>VTFQ01000020.1:9598421-10098348 GCA_036281575.1 Ancherythroculter nigrocauda
GTTTTCATATAATTTTATATCTTTTTATTTCACCGCGTGTATTTATGAAAATGAGTAGCCTTTGGCTGTTATGCTTTATGTTAAGATTATTTTTATATGCCAATAAAAATACTGCAGGCTTTCTTCAGGTTATCGTTTTATTAAAATTAAGCAAAACAAACTGTTTACGAGCCGTCACGTATTTGCGAGCTTGTAGCTGGAATCTCACGAGAACTTTAAAACTTACAGGCTTCCGTACGTCGACCGCCGCAGCGTCTTCTGGGATTTTTAACGGTTCGATTCCCTTAAGTTTGCATTCGATGCATCCTCGATATCAAGAACACATCCGGGTACTTTCATGCGTCCTCTGTTCTTGCGTTCTTGAGTATTGGAACGAACTTCGACGGTTGATGATGACGTAGAGCAAGAACACAAGGACACAAGATCGCTGAAGAACGCATATTGAGAAACAGCCTATCTATCTAACTCAAATTCAAATCAAAACAAACTGAAGCCCATTAAACTCAATGAAGCTTCCATTCAATGTACTATTACTAAGCCATTCAAACTCACTCAAACTCATAAACTAACTTTCTAACTATCTAACTAACTTACTAACCATCTAACTAACTATCTATCTAACTATATCTATCTACACACACTCACTCACACTTACTTACTCACACATTATTTAGCTTTTAAACTACTAAACTAAAACTTAAACTATTTCAAACTAAAAAGCTTCAAACTTCAAGCTTTTAAAACTACTCCAAACCTTCTGGCTAGGCTTTTTCAAGCCAACTTAAAGTTGGTCTACGAACTTTACTCATCTAGTTATTTATTGATATAATTCAAATTTATTAAAAACCCTATTTAAGTACATTTCACATGATTTTATAAAAGTGGCTGTTTACAATAAACTTGCACAAGTGAGCAGAAAAATCTAGACCTTACTATTACCTGAGACTGATATTAAAATTGTCTTTGCAGGTTCTGTGATTTAGCTATTAATTAATTTTATAATTTAATTTTTTCATTGTATACCACACATATTGAAATTAAATGAAAGCATGCTTTTGGTGCATAGGATTGGTGCACAAACAATAGCTCAATACCGGTTCATACCGAATACCGGTATTTATTTTTGTTATGATATGAATTTTGATGATACCGCAATACCGGTATGTGCCGCTTAACCAACGTTCAAAACGCGGGCAGCCCGTCACTGTTTGAGGGGGTCACGTTTCACTGTTGCACTGTAGTGAGAGCACAGCTGAGATCGCATCACAGCCTATGGTAAGTCCGAAACCACCCCCTAAAGCCTCATTCACTATTCCTTACGTTATCCACTTATATTGTTCACTTGAAAGAGTGAATGAAAGAGAGTGAGTGAATTCGGACAGCCGTTGTGTGTACATCGGCTGTACACTCGTTATTGCGGTGCAATGTAAGATTGAATAAGTGCACTCAATAACGTTCACTATGGTTTCGGACACCACTACAAATGGCTGTCATTTCAAATAATGCCCTATTTTGAGGCGATTTCGGATTCAGCCCTTGATTACAGCGGAGAATTCAAACTTCCATGCGTGCGAGATTTCTGTGCGGAGCACCGTGATAAGATTAACAACGTTTTCCACATGTTTAAGTGTGTTTAAGTTTTTAAGGACCCATTTCATATACCCTAGTGCTCTAAACATGAACTAGTAGCGTGCATGCACACATATTTCATCACGTCTTTTTCAAATGAAATGTTACGTTATGCAAAGGACACTGACCTGTACGTCTGATCACAACCGCGATGACACGTTGGGTTATTCTGCTACACAGAAGACGATGTAAGTTAATAAATAGACTGACAATTCAAAGAAGAACGTGCAAAAATGTAACTGCTTTATTTGTGTGTTAAACTTACGTGTGTCATTTGTTCAGAGACTGTAGTGCTCTTAAATGTACTGAAAATATCCTTAGACAGTTTAAATGTTCTTCCGTGTTTCTCCCTCGTTTTGGCAGTTTGTTGTTATATAGGGTTCGATTTTTAAAATGTTTAAGTGTGTTGCAGGTCTGTGTTTTATTGGTTGTTGTCTCCCCACAGCATCATTTTGTGGGGCTTTGTAAACCTTTATTAACTCTGGAATTTTTCTACAATATTCACTCATCATGACAGTTAAACAGGACATTCTAGTCAATCTACTGCAGTATTTCCTCAATGTGTTTAACGCCTGGTCATGCATAGGGGAAAAAAATACCGTCATATACCGTGAAACCGATATAATTTTGAAAAATACCGTGATATAAATTTTTGGTCATACCGCCCAGCACTAGGCAATGTTCCCTCTAATTTTTTTTCTCGCTGAGCAAAACTTTTCTATGTTGAGCGCACATTTTGGCCACCTGAGCAAAAACATTCTTTATATCAGACCTGTACAATGAACGTAAACACACACACGCAAAAAAAAGGTTTTATCATGCAACTGTAACTTTTTAATGTGCCATTTCTATTTTATTTGACCCTTGGATTAACTTAGCGATATATTAAATCATATTTTTGAAAACAAGCAGTTCAGTCACTAAATTAAGCACATTTTAGGTTACTTGAGATTTTTTCACATTGCTTTGTTAACTGTACCGGTCTTTACCAAGAAATTCTATTTAAAAAATCATTTAAAAAGGAAAGTTAAATTCTTTATAATAATATAAGCAGTTACACTGATGGTTTGGGACAACCATAATGTGTTTTTGTACACATTATGGTATGGTTTTGTAAATGATTAGCAACAGACAGTGTTAAACCATCAAAATTACATGTTTATTGCTTATGAATTTCCCAGATTTTCTATACCAGGAGGTTTCAAGATTTTTAGTGGCAAGGAGCCCTAAACAATTAGCCTGACTACATCAGACTTCCTACTTCCGCTCAATTTCATTTCGCTTCTGTACTCAGTCTGATACAGCGTCAGAGCTTTCTGTTTGCCACCGGTCTGGAAACAGCCGGGCCAATCAACGAACAGAGGGCGGGCTGAGAGCCGTGACGTAGATGCTAAGCGCCGAGTTTTACATTGTAGGTTAGAGAAATCGAAAACCGAAACGACCGCGGAAATGGGAAACGAGACACGGGATGCAATTCGCTCTGTTATGGAGAACATTCAACTCTTTTTCAAACTCGTGAGGAACAAAGAGCTGTGTTTAAAAGATCTAATCCTAAGTTTGAGAGTTGGCTACAAACATTTTCTTGTTTCACTCTGTCAAAAATAAGTTTAGAGGCCGTGATTGTACCGTGTATGCGTAGATTAACTTCGCATAATTTGCAAAAGTCGTTTACAGCCATGTTCACTCCGGTATTTCGCTCGCATCATCATGTGTTTACAACAGGTTTACAGTGGAAGTTCAATCATAGATTTGAGTTCGATGCATGATGTCTGTGCTTCGATGCGGCTGTACAGGCGCATAACATACGTCATAACTAAACGTATCTGATTGGCTTACGGGTAACCAATGATTTTAAACTTCAGACAAGCGCCCCCTAGCGAGAGAGAAAACACTTCTCTATTATGCCATTCCAGACTCTGTCTACGAAGCAAAGTGAAGTAGCAGAGTCTGGTATTACCAGGCTACTAAACAATCCCCTTGTGAGATCAATTTTTTATTAGGCTTACATTATAATATAATAAAATATATTATAATCTTGAAGGATTTAAACTGATATACAGTATTATATCGTATTATATCTGATATATAGTATTATATAGTTTAAATGCTTCATTTTGTTTTAATATATTATAATATGAAAATTGAAGCATTTAAACAGATCTGATAGCTAAATATTTTTAAGAAAAGTGAACGTTAACTCTTTTATAGTTATCTATACATCCCTGAAACCCACACCACCATCACACACAATAATCTATTTAAACTTAGGTATATCACTGATGTATTTTGAGTTTGCACGCTTCACCTGTGGTGGGTGTAGTTGTAAATGTCTGAGTTTTGTTCATTCTGTGCCCATCATCTGTTATTTCCACCACTTTTCATTAAAACATGACGTTTTATTTCACATTTCTTTTCGTTTCGCGTTGCCTCTCTCGTATTGAAGTATTTACTCCGCGAACATGACAGTATTCTTACCGCGACTGATTTGGCTCAGGCCCGCGGCTGCTGACACGCGCTCACATCGTTCTCTTTCTATGAAACCTGTAAACCGGTTCTAACTCTATAGCGACAGTAACTCTATAGCGGTTGACCAGAGCACTGCACTTATTTATAATTTAAACTACAATCGAATGGATTTTCCCCGATTTTCCCACACATGATTTTTGTCCTCTGCGCGGCAATTATTCTTTCTGCGTGGCCGCGGCATAAGAAGTGCGCGGCCGCGCACGCGCGCAGCTTAGAGGGAACATTGGCTCAGGGAGGTCAAAAAACACATGAAGAGAAGTGTTAGGATAATACAAAACCAGCAATCACAGACATTTGCATTAGAATACAGTATGTAATACAGTATGTAACAGTATGTAATTTGCTCTGGAATTTTTATAGAGGTTGTCTGAGAAAAAAACACAGACATGGCAGATTAGGATGATAATCTGCAATCATTTGAAATTGACCTATGACATTCTATGACATGTTATTCATCTAAATTTAAACATGGATTTAAATCTTATGGATGTGGCTGTTGTGGTTTGTGATGGGCACCAGCTGCTGCAGTAAATGTGGTCTGAAATTGACATAGACCTTTTACGTTTAACCATTTTAAATGCCCATTGCCCGCCGTGCACAGTTGCTCTGAAGCCACCAGGCTTGGGCCCGTCATTGCTGCTTGCAGCTATATTTTGTTCTTATTTTCTTTATTTTTATTTGACAGTAGTCCTTTTTCCCCTGAACATCACATACGAACCGTACCGAAACTGTGACCCTAAAACTGTAATAAAAACCGAACCGTAAGTAATCTGAACCATTACACCCCTAGTAAATATGTACATAATAATAATAATAGTAATAGTAATACATAATAAATATGTATTACTGGCCCCCACTAATTATTCTAGAAATAAATTAATTCAACAAAGGTAATCTCTTTTACTACATATTTTTGATGGTTCAAATGTATACTCTACATGTTTGACCATTTATGAACTATCATTCACTATATGTTATTTATGTGATTAATGTGCCCTACCATCACCATTCATGTCTATGCAACCAATAAATTAAGAATTAATAAATTACTACTACAGCACAAAATTGTTTACAAGAGAACAAATTTCTTCATTGATGTAGTCACTTAATTTTGCACTAAAAAAAGCACCAGATTTATGCATTTAAATTTAAAATGTACAAAATGCGATTAATTGCACACTTATTGTGAATTTAAGCATACACCATTTATCTTGTTTAACACGTCCATTTTGTCATCATTGCCTCTATCCAGCAAAGTAAACCATCAGATTGAAGTGTGATTTTCACAAAACTGTATTTTTCAGCTTTTTCAAGGTAAATTTAGATGTCTTTCCAAAAAAGGACACCAAATAACCAAATGATATTTAATATAATTCATACATTTATGTACACCAAAGCACCCATAAAAAAATCAACAATGCTTTACAGGTTTTTCAACTATTTAACAATAGTTTTCAGGTACAGAAACTGAACAAAGTAATCAAATATAAAATAACTGCATATAAACTTCTTTAAATAATTAAATAAAGATGAAACATTACAAAAGCTATTCAGTCAAGAGTGATTTCTTCGTCTTTTGTCTTTTGATTAACATTAAAAAAAGAGAGCAGGAATATTAGACTACTGTCCCTTTAAGACAATTCAAAGATCCAGTACACTGATACTGATACACATGCGTTGTCTGACTCATTTTTCTCCTAAGACATAATCTACTATGTTTGTTAGGATACTTGCTAAGATGGGCATGTTGACATAATTTTTGTGTGAATTTGTCAGTTTAGCTGCAAGACTTGAAAGAGAATTTGCGCAAGAATATTTGCGCACGCAAGTTCTCTTTTGCGTCTTACGGATGAATGTTTAAATTGGCAAGGTTTAAATGAGTTTAGTTTAAACAAAGATAGCAACGTGAAATGTTCAGGTCTCACCTGCACTTACGCGCTATCAACACCCAGGTGATGACAGCGTAAATGACCTAGTCATAGAGCTTTCGGCACGCATTGAACATTTGTTGCAGTGACTGTTTTGTCCATGTTCTTTTGATCATCGTTGTTGTAACGTATTGGGAAACCAGAATGCACATCCATCGACTGAAACATACATTAGCCGAATCCGTCTGTCTGTTTTGCACATTGTTTTCAACAAACCATATTATAGATGCGTCATCAGATTTGGGATGAACTGCGGTGCAAGCGCGTGCCGAACTGTGTGTGGAGAACCAAACGGTTCCATCCCTAAAAGCAGCATACACAAGGACAAATCCAAACATTATCCTGAATGTGTGTGAAAACAATGTGAATGTACTGAAATGTGTCTGTGCATAAATACAATGCGATCAGTGCTTCAGTGCTGCATGATTTGTTTGTCCATCAATATAACAGACTCATGCGTGCTCAATGTATGACTCCTTTACGTCACCATCTGTATTTTGATTGCAATCCTCATCCATCAAAACTTTCATATCAAGAACCGCTGGCCATACAGCGGTGGGATGTTTCGACGTTCCGTTCAGACAGGAATAGCGCAATGCGGGAGGGCTCACGCTCTTCAGATACAATGACAGAATAATGTTTTAAAGCGAAACAGACACTGGAATGAATAATTCTTTCTGCCATCTCTGATATAATCAGCATGGACTTTTAAGATCATCTAACTGCGTGACGTAAATTATGTTATGACTAGGGGTGTAATGATTCACTCGTCACATATTTTTTGAATCGTGAATCGTTAATTTAGGCCGATAATCGATGTGAAATGCTAAGAATCAGATTAATCATGATTCTATAGCGACTTCATATTTAAAATATATAAACATTAAATTACTTCATGTGCGAATTGATGGAGACGTGCACTGTAATTTGCGCCCTCCCTCACAGCTCTTATTCATAGACATGCACGGCTGCACTCTTTACCGGCTCTCTCTGGATTATGCTCGCGCTCCGTCCATAGCCCACATTTGAGCTCTCCTCAGGACGGCCACTGCTATTCACATGAGCAGATGAAAGCTCTCTATTAAGACAGCAATAGTTCAAGCCATTGATAAAGCTGCCAAGTCATTGCGTGGTCACTACTATTGAAATAAAATGCTTTTACTGCTTGGAAACGTCGCTGTTATTTTCGATAAGATAAAATAGTTTTAAGGAAATGGGTCATTGACATTACCTGAGCAATTTCAAGGCACGCATTTATTGCATGGACGGAGCAAGCACTTAATGTAAGTGTCTAAATGCATACTCACAGTTCAATGAATGATAAATGAAATGATAAACTTAATGTCGTTAAACTGAATGTATGAAGGAAACTGCTGAAGTAACTACAACATTAAAGGGTTAGTTCACCCAAAAATTAAAATAATGTCATTTATTACTCACCCTCATGTCGTTCCACACCCGTAAGACCTTTGTTCATCTTTGGAACACAAATTATCCGAGATCCGAGTCACTGATTCGATTTGCAAAGCTCTGAAGCAGGGTTTTAAAATCGGCCCATCACTATATTTTTGAAAAGTCATTATTTTGTTTTTTTGGAGCTTTTTTTTTTGGAACTTTT
Organism: Ancherythroculter nigrocauda; assembly: GCA_036281575.1. Classification (NCBI taxonomy): domain Eukaryota; kingdom Metazoa; phylum Chordata; class Actinopteri; order Cypriniformes; family Xenocyprididae; genus Ancherythroculter; species Ancherythroculter nigrocauda. The sequence continues at coordinate 9,606,123 of VTFQ01000020.1, forward strand.
TAAAGTTTTGGCTTATGTAAATTTCCACAAATGCCAATTTGTATAGGCTATTAACACTCTGAGGTCTGAGGTATCACCGGCAATACCACCGCAGTTTTTTTTCTTACCAGTGTGAAAGAGACTCAAAATACTCCGTCAGTGTTGCACATACAATTAAGAGCTATACACCATTTTAATCTGTGGAATATCTTTTTATTTGTGTACACTCATAGTAAAAACAAAATGTTGTGCTTTTCGCAAAATAAAGAAAACTAACATGATGCATGATCTCTCGTCTCCCTCTGAACGAAGTCCAATCTGATAGTTCTCAGAAAATGAACTGTAACTTAGTGAATACTAATGACAAAAAAATTAGACTTATGTCTAAAAAAACATTGAAATGTCAGGTTTTAAATCGTGTAAGTCAAATCGAAAACAAATATTCTCTGTTTATATAATCTGTATGAAAAGAGAGCCATGTCAGAAGTCTGTGATTCAGCTCATTATCCGCTAATGCGGCCACGCCCATGGAGCCAGCGCTATTCAGAGGCAAATTCTGAGTCAATACTTGTATGCATCGTCTCAATCGTGTATTTATTGTCTTGAAAAGTGTTTTGAATAGCCATAGTTAGTGATCTCTGGCCTCTGTTAGTTTGGTTAGTTCCTGGATTGCCTATTCTTCTTTAGCAGGCATTTGTGGACTAAAGGTGCATAGAGCGCCCTCCGGCTGCAAGTATGAATTGAAAACACAGTATCCAGCACTCATAGTGATGACAATAAATACTGAATAAATATTACTCCTCTGTATAGAAAATTGACAAACATATGAGAATCCATCAATATTTCTCCAAATGTGCATGCTTTTAACCCTCTGGAGTCTGAGGCTGATTTGGGGCTTGGAGAAGTTTTGACATGCCCTGACATTTGTGCTTTTTTCATTTGTTCATAAACATATAAATGACAAAAGTGTCATTACACTGTATTCAGCACAAACTAGGCTACAATAATATGTGAGGAACATGTATGTACATGTTTGTGTTTTTGAAGGAATAACATTTATGCGTGGTTATTGAAAAAACAAAAAACTTAAGTCACTGAAATAAGGCCAAAAAAAGTATAGTAAATCTGTGTTCACAAGACATTTGGGTATTGGAGGTTGTAAACTAGAGTTTTTGCTTCAAAATTATGTAAAAATTATGCTGCCTACTCCTTCATATAAAACAATATATTGATTTAGTTTTTGTAAGACACTTTTTGCCAAGAAACACAGTATGCGAGGAGGCGTGAATCACCACTGAAAATGGGCCATTCTCACCTGAGAAGACAAAAGAATTGGATAGTAATGAGCTGAAATGACTTGCATATTAATGAGGCATTTCAGTAAGGTAGGCTGTGAAAAAAACCTTCTGTGATGTCTCAAGCTCATCATGATATATGAAACATACAGAAAAATATTATTATAATATAAAGTAATGGTTTTATATTATACTTTAAAATATAATGTATTTCTGTGATGCAAAGAGTCTGAATATAGGCTTTTAGTTTAAAAGCATGCACATTTGGAAATATTGGATTCTCACATGCTTATGTCAATTTTCTATACAGAGGAGTTATATTAATTTAATATTCATTGTCATTACTATAAGCGCTGGTGTTTTCAATTCATCCTTGAAGTCGGAGGGCGCTATGTGCATTTTTAGTCCACAAATTCATCTAAAAGAAGAAGAGGCTATTCCATGAATGGAGTTTCCAATACATACAGCAGCCGGAGGGCGCTAAAGAAACAAAAACTCATCTAAAATTCATCCATAGAAGAAAAGTAAACAGGAACTAACTGTATGTCTTCTAGAGATCGCTAACCATGACTTTTACATCCAGATAAACACTTTTCAAGACAATAAATACACGATTGAGACGATGTATACATGTATTGCCTCAGAATTTGCGTCTGAATAGCGCTGGCTCCGTGGGCGTGGCCGCATTAGCGGATAATGAGCTGAAGCACGGATTTCTGACATGGCTCTCTTTTCATACAGATTACATAAACACAGAAGGTTTGTTTTCGATTTGACTTACATGATTTAAAACCTGACATCTTAACGTTTTTTTAGACATAAGTTAAATTTTCCTGTGATTAGTATTCACTAAGTTACAGTTAATTTTCTGAGAACTATCAGATTGGAGTTCGTTCAGAGGGAGACGAGAGATCATGCATCATGTTAGTTTTCTTTATTTTACAAAAAGCACAACATTTTGTTTTTACTTTGAGTGTATATAAATAAAAGAAGATATTCTATAGTTTCAATTGATATATTACTTATGTCTCTATGACAAAAAATGACGGAGTATTTTAAGTCTGTTTTGCTGCAATGTGAAAAAAAACCTGCAAAACGCGCCGGCGCGTTTTCAGACCTCAGAGTGTTAAGCTAAAAGCCTATATGAAATGCCATAGAGGTAACATAATTGTTCAGACACTTTGCATCACAGAAATACATTATATTTTAAAGTATATAATAGAATACCATTATTTTAAATTGTAATAATATTTCACAGTATTGCTGTTTTTTCTGTATGTTTGATTTACACCATGATGAGCTTTGAGACATGATCACAGAGTGTTTTTTCACAGCCTACCTGTCTGAAAGAGCTCATTATTTATGCAGGTCATTAGAGCTCTTTATGCAATTCTTTTGTCTTCTCAGGTGAGAATCACCCATTATTCACGATGATTCACGCCTCCACACATACTGTGTTTCTTGACCAAAGATGTTTTAGAAAATTAAAATATCTCTATTGTTTTATATGAAGGAGTAGGAAGGATAATTTTTACATAATTTTGAAGCAAAAACTCTAGTCTACAAACTCCAATACCCAGAAGTCTTGTGAACACATATATAATATTTTTTTTGTGGCCTTATTTCAGTGACTTAATTTTTTTGTTTTTTCAATAACCACACATAAACGTTATTCCTTCAAAAATACAAACATGTACATACATGTTTCTCACATATTATGGTAGCCTAGTTTGTGCTGAATACAGTTTAATGACACTTTTTCCATTAATATGTTTATGAACAACTGAAAAAAGCACAAATGTCAGGGCATGTCACAACTTCTCCAGGCCCCAAATCAGCCTCAGACTCCAGAGGGTTAAAGTTATGTAGCATCATTAAGAACTAACATGAACTAACATTAACAGTGGACAAAAGTTTTTTGTTGTTGTTGTTTGTTTGTTTGTTTGTTTGTTGCCCTTACTCTCTGACCTCCTGAAGGCCGCTGTGTAAATCTTACCCTGACTAAGACACATTGAGGGAAGCATTTCAATAACCCTATGAATGCATATTAAAATGCATAATCGAATCGCACCAAATTTTAATATCGTATCGAATCGTTCTGAATTTTCAAAAATCGTTCTTGAATCGAATTGAACACCTATGAATCATTAATCGAATTGAATCGCTGTATACCCAAAGATTCCTGCCCTAGTTATGATGCAATTTCACATGCTTCCGTAATTTTTTTGCATTAAAATATTTTAACGCATTAAGGATTTTGAATTACTCGCATGCGTTAATGCGTTAACGTTGACAGCCCTAATATATTAATACGCTTATATTTCTTCAATAAATTAATCAAAGAATGAACACAACATGCAGTTTTTAAATGAAGGTTTTTATTATGAAGGGAAAACAAAATCCAAACCCACATGGCCCTGTGTGAAAAAGTGCTTGCCCCCTAAACCTAATAACTGGTTGGGCCACCCTTAACAGCAACAACTGCAATCAAGCGTTTGCGATAACTTGCAATGAGTCTGTTACAGCGCTGTGAGGAATTTTGGCCCACTCATCTTTGCAGAATTGTTGTAATTCAGCCACATTGGAGGGTTTTCGAGCATGAACCGCCTTTTTAAGGTCATGCCACTGCATCTCAATAGGATTGAGGTCAGGACTTTGACTAGGCCACTCCAAAGTCTTCATTTTGTTTTTCTTCAGCCATTCAGTGGTGGACTTGCTGGTGTGTTTTGGATCATTGTCCTGCTGCAGAACCCAAGTTCGCTTCAGCTTGAGGTCACAAACAGATGGCCAGACATTGTCCTTCAGGATTTTTTGGTAGACAGCAGAATTCATGGTTCCATTTATCACAGCAAGTCTTCCAGGTCCTGAAGCAGCAAAACAGCCCCAGACCATCACACTACCACCACCATATTTTACTGTTGGTATGATGTTCTTTTTCTGAAATGCTGCATTACATTTACGCCAGACGTAATGGGACACACACCTTCCAAAAAATTCAACTTTTGTCTCGTCAGTCCACAGAGTATTTTCCCAAAAGTCTTGGGGATCATCAAGATGTTTTCTGGCAAAACTGAGACGAGCCTTTATGTTCTTTTTGCTCAGCAGCGGGTTTCGCCCTGCAGGCCATTTTTGCCCAGTCTCTTTCTTATGGTGGAGTCATTAACACTGACCTTAACTGAGGCAAGTGAGGCCTGCAGTTTTTTGGATGTTGTTGTGGGGTCTTTTGTGACCTTTTGGATGAGTCGTCGCTCTTGGGGTAATTTTGGTCAGCCAGCCACTCCTGGGAAGGTTCACCACTGTTCCATGTTTTTGCCATTTGTGGATAATGGCTCTCACTGTGGTTCGCTGGACTCCCAAAGCTTTAGAAATGGCTCTATAACCTTTTCGAGATAGACCTTTTGATAGATCTCAATTACTTTCTTTCTCATTTGTTCATGAATTTCTTTGGATCTCAACATGATGTGTAGCTTTTGAGGATCTTTTGGTCTACTTCACTTTGTCAGGCAGGTCCTATTTAAGTGATTTCTTGATTGCGAACAGGTGTGGCAGTAATCAGGCCTGGGTGTGGCTAGAGAAACTGAACTCAGGTGTGATAAACCACAGTTAAGTTATGTTCCCATTCAGTCAGTCACGTTCGACGTTACGTCGATACTGACGTAATGGGGTCTCGCCAGGGAGCCCAATCACCTCCAAGGATACAAAACAAGCCAATGGGAATTGGCCTGTGAGATTTACATGCCGGGCCCCTCCCCCGGCATCCGGGTATAAATAGGGCTGGCATACTCACCTTCATTCATACTTTTGCTTCGGAGCCGATCAGTTCGGTCATCAATCACCTCTTAAAGAGTGAATTTCAAAAGAGCAAACAGCAATTTTAATTGCTACAGGTATACCCTGAACAACAGCAATTTTTATTGCTTTCTTCTGTTTGTTCCGGTGGCTGCTCGAGTCTCTCCAGCTGTGGGAAGAAGGCACGTTCAGCGGTGGGTGTCACTGCGCGCTGCCCACAGGACGGTGCTACGCCCATCCCTGGGTGCTTCGGCTGGTGAGGTATACTGAAAGAGCAAGCACGGGCGATCAGCGTCTTTTTCAAGATGTCTTTTCGTCCGTGTGTTTCTGGATGCGGTCGTTTCCTGACCTCCTCTGACGGCCACGACCACTGTCTCACGTGTTTGGGTAGACCGCACGCTGAGTCAGCGCTCGTGGATGGTACATGCCCTCACTGCGAGGGTATGTCCATGTTGGTGTTGAGATCGCGCCTCTCCTTCTTTAACACGGAAGTGAGAGGCCCCTCTGTCACTACCCCAGCGCTGGCGGCTGTAGCGGCCACCGGCCAGGTTAGTGCTCTGGGAGATCTGAGGATCACAGTGGGAGCCACTTCGTCGGGTCCGCCCCCACGAACCTCCCACTCCTCAACAACACCACGTGCCGTTGAGATGCCGTCTGCTGTGGTGGGGCCCACTTCGGGGGTGCCCCACGTCACTTTGGCGCTCCGGAAGAGGATCGGATGTCGATCGCTGCATCGGGGAGTGGGTTGAACGGTTCGGAGTCCGACGATGACTCTGAGCTTCCGCCCTCGGGGGTGGTTGCTCAGTCAGAGGTCGGACTCCGAGCTAACAGCCATGCTTGCCCGGGCCGCCGCGGGCATTGGGCTCGAGTGGAACCCTCCACCGTGTCCCGAGCGCTCGCGGCTGGATGACTGGTTTCTGGGTTCAGGGCGCAGCGCTCAGCCGCGTCCCGCCCCAGTACCGTTCTTCCCGGAGGTGCATGAGGAGCTCCAGAAGACCTGGTTGGCACCTCACACTGCCAGACTACGGTCCTCTGCCTCCTCCACTCTCACTACCCTCGATGGGGGAGCCGCCAAGGGATACGTGGACATTCCTCAGGTGGAACGTGCGATTGCGGTGCACTTGTGCCCACAGTCCGCGGCCACCTGGAGGAATCGTCCGCGTCTCCCGTCCAAAGCGGGTAAGACCACGGCCGCTCTCGCTGCCAAAGCTTACTCCGCTGCTGCGCGCCACGACCGACCTTGCCCTCCGGGCGACGAAGGTTACGGCACGCGCCCTGGGTCAAACGATGTCCACCCTGGTGGTCCAGGAACGGCATCTTTGGTTGGACCTGGCTGAGATGAGGGAGGTCGACAAAGCTCGCTTTCTTGACGCCCCCATCTCCCAGGCCGGCCTCTTCGGCGACACCGTCGAGGACTTTGCCCAGCAGTTCTCGGCGGTGCAGAAGCAGACGGAGGCCATCAAGCACATCTTGCCCAGGCGTGATGATGCCACCAATCCGCCTCGGGCTGTGCCTCCGTCTGCTCCTCGCCGAGGGCGTCCTCCTGCGGCTCAGGCTCCTGTGAGGTCGGAGCCCTCCCATCCTCCTCGAGCCACCCGCAGGAAGGCCACGCCCCCCGCCCAGACCGCCAAACCGCCTTCGAAAAAGAAAAAGAAGGCTAAGAAGCGGCCCTGAGACGGGAGACCCGGAGGTTTCGGAGACTGCTCAGGAGACGGGGACCGCTCCGCTCCTTCCCCCGGGACAGGGCCCGGGGGAGAATCCTGTGTTGTTTTTTTCTGTTCCGCCGCTGGCCGCAAGGTACCCACCCTTTCAATAAAAGAGCAATTTCTGAAACCTCTGGGTCACATAAGAAGGTCCGCGCTGGGGGTGAGCGAGCTTCCGCTCCCTTTCTCTCAGCCGCTCCTTCCTTCGCCACGGGCAGGGTCTTGGCGCTCCGGGAACGCACTGCCTTCCCACGCCACCCTGCCCACCATGAGCCACGTGAGTGGACCCCACTCACAGCCCCGACTTCGGGACGCACTGCCTCCCGAGTTGGGCCACAGTGCTCCATGCTGCCCCCCCGTGGGTACTTCTGTTGTCCGGATGGTTCCACTCGTACGGAGCTTGGGGGCGTGGCTACGCCTTCCCAACCCGTCCCGTTGGCTCCTCCGGACAATCAGACTCGGCTACGCGATTCAGTTTGCCAGGCGTCCCCCCAGGTTCAGCGGCGTTCTGTTCACCTCGGTGACAGGTCCCAACGCCTCTGTCCTGCGGGCAGAGATTGCGGTTCTTTTGGCGAAGGACGCAATAGAGCCTGTCCCTCAAGCCGAGATGAAGTCTGGGTTTTACAGCCCTTACTTCATAGTACCCAAGAAAGGCGGGGGTTACGGCCGATCCTGGATCTGCGTGTCTTGAATCGGGCCCTTCACAAGCTCCCGTTCAAGATGCTCACCGTGAAACGCATTCTCACGTGCGTTCACGCCCGGGATTGGTTTGCAGCCATAGACCTGAAGGACGCGTACTTTCATGTCTCGATCCTTCCTCGACACAGACCGTTTCTACGGTTTGCGTTCGAGGGGCGGGCATATCAGTACAGGGTCTTACCCTTCGGGCTGTCCCTGTCTCCTCGCGTCTTTACCAAAGTCGCAGAGGGGGCCCTTGCCCCGCTCAGGGAAGTGGGCGTTCGCATCCTCAACTACCTCGATGACTGGCTCATTCTGGCCCAGTCCTGAGAGCAGTTGTGCGAACACAGGGACCTGGTGCTCAGTCACCTCAGCCAGTTGGGGCTTCGGGTCAACTGGGAGAAGAGCAAGCTCTGCCCCGTGCAGAGCATCTCTTTTCTCGGTGTGGAGCTGGACTCGGTCAACATGACAGCACGTCTCACCAACGAGCGTGCACAGTCGGTGCTGAACTGCCTGAATTCGTTCTCGCGGGAAACAGCGGTCCCACTGAAACAGTTTCAGAGGCTCCTGGGGCATATGGCATCCGCAGCCGCGGTCACGCCGCTCGGATTGCTCCATATGAGACCGCTCCAGCACTGGCTTCACGACCGAGTCCCGAGGTGGGCATGGCACCGCGGCTCACTCCGTGTGGTCATCACACCGGAGTGTCGCCGCACATTCAGCCCGTGGTCGGACCTTGCTTTTCTACAGGCCGGGGTGCCCCTAGTACAAGTGTCCAGGCATGTTGTTGTTACAACAGATGCCTCCACCACCGGCTGGGGTGCCATATGCAGTGGCCAGTCGGCGTCAGGCTCCTGGACAGGACCCCATTGCCATTGGCACATCAACTGCCTCGAGTTGCTGGCAGTACTCCTTGCGCTGCGCCGGTTTCGACCGCTGTTGCAGGGCAAGCATGTACTGGTCCGGACGGACAACACGTCGACGGTAGCGTACATCAACCATCAGGGTGGTCTACGCTCCCGTCGCATGTCGCAACTCGCCCGCCATCTCCTCCTGTGGAGTCAGCGCCGACTCAGGTCGCTGCGCGCCTCCTACATCCCGGGCGAGCTCAATCGTGCGGCCGACGCGCTCTCACGACAGCTCACGCTCCCGGGGGAATGGAGACTCCACCCCCAGGCGGTCCAGCTGATATGGAGCCGGTTCGGGGAAGCACAGGTGGACCTGTTCGCTTCTCGGGAATCCGCCCATTGCCAGTTCTATTCGCTGACCGAGGGGACCCTCGGCACGGATGCTCTGGCACACAGCTGGCCCCGGGGCCTACGCAAGTATGCGTTTCCCCCAGTGAGCCTCCTTGCACAGACACTGTGCAAGGTCAGGGAGGACGAGGAGCAGGTCTTGCTAGTTGCGCCATACTGGCCCAACCGGACCTGGTTCCCGGAACTCATGCTCCTCGCGACAGCCCATCCCTGGTGCATCCCCCTGAGGAAGGACCTCCTCTCTCAGGGGCAGGGCACCATATGGCACCCGCGGCCCGATCTCTGGAACCTCCACGTGTGGTTCCTGGACGGGACGCGGCAGACTTGAGTGGCCTACCGTCCGCGGTAGTCGACACCATCACTTCGGCCAGAGCCCCCTCTACGAGGCGCGCCTATGCCATGAAGTGGAGTCTGTTCGTTGAGTGGTGTTCCTCCCGCCGGGAGGATCCCCGGAAATGCCCGGTCGGTGTTGTGCTTTCCTTCCTTCAAGAGGGTTTGGAACGGAGGCTGTCCCCTTCCACCCTGAAGGTCTATGTGGCCGCCATCGCAGCGCATCACGATGTGCTTGATGGCAAGTCACTAGGAAAGCACGACCTGATCATCAGGTTCCTCAGAGGCGCCAGGAGGTTAAATCCCCCTAGGCCTCGCCTCATTCCCTCCTGGGATCTCTCCATCGCCCTCTCGGGCCTTCGGAGAGCTCCCTTCGAGCCCCTCGAGTCAGCTGAGCTGAAACATCTGTCTCTCAAGACAGTGCTCCTGACCGCGCTCGCCTCCTTCAAGATAGTTGGGGACCTGCAAGCGTTTTCGGTCAGCGATTCGTGCCTGGAATTCGGGCCGGACTACTCTCACGTGATCTTGAGACCCCGGCCTGGATATGTGCCCAAGGTTCCCACCACTCCCTTCAGGGACCAGGTGGTGAACCTGCAAGCACTGCCCCCGGAGGAGGCAGACCCAGCCCTTGCGTTGCTGTGTCCCGTTCGTGCCCTGCGCGTTTACGTGGACCGCACGCAGAGCTTCAGAAGCTCTGAGCAGCTCTTTGTCTGTTTTGGAGGTCAGCAGAAGGGAAAGGCTGTCTCCAAACAGAGGTTGGCCCACTGGATAGTGGATGCCATCGCCTTGGCGTATCAGTCCCAAGGCGAGCCGTGCCCCCTCGGGTTGCGAGCTCACTCCACTCGGGGTGTTGCTTCTTCCTGGGCGTTGGCGCACGGCGCCTCTGTTGCAGACATCTGCAGAGCTGCAGGCTGGGCGACACGAATACATTCGCGAGGTATTATAACCTCCGAGAGGAATCGGTGTCCACCCGTGTGCTGTCTACTCGTAGATAGCCATGGGTGTTCGCTTGCTGTGCCATTTCCCTCGGGAGAGGGAATGCGAGCACTTTTTCCGCTCCTCAGTTCAGTTCCCCGTAACGGCGAACCCTGTGGAGTTCCTCCTGCATCCTGCAGCAGCCAGACGCGGCGGAGGCGTCAGGCGCCAGGTCCAGTACTTGCGTGTATGCCCAGTTGGTCTGCCCTTGTACTGGGCTAGATGCCCATATGCTGTGATTCCCTTCGGGTAATCCCATATGAGATTGTCCACGGTAAGGTTTCCCTGACGGTAAACCCGTGTCTTTCCCTGGGCGGCTTCGCTTTGCCCCGTCTCTGATTGCTAGTCGTTCCTCCCGGAAGGTAGGACCTACATCAGAGATCTTCCATATGCGTTACTGTTCTCAGACCAGTCCATATGTGTCTTCCACACGTTACCTCCCTTCGGGCAGGGTGTGGTCTCCGTAGCTTTCCCCTCCTCGGGGAACGCTTTCCTGGCGTTTTTGTCGTTGCTGAAAAACGAGGGATTGAGTTCCGAAGCACTCTTCCCCGTGGGGTAGGAACAGCAGCTTCGACTTCTCCACGGTAACGCCCTGTCCTCTCCATCCCACCGGTATGGAAGACATTCCTGGGCTTGCTCTGGGCGCTGGAGGGTTGCGAGTATGGGCCGCATTTGCATTTGGCACGCCTTAGCCTGCCAGCACCTGCCTCCCTAACACTCGTAACGTGGTTTAGTTGCTATGGCGTTTTCCACGGGACCCCATTACGTCAGTATCGACGTAACGTCGAACGTGACTGACTGAATGGGAACGTCTAGGTTACTAGTGTAACCCCCGTTCCCAGAAGGAGGGAACGGAGACGTTACGTTCCCCTGCCATAGCTCTGAGCCACCGCTGAGCGGCCAGATACCTGTCTCGGCTCCTCAGCAAAAATATGAATGAAGGTGAGTATGCCAGCCCTATTTATACCCGGATGCCGGGGGAGGGGCCCGGCATGTAAATCTCACAGGCCAATTCCCATTGGCTTGTTTTGTATCCTTGGAGGTGATTGGGCTCCCTGGCGAGACCCCATTACGTCAGTATCGACGTAACGTCTCCGTTCCCTCCTTCTGGGAACGGGGGTTACACTAGTAACCTAGACGTTTTAACAGCGGGGGGCAAGCACTTTTTCACACAGGGCCATGTGGGTTTGGATTTTGTTTTCCCTTCATAATAAAAAACTTCATTTAAAAACTGCATGTTGTGTTTACTTGTGTTATCTTTGATTCATATTTAAATTTGTTTGATGATCTGAAACATTAAAGTGTGACAAGCATGCAAAAAAATAAAAAAAAATCAGGAAGGGAGCAAGCACTTTTTCACACCACTGTCTGGCCCCTGATTTTATTCACAACCCTTGGCATGGCCCTTGCTGAGTTTGGATTTGACACCCCTGGTTAAGATTAGGGATGGGCATTTTTCCAAAATATTGTATTTGAATATTTGGGCTCGTAAAAAATGAATATTCGAATATTCGTTTATTTAAATGACCTTAAACAAGAAGGACTTTATTTTTTTTTAAATTCATCAAGAGTTTGTAACCATTTCTGAACAAGCTTACGATTAGGCAATATACACAACAAGCTTACGTTATATCTTAAGCTTTTTCTTTTAGTTTAAAGCATTAAACAATTTGTTCAAACTAGAAAAACGCTAATAAAGCAGACAGTGCCAGTTATCGTACAAAACGTACAATACACTCGAGACAGTAGCCTATATGGTTATCATTATCATATTGTTTCACATGTTCATGTTGAGAAAAACAATAATATTATCCACATGCTCGGGTAAGAAAACGAGCCGCGCTGACAGACGTTGCAGAAACAAGATAATGATAATACATAACAGCATGCTAAGCTACGTTTCTAACAGTAGCACTTTGTGTTTTCTGTTCGTAAATATGTCTCCCTCGACGAAATTTAAAGGAAGCATATGTCTCAAAATCATTTTGCTATCAGATAAGTTATCTTCTCGGCTCACTTTGGGTATAGCTGCGCTTAGCCTACCTGTCGTGAATGCAGTGATGGACAGCTGTGTTTCCTCATTTCATGTGCTTTCTCATTATGGTGGTGATATTATGATAACCCTGTTTCATTAATTCATTTGATCAAAAGTAATTCCATTGTGTCAGATAATTTTCATCCAAGTAATTCTAAACTTCACGAGGCAGACAACAACATTATGTGACGATCAAATTCAATAAACTTGTTAAACACGCTCCACAGCGCCACCCGGTGCATTTAGTTATAACTGCGAGTTTTAGTGCTTAGGATTTATCATGGATTCACTGCATTTACGGCCAGCAAAGCAACATAGTAAAATTCGAATAGTATTTTTATTTTTCGAATATTAATTACAGGTGGAATATTTGAATATTCAACTATTTGTGCACACCCCTAGTTTAGATATTGATTTAGATGGCAACAAAGTTACCTCATATCTAATTTTATATTAATCACTAACCCATCTGCTCTTTATAGTGGATAACCTGAGGAGATTTAGATCAGCTCAGACTCTGAAAACCGCACTGGAAATGTCACCCATGATGCACATGCCATATAATAATATTTAGGACAAATGTAGGATCAATCTACTTAACTGCTGACATTGGCCACTTTTCCACCTTTGGGCCAAACGGTTCTAAGAACGGTAAGGAACAGTTCCAGTTGTATTTCTACTTGAGCTTGTTTCAGCACAGCACGATTAGAAACCATTCTCGGCCCGGACTTCTCAGCACATTTGGCTAACTGTGCCGAACCTTGCTAGTAGAATGCAGTTATGTCGTGATGTCACCAGTCAGGATTGCTCACTCGTCGGTTGCCTGGCTACCAATTTCTCTGTAGTTGGCTAAAAGCTCTATTTGAGTGACATAAACACAAATTAATAATAAAATGAAATAAAATGTAAACTCTTGCAAGGCAAAGGTAAAGTTTGGCCCGACTGTGGAAAAGTGGCTATTGTAATTGTAATTGGAATAAGCTAGAAATAAATGTGTTTGCTTACACTTGTCATTTTAATGTTTAATTTTAATTCACAGTCAAAAAGTACAGTGGAGCCATTGCCCAAGGTGAAAGAGATGAAGAGGACAGCTTTAGAAAAAAACCTGAAGGCCAACAGTCCACCCCTCTATCCATGTTCAGCTTCACCCTCTATCTCCAGAAGTCCCTTCATTGTTGAGTCGCAACATAAAGCATTTGTAGATGATGTTTTGCAAATGATTGCCGAGGACATGCTACCGCTCAACTTTACTGAAGGTTCTGGGTTTCGTAAGTTCATGACTTCAATGGGTCCTCAATACCCACAGCTCTCACAGCACACGATAGCTTCACAACTATATAATGCTGTGGAGAAAACCATCAAGCCACAGCTGATCCAACAGCTCAGGAACTGTGTATCTTTGGTTGGAGGCCATAATGTTATTCACATCACTGCTGATATTTGGGCTAGTGAACATATAGAGCCACTTCTTGCCATTCAGATGCACTTTCTTGATGAAGACTGGAACGTTCACAGGCCGACTGTGGCTTTTCGCCATTTGCAGTGTAATCAGTTTACAACAAAGATTGGAGCAGAAATCGAATCAGTTCTTCTAAGCTATGGGCTTTTCCCCCATAACATTGGTTACAGTATCATCCATGAGGCCAAGAACACCATTGCTACACATGATATTTTCTGTGACTACAAGATCATGTATTCTGCACAGAAGAATGATCCAGATGAAGATGAATTATTGAGTTTTCTTGATGATCAGGTCACCATAGATGATTTCTCTATAGCTGAAATTTCGTCCAGCAAACATCTGGATTGTATTACTACCCTACTGCATTGCGTAATTAAGGAGGCATTGAAGAAGTCCAGAGTTGTTGAGGGTATACTATTTGAGGTACAAAGTGTGGTGTCTTTTTTTCGCCGCAGCACCTACTGGCTTGAGGTTCTTGCAAAGAAATGCAAGCTCTCACTATCTGGTACTTACGGCACAAGCAGGTATACCTGGAACTCCACATTCACCATCATCCGTGAAATAATGCAAGAATCAGTATGGGACTTGGTGATGACCCTTTTGAATCAAGCCCGCACAGAGGCAAAAAGCTGCCACATTTGTCCACCGGTGGTTCATGTAACACGTGATCAAGTAGTGGACTTTGTTGGCTTACTGGAGCCTTTTGAAGAGGTGGTCCAGGTACTTCAGGAAGACGGTATCACCTTGTCCCTCATCATTCCAACTATCATTGGACTTGATAAAACACTTGAGACCAAGGCCACAAAGTTCAGCCTTTTCTGCTCAGTCCTCCGTTCTGGTCTCCGTTCCTACTTCCAACCTATTATTTTGCGAAGAGATTTGATACTAGCCACAGTTCTGGACCCACGAATCAAGCTTCAACCTTTTGACAATGGAAAAGAGAAATTCAAGAGTAGCACACTGTTTACACCTTCCAAATACCGTGCCTCTAAAGTTGTAGAATCAGCATTGAGTGAAACTGCAACAGAAATGAGAGGTGATAAACCAGAACATGTTGATAGGCAGTCCATTGAGCTTAATCAGTATTTATCAGAGCTCTTGTCTGAGGAAGATGTTTCCGTTCAAACCTTCTGGAAAGAAGCTACCCGCTTCCCTTGCCTACAAAGCATATGCCGCAAATTTTTGGCTGTCCCAGCATCTTCAGGGGGATTTAAAAGACTATTTCCTTTAGCATCCTGTATTGTACGGGCCCGAAGAAGCAGGCTACCGCAGCACACGACAGAACGACTTCTGCTGTACCGAGAGTATCTGAAGAAGGATAGCAAAAATGCAATGGAATAAATTCTGAGATTTTTGCCTTAAAGGAACTGGGAAAGATATGCAGATATAATGTGTATGTATGTATGTTTTTGTTTGTTTTTTGGTTTTTTGGGTTTTTTAATGCAGTGGGTTTTTTTTTTTTTTTTATTGAGTAACTTTTCATGAGCATGTCACAGACAATAAACCTGAAACTTGAATAATCTTGAAACTACGTTGGTTGTCAAATTGTTGCCGCTGGTTTCTCGAATTGTAGTTTCACATAATTCTGAATGAAGGATAATCTGCTTTTTTACCTGCCTATCAGACTCAAATGTATATGCTAACACTTTCACCTCTGCATCCTTCTTTTTGGGGGACCAATGGGCATGATGTGTGAGACCCACATAGGATGCTTGTGCATTGCAAGCTTCGACTGGCTATACAGTTATGATTCTGTCAGTAATGTGAGTGTCGTAAGACACTCATTGTGCAGAAATAAGTGTGAACATTTGGTTAAAGTTGCAGTGAGTGATTTCTTAGAAACACTGTTAATATTTGAAATCAAACCAAACAAACACACCCTTCCCTTTATTGCTCCGCTCACAAAATGCACAAACATGCAGTGCAGTAGATGTGTCTATCATAGCTGAAGCAAAGCAAAATAATGCTCGGCGAAAAATAAAGCGAAAATAATGAACAAAAGTCAAGGAAAAACAAAAAAATGAACATACAGTACACTAGAGTTTGTACAAGCAGGAGTTGGTTGGAGTTGGTCAAACAATGACACTCAACTGTCCTGTTACTATACCTATCACTACAACAACAGCATATCTTTGGTTCTGTGAAACAGCAAAACCACTGTTACTCACATATGGAACAGAAACAACGCAACCTCAGCATCTGTTTTCAGGCCTTCCCGCTTGGGTCTATCCAACGCTGGGAAGCTTTTCTAATATTAACGCAGGTCCTAAAGCTCTTGCCTTATCAGAAACCTTCTTTTTCCAGTGATATTCTCTTTTGTAATGTCTAGCAACCATCTCTCTTTCTACAGTCTTTCCATTCTCCCTCTTGCTCACTCTCTCTCCTCCCCCATCATGAGTGGACACGCCCCTACTGCTGATTGGCTACAAGTGTGTTGTGCTGCTCGGTCCGATCCACTTTCAACAGCATTTCTCAGAAATCTCCTACTGAACCTTTAAACGGTTCACCCAAAAATGAAAATTTCTGTCATTAATAACATCATTAATAATGTCATTAATTGCCCTCATGTTGTTCCAAACCTGTAAGACCTTCGTTCATCTTCGGAATGCAAATTAAAATATTTTTGATGAAATCCAAGAGGTTTCTAAACCACACATAGGCAGCAACGTCATTGCACCTTTCAAGGCCCAGAAAGGTAGTTGTTAAACTAGTTCATGTGACTACAGTGGTTCAACCTTAATGTTGAACCACTGTAGCAATGAAAATACTTTTTGTGTGCAAAAACAAAACAAAAATAAACACAACTTTATTCAACAATTTCTTCTCTTCCCTGTCAGTCTCCTACGCTATTGACGTAATAAACACAGTGCAGCACTTCCAGGTTCTACATCAGAATGCCGGCTCAGTATTGGCCGACGCTGTACACGTGAGCACCACGACGCGTGTGTAGCGCAGGAGCTGGCCAATAATGAGCCGGTATTCTCGTTGCTTTATAACATTAAGGTTGAACCACTGTAGTCACATGGACTATTTTAACGATGTCTTTACTACCTTTCTGGGCCTTGAAAGTGGTAATTAATTTGCTGTCTATGGAGGGGTTAGAGTGTTCTCAGATTTCATCAAAAAATATCTTAATTTGTGTTCCAAAGATGAACGAAGGTCTTACAGTTTTGGAATGACACAAGGGTGAGTACTTAATAACAGAAATTTCATTTTTGGGTGAATTAACCCTTTAATCCTCAAATAAATATTGATACCAAATGTTTAAATACTTTTAAGCAGACTGTTCTCCACACATACACATTCTTCTTTCTTTACTATATTGTATTAGTCTGTGACTCACCATCTCTTCTCTGATAATGTAAATTAGCTAATAAAGTTTCAATCCACAACTGACTACAAACTTGCCCACTCTCAAAAAAATTTCTCATCTGGTCGTTTTTCTCACGTATGTCACATTGAGAGAAGAAAAGGTGCAAAGTGTGTTGTGGTTGGTTTAGCCATAATTGAACTGGACACAGTAGTTGTATTTGCTTCAAGGACAGACTAAACTAGTGCCGAAAAAGCTATTATATGATTATGGTTCCGATTAAGGACAGCAGCAATACCAAATGAACCATTGTATTGTACGGGCCCGAAGAAGCAGGCTACCTCAGCACACGACAGAACGACTTCTGCTGTACCGAGAGTATCTGAAGAAGGATAGCAAAAATGCAATGGAATAAATTCTGAGATTTTTGCCTTAAAGGAACTGGGAAAGATATGCAGATATAATGTGTATGTATGTATGTTTTTGTTTGTTTTTGTTTATTTTTTGTTTTTTTGTTTTTTTAATGCAGTGGGGTTTTTTTTTTATTGAGTAACTTTTCATGAGCATGTCACAGACAATAAACCTTGAATAATCTTGAAACTACGTTGGTTGTCAAATTGTTGCCGCTGGTTTCTCAAATTGTAGTTTCACATAATTCTGAATGAAGGATAATCTGCTTTTTTACCTGCCTATCAGACTCAAATGTATATGCTAACACTTTCACCTCTGCATCCTTCTTTTTGGGGGACCAATGGGCAGCAATACCAAATGAACCATTGGCTGCAGTCTGTTAGAATCAAAGATGGAAGGTAGTCAGAACTTGTTAGGAAGAACTTGCTGACTGAAGGTGTATGAATCAATCCTACATTCATATTTATGAGGTGTGACATTAGACAGAGCCACAGCAGAAAAATATGGGAATAAAAACCATTGGTCCTTTTATGTTGGTTCTGAAAAAAAAAAAACTTATTTGTATTTGGTCCTTATATGTTTTGTTGTATACCTTGTACTAATGCAAATAAAGTTTATTTTAAAAATATATATATATATTTACATAAATTGTCAAGTTGTGAACAGAAGTGACAGGACAACCTACAAATATGTGTACATTGTCATAAAAATACTTTTATTATTTAAAAATACATTGAAAATAATTATGACAGTTTTTAAATGGAAAGGTATATATTGCAACAATAAACTACTAAACACATTACCAGCTTGAAGTGGAAAAATAAAAGTGCCGGTACTCCTGAAGCTCGGTTTGAAAATCGGGCCGTATCCATGTGAGATTGAGGACCTGCACCTTGACACGACCACAACGCAGCCCTGAAGTCAACAAAGATAAAGTCAACTAGATCATCCACTGTGAAGGCCTCATCGACACAAAAGCCAGTGGCAGAGTTCCTCAACAAACTGTCCATACCGGCGTGATGAATACGATTCTCAACTGGATGGAACTGGAATAAATACTTTGACTGTTGCCATCCCATCATATACTTATGATAGCTGCCTGAATCATAATAGATCACTGTTCGCTGTTGGCCAGAGGAGAACTGCCCCCCAAACCCACAACCCTCTGTCTTGTGTAGTCTCAAAACGGGTATGACCAGAAATAGGAGTTATTTTATGGAATAATGACAATACACTCAAGAATAAAGAAACAAGGTACTGAGATTGTATTAATTTGGAACCTGCTCATATAGGCATTACTGAAAGAGGCAGGTAAAATAGCCAACTTAGACAAGATCAGAAGAAAGGAGCATTGTATATAAGAAGGAATTAAAGAGTGGTAACAACAGTGAGAAAGGGAATTAAAATATAAAATATATTTCAAAAATATAAATTGAGTTGGCATTGTAGAAAGTAAGGAATAAACCAGGAAAGAGGAAAAATCATGAGATTAGGACATCACTGAATGGTACAATTTATAGGGAAGCATCCAACTCACTTTTGTCACCATTGTCAAATATCAGAAACAGTACATCTGCTTGTTTATTTACAGGAAATATGAAAAGGAGAGAAAGGACATGATGAAAGAAATGAAAAAAAAAAAAAAAAATAGGAATAACAGGATGTGTAGTAATGAACAGATTGGAATTCAGAAGGAGCAGACAAGGCAGAAGATACCCAAACTGCTTCCTAATAAAAACAGGATTAATGGTGAGAATATGGCATGCTGCTTTGTGTATGAGTTAATTAAAGGATTAGTTCACTTTCAAATTAAAATTTCCTGATAATTTACTCACCCCCATGTCATCCAAGATCACTAGCTCTCTTCTTCTTCTCTATTTGAATTCCAGCAGTGTAGACACTAAGTGTATTACTGCCCTCCAGAGGTCAAAGATTGAACTTAATTGTAATATACAATATGCTACTGCATGTATATAACAATTAGTTCAAACTTTGACCTGTGGAGGGCAGTAACACACTTAGAAGTGTCTACACTGCCGAAATTCAAATAGAGAAGAAGAAGAGAGCTAGTTCAAGATGAGCATTTATTGTTAAAATGTATAAAATAAAAAATGAAAAATTGAAAATTGAAGTCCACTATATGGAGAAAAATCCTGGAATGTTTTCCTGGAATCTTTTTTTTTTTTTTTTTATAGAAAATGAGTGATAGTTTATCTGGATAAGATCCTTATTCCTCGTCTGGGATTGTGTAGAACGTTTTGATGCTGCAATGAAACTGTAATTATGACTTTCAACCGTTTGGGCTCCATTGAAGTCCACTATATGGAGAAAAATCCTGGAATGTTTTCATCAAAATACTTAATTTCTTTTCGACTGAGGAAAGAAAGACATGAACATCTTGGATGACATGGGGGTGAGTAAATTATCAGGAAATATTATTTTGAAAGTGAACTAATCCTTTAACTCCAGAAGATGGCAGTAGTGCAAATTTCAGGATGCACGCTACCGTTAAAATCCAAAGAAGAAGGAGACCATGGCTACCACCGCCACAAGAATAGGACCAAAGGTGTCCCTGCTGATTCACCTGCTTATTTTTAGCTGGTATTTATTCACTATCTGGAGCAACTGCTCTCTGCAAACCTCAGACAGACACCCTGGTGTGCGGTCATACGGAGGGCGCTGGAAATATTTGACGTTTATTAATCTGGTAGGAACAGTTCTCACTGAATCCGTCAATGTCACTGCTGTCAGCTATGACCGCGTGTTCATGTCACATCTGTATTTTTTTGTTTTTGTTTTTGTTTGTGGTAGGTAATGCAGGCGGTATTTTTTGGATTGTGTGTGTTAGTGGATGTAATACACATCGTAGTGCCGGTGAAACAGACTCGGAGCGGGACTCCTCTGACGCTCACTAAAGCCAGAGACTTTTACTTCACTGTTCTAGCGTTTCCTGTCGGGACTGTGAGTAGCACCAAAGTTCCTTTAAGATGCTCCCACCGTCATGTTGTATCAAACCTTTATGATAGACTTTATTCCACAGAAAATTAATTTTTTAAGCATACCTCTCTTTTCAGGATAATTAAAAAAAAATAATAATAAGAACTGGGGTTGTCAAGTATTTGATGTTAGTCATACTGCAGCTGTAGTCGTTATTCACTAAAAATTCAATGAAAGTTTCAGATCTTTTTCATTTCAATTATGTGGAAGAGAGTATCCAGGCTATTTCTTTGAGTAAATTAATTTTATTATTTTTCATTTTTGGTTAATTTATTAAATTGTTAAATAATGCAGTGACATTTGAGTATGACTAGATGTTCAAATGATGTCCCTGTATTTTTGGAAAGACCAAATACATATAGTTAATATTAAAATAATAATGATAAAAAAAAAAAAAACATTTACTGAATTTTAAAACTTTCTTTAAAGAATGTATAGTATTTCCCTGTTTTAGGTTCTGTTTTTGTCATTTTGAAAGTGTTTCTATAGTATGCGAATGCCTGACAAATAACAGACTTTTTTTTATTGGTTCAAATTTATTTGGATGTATTGGAGAGTTTATATTAGATGGTGCCACTGGCTACCATTTCAGATTTTTCACCAATAGTCCAATGGAATGTATTTTTAAAACAGTATTTCATGCATAGTACAAATATTTCATGCCGTCTCAATAAAAGCCTCAATATGAGCTCTCAAAATAACATTAATAATAGAAGAAGTAGAAAATTGTTGTTTGAAATAGTTTAGTATAGTGTGAAGTGTGCATGCCTGCCAAGCAGGACAATATGATTCAATGTATATTGTCTTTTTTTTATTTTTTATAGTGAATATTAATTGGTGTAAAAATAAATGTCAATAATTTTATCTCATTTGTATCATTTATATTGGATAATGCTGCTTAGATATTGGTATTATCAACATCCATTTAAAAAAAAAAAAAACTTTATTGGTCAACTGCTAATGTGAACTTTGAATTTATTGATCTTCTTGCTTTGCAGTTTGTGTTTGCTTCTTTCTGGACTCTCTACACTTACAACCGAGAGCTGGTGTATCCCAGATTTTTAGATGAGATCATTCCTATCTGGCTGAATCATGCAATGGTGAGAGCATTATTTAACATTATATATTGTGCAGTATTAATTGACTTTATTGATCCTTGATTAGGGATATGTGCACACTGAATATACACCCTTAAATGGTTAGTTCACCCAAAAATGTAAATTCTGTCATTAATTACTCTCCCTCATGTCGTTCCAAACCTGTAAGACTTTTGTTCATCTTCGGAACAAAAATGAATATCTTTTTGATGAAATCTGAGAGCTTTCTGTCCCTCCATAGACGGCTACGTAACTGACACTTTGGCGCCTCAAAAAGTTCATAAAGAGATTGAAAAATAATCCATATAAATTGAGCAGTTTAGTTCAAATTTTCTGAAGAGACTCAATCATGTGAACATTACATATGAATAAAAGCCTAAATTCATATATCATACATCATATAAAGTTTTCAAGTCTCTTCAGAAAGTTTGGACTAAACCGCTCAGAAAGCTCTGAGATTTCATCAAAAATATCTTAATTTGTGTTCAGAAGATGAACGAAAGTCTTGCAGCTTTGGAATGACATGAAGGTGAGTAATTAATGAGTAATTATTAATAACAGAATTTTCATTTTTGGGTGAACTAACCCTTTCGTTTACATCTCATTTAATGCAGTATAGCATATGCAGTTTTTCAGAATTGGTTTTCTGCAGACAGGTGCTGCATCATGTTCACGGATGATTTGTGTTTTCCTCCAGCACACAGTGATCATGCCTTTGCTGCTGGTTCAGATGTTCCTGCAGAATCACAAATATCCCAGTCGCACAAAAGGGATTTCCGCTCTGGCTTTATTTGCTGTCCTGTATTTGTCATGGTAATCTCGTTCTGCTTGCTTTGCTCACATGGATCTAATCAAAGTAATTGTAATTTTTATGTTTCTTATTACCACCATTCATGTCTTTTTATCATAAGGGTGTTGTGGGTGCACCAAGCTTCAGGTATGTGGGTGTACCCTATCATGGCTCATTTAAGTCCCGTGGGATTGTGTCTTTTCCTGGGTGGTGCGTCCCTCACCATGGCTCCTCTTTACCTGTTAGGAGAGAAGCTCAACCTCATGATGTGGAGCAACACAGGTTAGAAACCACACTGGAAAAACTGACCAAAGGCCATTAGATTGAGCTGTCTTTTAAAAAGCTATGAGATTTAAAGTCCCCCTGTGGTGAAAATCAAGTTTTTAATGTTGTTCATATGTCTACCTGGTGTTTTTAACATGCTTTTAAGACAAACCACGTGCAAATTCATAAGTCAACACCATTGCGGACTATTTTCTCTTTTAAAACTGCAGTAAACCAAAGCAGTCTCAAACCTGTGGTTTGAAATCGCTGGTGTTTGTGACATCACAAACTACCTTGTAACCGATCACGTCAAACTTGCCGGTGGGCTTTAGCATATCATTAACTGACCGCGCAAGGGCGTCTCAAAAGAAGGTTATGCTGGTATATTTTTCTGTTGATGTGAAAAATCGGGTAAGATTTTGCAATATACGGGTGTATTATGCATATTACAATGTTATGATGAACAGTATGCCTTTCTCCACTGAAGTTCTGAGTTTAAAGCGTTTCTAAGGATACTGATTGTTAGAACCCTAGTGAAAAAAAAGTATACTTTATTGTATTTTAAATATATTCCCTTTTTCTATAGTACACTGCAAATATACTAACAAAAAATGTACTATCATTAAATATATAAAAAGTATATTAGTATCATATTTTCACAATGCAACTTTTAACACACTTTAAAATAATTGTACTTTAGTATATTTTCTAAAAAATTTATTTTAGAAAAATATACTCGAAGTGTAAGTTCAGTTTATTTTTTAAAAGTGTATTTATTTGCACTTTATAAAAATATATTTGAGGTATATTTTAACAATGTGCTGAAAATGATCATTGTAACAATGCACTGAAAGTATATTTAAAAAATACTTTATTTAATATCCTGAAGTTGTAGTGTATCTAATGTTAAATTTGAGTATATTTTTTAAGTTTACTTCTTCATCCTTGGAATTCTTTATATTACTTGTGCTATTTATTTCAGTATGAATGCATTACAAGCCCATTTAGTATATGCAGTGTAGTCTATACAATTTCCAAATAACGTTATGTGTAAATGTTTATTAAGTTTACACTGGCAGAATCATTTTACAATCGTACACACAAATCTATATTAAACAACACACCAGCAGCAGCACAAGTAATGCGAAAAAATATGTCGAGTGGTTAAACTTATCGGAATTCAAATGTCTCTTCAACTTGGTCTGTGACCAATCAGATTTTGTTGCTCACTGCCTTCAGCCAATCAGAGCTGCTGACGTCACAGTCGTCGTCTGAATCCCCTCGCTCAGTCACTCAGGTGAAGTATAATGTCGCAATGTATAATTTATTTAATAAAACACTGAAAGCGCAATACATCGCTCGATCTTGGGGATTCTGACCAGTTCAATCAAGTGACATCGCAGCCTGACCGTGATGGCGACGACAACCGGCTAATCTAATGGCCTACGCGATCCTGAAAGAACCGGAGAAAAGTGCTGCTATTGGGAGGTGAGTTGTAGTCTACCAGTTAACAAACTTTATTATTTTTTTTTTTTAACAAACGGAGAGCGATATTTCGGCTTGAAATCTCCTTTTTGAGTTTTTGTGTGGTGGTTTATGGCACATGTTTGTATGCAGCACCAAAACATTCATATGATTGGTCAAATCGGCCCGTATTCTGTACGACATTAATTCATAAAGTGTTTTATGCTTGACTATGTACCGAAAACAATATCGACATGCCATTCTGATACAGTTCCCTGCTGCTAATCCTCATTTACTGTTCAAAAATAGAATTGGTTCAATGTAGGATTTAGACAGACTATTGTAAACGTGAATAAAGAGTTGAACATGCTGTCTTATATCTTTGGTATATTCTGTCAACAGATGCTGTTCTTCACGAGTCTCTGCGGTCATCATTGTGCCATCAGACACAATGAGAAGCTCATCAGAACATGGAATATAATGTGTAATTTGTATTTGTGTATAGAGGGTCACCACTGCTCCAATATTTTTTTTTTCTTTAATGAAAAACATGGTAAGTTTTGCTGAATCTAAGTTTAAATAAAAACTATTGGATTTGTCAATGAAATATGTCTCTTCATTAGTGATGTTGTTACATTTTATTTGTTTTAATGGCCTTGAAAACAAATGCATTCAACTTTGGGAAAATGTGTTAAACTGTATTTAAATAGTAGCACAACTGTATTGTGTGAGATTATGTAATTCAAAGTACAGTAGTCAACATTTGAAGTGGATCAAAAAAGTTAGGACAACTTTGATTAAAGGTTTTGATCCGCTTCAAATGTTGACTATATTATACAAAGTATAAATAATAACAAAGTGTATTGTTATTGACTGCAAAGTGTGTAATGTTTAATATTTGGAATAAGCCAAAGGTACTGAGCACACTCTAAAAAATGCTGGGTTAAAAACAACCCAAGTTGGGTTGAAAATGGACAAACCCAGCGATTGGGTTGTTTTAACCCAGCGGTTGGGTTAAATGTTTGCCCAACCTGTTGGGTAGTTTTATTTAAATCAACTATTGTTTAAAAATTGCCATATGGCTAGCTTAAAATGAACCCAAAATGGGAAATTAAAAACAAGATGCAATTAGAGGCAACAATAATAGACAAAAGGTGAATGTTTATTAATAAGCTTTAATATTTTATTAATATACATTTAATAGATTATTAATATAAATTTATTAATAAGCAATTTAATAAATGTTTATTGTTTAATAAATATTCATTGAACATTAATAAATGTTAATTTCCAACATACTTTGGGTTCATTTTAATTAAGCAATACAGTAATTTTTAAACAATAGTTGAGTTCAATAAAACTACCCAGCAGGTTGGGCAAACATTTAACCCTACCGCTGGGTTAAAACAACCCAATTGCTGGGTTAAAACAACCCAATTGCTGGGTTTGTCCATTTTCAACCCAACTTGGGTTGTTTTTAACCCAGCATTTTTTAGAGTGTACAGTATATACTATTACCTGTAAAATAATATATTTAGTGTATATTGCTTGTGTTTTCTGAAGACACTCATAATTATTTTGTAATGCACTTAAATCACAAATAAAGTGTACTTATAACACAGTGTACTCATAACAGAAATAAAGTATTCTTATAATACAACGTATATTATAACAAAAAATACTTTTAACACAAATAAAGTATACTTATAACACAAATTAAGTACACTTTAATATCACTAATCAAGCATGTAATTAGTCCCCACACAGACATATACTTAAAGTGTACTAAGTAGACTTGAAGTTGTTCCAATTTAGCACACATAAGTATACTAAATATACTTAAAGTTGTATTTTAATACTACTTAATTTCAACTTAAATATACTTAGTACAAAATTAGTTGTTTCAAAATAGCACACTTTAAATGAACTAATCATTAACACACTTGAAATATACTAATAATTAGTCTTGCTGCAAGTATACTTAGTATACTTTTTTTTCACTAGGGAAGACAGCTGCCTCACTCGTGAATGTGAACATGGTTTATGTAACAGTAGCAACACATTATTAGCTGTTTAATAATGTAGCCAAGCAAAACGCTAATCATATTAATTACTGTTATGTGTCCGACATTGTAAAAAGCGATAACATTGTGCAGCGTTTACCTCAGTAAGTTCACCGACTGGTTCTCGCCTGAGCTCATGCGAGTGAGTGGAAGCGGGGCTAATTATCATATTCATAGATCTGTGTATATGAGGCAAGGGTGTAGAGTTACATTCTAGATAATTTAAGGCATTAGGATTTTTTTCACAGGATAAAACATTTAAATATGTAATTTTGGTTATCAAAGATTAGTTTTAAGGGATGAAATTATTGACTACAGGAGGACTTTAACAGTAACTGGAACCGTTTTAAAAGTTACTGCTGTGCTTAAAGGAATTATTCACCTAAAAAATGAAAATTTCCGGATTATTTACTCTCCCCCAGGCTATCCAATATGTACATGAATTTCTTTCTTCAGCCGAAGAGAAATTAAGATTTTAGAGGAAAACATTCCAGGATTTATATCCATCTAATGCAAGTAAATGGGGATCACCGTAGTTCATTTTTGACGGTCCAAAAGGAGCTTTAAAGGGCTCCAAATGACTCCAGCTGATGAATAAGGGTGACTACCGTATGAATAGCCTGGCTGCACATGGGTGTGACCACATTAAAACTAATGAGGTCAGACGGGGAAGAAATTACTTCTCATTGGTTTCATACAGATTATTTCATCAGAGAATATTTGTTTTAGATATGGCTTCATTTAAAGGTAGACAGTTCAAGCTTTCTATAGACATGTTCTTATGTCTGCGTGTCAATTATACATTGAGTTTCGGTTCATTTTTGTGACGCGCTCCAGATAGTTTACAAGAGACGCGTTTAAAGCACATCCTATTTGTTTTCTTTATTTTACAAAAGCACAACATTTTGTTATTGTGAGTATGCAGATAAAAGTAGACCCTTTACAATTTCAAATGATGTCTTACTCTTATCTTTACAACCAAAAATGCTGGAGTATTTTAAGTTCTTTCTGCTGTTATCAGGAAAAAAATGCAAGTGATCATGCCCAGAGGCTTAAACAATAAACTGACACAAATATTAATATACAGCAACGACTATTCAACTTTTGGACAGTTCTGTTCCTCCACATAAACAATGGGGCGGTTCTTGCCTTATAACGTACTGTATGCATGTTGGGAAGGTCACGTTCGAGGTGGTGAACTCAACTGTCTCGTGGACACGCATCCCAGATCTGGGCCAAGGAGAACATTTGTAGTTAAAGTATAATAATTTTATTATTATTATTATTATTATTCAAGAAAATGACTGATCGTTTCGCTAGAAAATACCCTTATTTGTCGACTGGGGTCATGTGGAGCCCTTTGAAGCTTCCTAAATATAGATTTTGAACCATTAAAATAACACTGGTGATCCCCATTCACTTGCATTAGATAGAGAAAAATCCTGAAGTGTTTTCCTCAAAAACCTTATTTTGTCTTCGGCTAAAGAAAGTAAGTTGTGTAAATCTTGGATGGCCTGGGGTAAGTAAATAATCAGGAAATTTTCATTTTTGGGGTGAACTATACCTTTAACCTGAATATTCAGCTAGCTCTATATTTTTTGTCATCAGAGTGTGGACGACTTGTATGTTCTTATTATGATCCATACTGACTTTATTTTTTTTTCTCTATAAGGTAATCAGAAGAAGAAAAAGAAGTAAATGTCTACTGGAATCCACATGAACCATGCAGATCTCAATACCAGCCAAACAAAACATTTTTTACAGGGAACGATGTAACAGCTTAGGCTTAATTCTCCATAGCATACATACAGAAAGAAACTAGGACACATAAATGTAAACATACTGTACAAAAGGTATGTACACACTAATAGTTTTCAGTGTTATTTTTTTCTTTTGACCTAATTTTTGATGCTAATGAAAATCAGTTGCACTTACAAAATAAAATGCTGTATTTTTTTTTAAATATAATTTTCCTTATTTTAGAATTCAAGACACTGTAATATCCCAGAATGCTGTGTTGTTCAGTGGTTAAGGGATAGTTAGTACTGAGCACTTTTCCCTTTCAGATTCATAATAGTTATTTTTTTAAAAGCCGGAGCTGGTAACCAATTTTCCCGATAATATTAAATTTCATTTCTTTGTAGTTTATGGCAGTTAATGTCAAACTGTGCAATATCATCTAATGAAAGCATTAAAAGGCTTTTTATCCATTGAATGAACTTGATGATAACCATGAGCTGAGTTTGAGGGCTTCTTGAATGACCCACTTCAACCTGCGTGAACTCAGGTTATCTCACCAGTGAAGCCCTTAATGTGATTTTCCGGCTTTACCAAGAGTTTGATGATGGACTTTATTGGAAATAAGTACACCCAAGCTGTCTCCTCACTGTAAGGTACATTTCATTCTCATCCAGAGAAATGGCTCTGCAGTTATACTTTCAGCAGGGTTCCTGGAAAATTGATGACAAACTTTCCAGTCCTGGAAAACGCATGGAAAATTAGAGAAAATGAAAAATGTCCTGGAAAATCTTGTTGTTGTCCTTTAAAATTATTTTTTTTAAAAGTTCTTAGGTTTTTCTTTAGTCGAGAACAAAAAGTTTATTGTGTTGCCACTTGCAGCAGTTAGCTAATGCTATCAACTGCTCAAATGTATGCAGAAAATGTTAATTAGTAAGCAGCTACCTAATTCAGTAACTTGCTAACACAGCAGAGCGTAAGCAGCGCATATTTTTTCGGCGTCCATGTTAACAGATGAGAGCATTCACACCGCACGCAGAGGCTGTGCATCGGCAGCGCGTAGCAGGAGCATAGCAGAAGCAGCAGTGCCGCGATCGTTTCGGCGCTGGGTCTATTTTTTCTGCGCTGCTAACGCTCAATTAAAGTGAAAGTACACCTTTGATGGACAAAATAAATATGATTTCACACAATAAGTGCTCAAAATGCACAGAATAAACATATCTAGTGTGTTTTAACAAGAATTGAAGTATGTCAGGAAAGAAAATTAATATTAAAAAATATTTATAGAAGATTTACTCATTTAAACTTGTTTTTAATTATTCCGTTTGGGTTAAAGTATGGTATATTATAAAAACTAAACTAAACTAGCCAGAAAATATGATATATAAACATTATTTTAGTTATTAGACAGACAGCTATATAGGCTCTTGCATACCCAAATCAAACCAGAGTTTGCTGGCTTTTTTCCAACCCTGTATCCCATGAAATACGTTCTGAGGAAACTATTTTGCAAATCGCAATTACGTTACATGCCAACATATAAGCAGTGCTATTACGTTGGTCCTTAACCTAATAAAGCCAATTTATTGCAGTGCTATTACGTTTGTCCTGAACATAATACATCCAAAGCAGGTTTCTTTTCACACGTAGCAGCTAATGCTGTTCATTTTGTTTTAATTATTTACTCCCTTTTTTCTGATCGGGCTACAAAATATTATTTATGCCAGGGGGAGTCAAATGGCGGCACCCAGATAATTTTTATCTGGCCCTCCAACTGGTTTTTGATGTTTAAAACCGCTCGCAATCTGATATCAAAGTCCCCGCAAAGGTTTTCATAAGGTTTTCATAATATTCACTCAGTGAATGTCAACCCGTTCTCACTCCTGACCGTTCTCACGCTGAAGAAGTCTCCTTCAGAACACATCGCGATATTTGGCATCAGTTCGCGTGTGCTGGATGTTGGTAAGTAGTCGTAAATACACTGTTCTAATGTTTGATATAATGTCTTTTCTGTTTGCAGATATTAATCAGATTAACGTTAGCTCCCTCATGTTCAGTCACTGCATTATATCTGTCACCTCCGCTGAGGTTTTGCTTTTCATTGCTTTCTATATTAAATACTAAACTAGGGTGATTAAACACTGTCACGTGACGTGCAATATATTGCACAATATATATAACATATTCATATCAGGTTCAAAGTAGTACAAGTGTAGTTTCAAAATGGTATTTGTTGTAGAAGCACGGTAAAAAACAACACTTACCATGCTTTTTACCACAGTATTGGTAGTTTTAATGTGATTTTTGTTGTAAATACAGAGTAAACACTTATCATGCTTTTAATGCCTAATAATGTTAAATCCAAAAACTGTAAGGTCAATAAGAACTTCTTTCCTATATATATTTATATATAAACCTATATATTATAAATAATGATATTTTCTTTTCTCTTGTTTTAGCTGAAAAGACAAAAAGGGCCTTTTGGAAATGGATGAAGGAGACAGAAAGCTGCAAAGGCAAATAATTGCAATGGTATGTATGTGTTGCTTTTAACCTTTTATCAAACATTTTATCAAGCATTTGTTAAATAGTCTCACAGTAAATTAAAAGTCAAATCCTGTACATATTTATCACCTTATTTGTAAATCAGTTGTGCCCCTTCTTGGACAGTTGGACGTCCCACACATAAAAGTTTATATTAATTCCATTGAATTCTTTAAAATGATTACAGATTGGGCCCAAAATGTTCCAATGATACATGATGTCTCTCCGCACCTCATAACTACCTCTGTTTGCAAGAGTGGAAATTATCATTTGACTTGTCACATGACATCAGATATTCAATTATTTTGTCATAATCAAAATAATTGAATATCTGATGTCTATTCATTATCTAATCAGTAACACTGCTGATAATGTCCTGCTTGCATGTGAAACATGTTATTTTTTTATTTATTCTTTTAAATATAAATATAGCTTGCTATTAAAGACATATGTTTAATCATGGAAATACCCACATATCAGTGAACTTATTACATAAATGCATTTAACATTTGATTATGCAACACTCTTTACAGAAGGAAATCCTACAGTTATGTGTAAATTGACAACTTGAATGTGATGTAATAAATTTACCTTCCTTTCTGTCTTGCAGGATTACTTGCAGATTACTTAGTCCTTCTTTTTAGGATCTCTACAACATCAAACTCAACAGCTCTTTTAAGAGCCGACCCTCACAAGAGCTACTAGTGAGTCGCTGCAAACCTGCCGTGATCAGCCCTTTCCAGGTATTTAAATCAGTATTTACTCATCAAATGCTCTCCTGGATGGTATGGTAAATTAACTTATTTATAACTCTCAATTTGTATGTTTTAAGAACAAGAGTAATTGCACACAGAGTAAGTAGAGACTTTCTTGTTTTTCTGTGGAGAGAAGGAAGACCAGTCCTTATATCAAAGCAAGCTCATCGAAGTCCTTTGTTTAGGGTGAGGAAGGAACATGACCATCTCATGCCCAAAGAAGACAGAAGTCCATTGGTATGTCTTGTGTTGAGGCAATGCTGTAATATGTAGTACAGAATTTAATGTTGTTCTCTCAAAGGACTATTAAGTTCTTAAAAAGTTCTTAACTGTTCCTTCTGTTTTTTTTGTTTGTTTGTTTGTTTGTTTGTTTTTTTAGATAAAAGCAGACAGGGAAGCTTTGGAAGATAATGAGTTAATATAATATAATATAGTATAATAGGAATTAAATAGTAAATGTTCTTTAAATTATGTGTAATACCTAGTTTTTTTTGGCTTGAAATAAGGCCTTATACTGCACAGACCTAAAACGTTGTATTTGTGTTTTAAAACAGATAGCAAGTGAAGTCACTAACAGAAGATCCTAGAGGAAAAACGACTGATGTGCAGCTACGGAGGAACACAAGAGGCAGAAACTATGCATGGCCATGGCTTCTTCATGAGTACGGTAAGTCCTGTGCCTATTCTTAATTCTTGCCTTAAAGTTTTTATTGCAGTATTTTAACAATTTTACATTGTACAGGTTATCACTTGGTTTTTGACCAAATTATGCTCTTGAAACAAGAAACAGAAGAGTATGTTGTCCTGAAAGAAATCAAGGCTCAAAAGAGAGCATGCCTTTCTAAAAGATCTTTTAAAACAGGTTGCTGTTAATATGGGTAAAACAGTTTTTGTTCAGTACTTAGCTTACAGTCTGTGCTGCATTTTTATTATAATATATATATTATGTACTGCTGTTTTGTAAAGTTAAATCAGGAACAGGCAACTCTAGCCCTTTTGCTGTCTTCTTTTTGAGGTGGAGAGTTTACCTCCAACCATAATTGAGCACACCTGAAAATTTTAACCAAAGTCTTCAGGTGTACTTATAGACAGTTGGCAGTTGGGTTTGAGGTTGGAGCTAAATCTGCAGGACCGTGGACGCTGAGGGCCAGAGTAGCCCACCACTGTTTAAATCATGCAGAACATAAGCTGACCTGGCTGTCCATTAAACTACTTAACTTGAATTGTGTGTTTTTTTGTTTTACTTTTAGACCAGGACTGAAGAACGCCTGACAATGGGATGTTAAGACTTCTTCCTCTGGTTGAGAAAAAGCTACAGCACATCAGTGATCACATCTTCTGTTCATCAGTTGTACTGTAGAGTACAACTGAACAAACTGTTTAGAAGAAGAAGAACATGAACATGATAGAGACATGTACAGGGAAGAGCAAGAACCCAGTTCAGCTGTGATAATGAATCTTTATTTTAAACTCAATATCAAATCTGTTTTCTGGATCATAGTTGACTGGATGGGATTCTGTGGCGCTCATTTGTGCAATAGGAGTAAAGTCTGTGAATGGATTATTATGACGTTAACGTATTTTTGAAGACACGTTTTTATTTATCTTGAATCTCATTTGTCTTTATGCAAATTTCAACCTTATGCTGTATCCTCCAATAAAGTGTTGTGTAATAAATTATGGTGAACGTGGTGTTTGGTAGAGTAAATACAATTTAACTAAGCTGAGTTTATTTCATAATTTAAAAAAATGACATATAATTTCCATGATTGTTTTACTTATTAATACATAATATATTACATAAATATTTTCGATCTAATTCATGATATTTGGGACAACAATGCACCAAAAGTTGCATATACTTTCATGTTGTGACAAGGATGGCAGTTTCCAGATAAATAAAGGGAAGGAATGTGAATAAAGAGAGGCTGCAGTGGGTTATACTGACACAAACACTTCAAGCAGAACTGAAGAAGATGGATGTTGATCATTCTGGTACATCTACTACTGCATTCAAAATGACACCTGGACATTACTGATGTCAAGCATGTGAGGAGCAAGAAGAGGGGGTGATAATGACATTTTGGCACAGTTTCTTATTTTACTGAATAGTGCATTATCCTTGTGTAACAGTAATAGTGAAGTGTAAATATAAATAGTTTTTAGTTTACTGCCAACACTGGCAGCTGGATAATGGCAAGTTGTTGTGGGTTCATCCATTATATTTATTGGTGTTCATACAAAAAAAAGCAAAGAAGTAATCAACTACTGTCCAATTAATCAATTATTATTATTATTATTATTATTGTATTACAACATTTTGTTATAATATTTCCATATTTCATCAGATGGTCTCACAATACCCATCAAAAACCTATACAAGCATGATGTTAGAATGGAAAATGAGGAAATGATAAAATACTGCAATATTTAAATGTGATTCAACAAAGTTTGTTATTCATGATGAGGAGTACACACCTGTGTAGATTTTAATGCCCTTCCACCCCCAAGGGGCCAGTACCGGCCCCTGGAAGAGCAAAAAAAATGCACATTTCAAATGGCTGTAACTCAAAGTCCGGTTAGCGTATCAAAGAGAAAATCAACAGGACAACTGCTTATGCTATGATTACTAAATAATGTTGGGCACAGTTTTCAGACATACATGGAAAGCTGGCATAAAGGTTTTTTAATAGTGATTACAGTAAAATATTAAATTTCAGCCTGTCCCTCATATATGTAATAAATGTTTTCACAATAAACATATTTAGATATCGAGTTGTCCATTAAAGATCTTATTATTTTAACATTTATCATTTCTTTAATAAACGTTTTAAACTACATTACCCATATGTCTCTGTCATTCTATCAATGAACGGGAAACATGGCGCTGTAGTTCATTGAGAAGCTAGGGTTAGGGTTGGGATCTCGGTAAAGGAGTAATTTCTCACAACATGGAAACACTTTATAGTTAACTTAATGTATGAGTAACGTAATATTCACACTAAAACAAACTTTGTAAGATAAAGCGCCGTTTTATATGAGTTGAAAGGTAGTCCAATCACAGCGAGTTCTGCGATAGAGTCACAGCCAATCACAACACAGCTGAACAGATGCGTCACGCTTACTTGTCCATTTATGGTAAATGACGACAGATCTCCTTCGGTTCCGGCTGACGAGAAAGATTCCTGAAATATATAATTAATCTAATTAAATATAATAAAAATCACATTTTACAACGAAAGACTCCTTTGTGTTTTAAACTGATGCATAAATATATTTGAAAGAGATATAATTGCATCTACTAAAGTGCTTCTAACATTTACAGTAGATATGTAGTATATTAAAGGTATACATTTAATCACTTATTTATACCATTCTTCACCATTTGAACTCTTGGAATTAAAATAAATATAACACAAATCGATATGATGAAGTATTATTTTTACAAACCAAGAGATGAGATAAAATTCCATGTGAAAATATGTTTCTTTAAAGAATAGGGGGGAAAAAAATAACATTTTACATTCTCAACTTTAATACAATACAATATTGTGTTTATTGTTCACTTTTACTGTAACTAAATGAAAGGCAAATTCAAATAGTTAATGCATTTTATAAATGTTAAATATTTTCAACAATAAAATGCTTCTATAAAATACATTCATGGGTATGTTACATTTACATTATCCAGGTACTGATATAATGATACCATAGATGTAGTTAAGGTGGACATTTACTATAGTGACACTGTAATAAAAGGTTTAATGAAACAAAATGCAAGACATTTTCAAGTCCATCTAAATGAAGAGGTAACAAACTCACAGAATAATGTCCAGAATGTCAATGTGTCATTTCTGTAATACTCTATATCAGCACCAAACAGAATTAAATAAATATTGATTGTTCTCAGAGGGTTTTCCTGAACACTCTCACTAACTTCAATTGTTTGGACAAACACCTTAGCAGGTGCAGAAAGATACACACATGCAGAAATACATATTTGACTATAGTCGCAGCATTACTAGAACTTTTACCAAAACTCCGGATGAGCACTGGTGCTTCTTTGATAAAGGCAAGAATATGGAAAAAGATAAATTACTATTTTCAATATTGGTTCTGCACGTTTCAAGGAGATCATAAGGAGGAGTCCACGTGAAGACTTTTAAAAACTGTGACAGAGTGAAGGGTGCACCTCCCCGGACACACCCTAAGCATGACCAAACAACAACACCCAAAGACAGATATGAAGTGGACACCACCAGGAGAATGCAGGGGAAGACATGGAAACGAAGGCCTGAAGAATGTCGATGTCCCATGGGAAGATGTGGAGAATGTGGTCACAGATTGGATACGTTGGAGGACACTTGTTACCCAATGTGCCCAGCACAGCACTTGATGATGATGTTGTGAGTTCATACATAACCGTAGGATTTCCTTCTGTAAAGAGTGTTGCACAATTAAATGTTAAATGCATTTATGTAATAAGTTCACTGATGTGTGGGCATTTCCATGATTAAAAGTATAGCAAGCTATATTCATATTTTAAAAAATAAAAAATAAAAATAAATAACATGTTTCACATGCAAGCAGGACATTATCAGCAGTGTAAATGATCATGACAAAATAATTGAATATCTGATGTCATGTGACAAGTCAAATGATAATTTCCACTCTTGCAAACAGAGGTAGTTATGAGGTGCGGAGAGACATCATGTATCATTGGAACATTTTGGGCCCAATCTGTAATCATTTTAAAGAATTCAATGGAATTAATATAAACTTTTATGTGTGGGACGTCCAACTGTCCAAGAAGGGGCACAACTGATTTACAAATAAGGTGATAAATATGTACAGGATTTGACTTTAATTTTAATTTACTGTGAGACTATTTAACAAATGCTTGATAAAATGTTTGATAAAGGGTTAAAAGCAACACATACATACCATTGCAATTATTTGCCTTTGCAGCTTTCTGTCTCCTTCATCCATTTCCAAAAGGCCCTTTTTGTCTTTTCAGCTAAAACAAGAGAAAAGAAAATATCATTATTTATAATATATAGGGTCCGTGTACTTTTGCGTCCATTCCTTTTTCGTTTTTTAACCACGTCAAGAAAAACAAAAAACGAACGGTTGTTGTATTTTTAAATGCTATGGTGAGTACCAAAATTTAAATTAAAACCGAATACACAAATTCCATGTGCACAAAATAAATATTGACTTATTTTCAGATTTTTGTTTATTACGTTTTGCATCTTTATAAACCAAAATTAAAAAAGGACAGATTAAAGTCGAAAAAATGTCAATTTACAAGTTTTCTTTTGTAAAATTGTTGTTTCCCCCACACTTTCGAGAGCCATATGTCTCTGAAACATGATAATACATGACTTAGGGTGACCACCTGGCTATTGATCTGTTGCAAGACAGTAGATGTGATTTTGCGGGACACATGAAACAGATACATTTACAACTATTACGCTATGTAAATATTGATTTACATTTGTTGGCAAACTTGGCATATGCGCCGATTAATGTTTCTGCCGGTGGGTGCCCACACTATAATGTTGCGCTTATGGCAACATTAAATCCTGGAGAGAAGATAGATTCACGGCTGCATGCAGGAGGACAAAAGTTTGAGCACGCAGATGTGATACCTGAGCGAGAGCGCGCGCGCGTCCAGTTTTGTGCAAGGGAATCCACTTGTGAGCAGCACCTGTGCTGCTCGCGCATTTGATGAGCTCTCGTGATACAATAATGCGCTCTCGACATTTTTCATTATAATAACGCCATAAAACCCGCATTAAATGAACTATTAACGTGTGAAGAAAGTCGTGTCTGAACAAATGGAGAATATCTCGTTTTTCTGTAGGTGCTCGACCATTTCCGTGCGTGGCGCTTGATCGCTGCCGTTCGTTGGAAATATTTATCAGGATGGATGATTACATGCTTTAAATCATTGATTTGGGCAGCTTTGAGCAGCTCTTGAGGTTCTTATCCAGTATGGAAGATGAAATCCTTGCTGGTGTAGTTGTGTTTACCGATGAGGTCCGCTCTTTGCGCTGTCCATTCAGTTGTCATCAGCGGGAAAACCTCTCTATGATTGCGCTGGTTGGTTATTTTCACAGCTAGAATATGACGGCTGCACAAATAGATTTTTAATGCTCCTAGTTTTTATTATATTTATTACTGTGGTATTGTAATTTCAGGGATGAAAAAAATTACAGACATAAATGAAATGCGGGACACTACTCAAGTCTTGCGTGACGCAGGACAAAGCTCCCAATTTCGGGACTGTCCCGCAAAATGCGAGACGGGTGGTCACCCTATCTTGACTTGATTTCCACACGCTTCTCACTCACGAGGGGTCCGATAATGCCGCATGTCTAAGAGATACTGGCGGCAAACGCGTCCAGCGAAGCGGGACATTCTAAGTGCTAACGTGAAAAATCCGTGGCTTAATGTAGGTGATATTGGAGGACCAAATTCACTACACCTTATAAGCAGCCCACTATGAACACAATTAATAACACGTTAAGCATTTTCCTATAAAATAAAACACAGTTATGAAGAAAACGCTAATGCATTAAGACACTGATATTAAATTACCAATAAAGATATGCAGACAAGCAGGTCAGGTCGAAGGCAACGCGCTTTCAACGTTCAGCGTTTTCCACTTGTAGAAAACCATTATAAACACATAACTTTATATCGTCCTTCCATTTTGTTTATGTTGCAGTTATAGCAGATGCTAGTGATGACAAGAAAAGAAAATGTTTCTCCCTGGATGTTTTTAGGATTAAGCCACATAAAGAATTAATGTCCCAGCGACGCGGCTAACGCCTTGCTTTCAATGAGAATTGAGAAATATTTCATGTCAAATCTCCACTGAGGCAAAGGGCATGGGAATTTTGTCTCCACGAAATCACATATTGGGGTATAATTTTGTCATCATTACAAATGTTGGTATATTTTCAATTTGAACAGCATAGCATAGCTATAAAGTGACTCCTAATCCCAAATAATTTCTCAATATAAAACACCTAACAGAGCCAGATGAAAAAGTCACAGTAATTTAGATGTCGTTTTGGCCTTTATTCACATAAAAATGACGGGATTGAGACCACAAGCGGGAACTCGATCATGTTAGAGCGCGAAACAAGAGGCTTAAGGTTTAGAAATGTAATGTTTAGGTTAAAATATAAATGTACAAATAATAATAATAGTAATTTAATTAATGAAAATTAATCAATGTCATTTAGGCAGGCTCTTGAAGCGAGTCATTCTATTGACGCCAGAGGAACAGGCACTAGAGGGCGCTTTAGCGTCTGTGTGTATGACGCAACACTGGAAATTAAATTTAGCATTTTTACATATTAAATAACAACTTGTATATAATTTATGTTATTTTTAATAAGATATTAATCTTGCATAAAGAAAATTGGCTTGTATCTGCTAATTCTATTCATCAATGTTAAAATAAAAAACAAAGAAACTGCATTTTCCATATTTCATTTCTGGTTTAAAAAAGGAAAAACGAATGGACGCAAAAGTACACGGACCATATAGGTTTATATATAAATATATATAGGAAAGAAGTTCTTATTGACCTTACAGTTTTTGGATTTAACATTATTAGGCATTACAAGCATGATAAGTGTTGTGGTTACTCTGTATTTACAACAAAAATCACATTAAAACTACCAATACTGTGGTAAAAAGCATGGTAAGTGTTGTTTTTTACCGTGCTTCTACAACAAATACCATTTTGAAACTACACTTGTACTACTTTGAACCTGATATGAATATGTTATATATATTGTGCAATATATTGCACGTCACGTGACAGTGTTTAATCACCCTAGTTTAGTATTTAATATAGAAAGCAATGAAAAGCAAAACCTCAGCGGAGGTGACAGATATAATGCAGTGACTGAACATGAGGGAGCTAACGTTAATCTGATTAATATCTGCAAACAGAAAAGACATTATATCAAACATTAGAACAGCGTTTACGACTACTTACCAACATCCAGCACACGCGAACTGATGCCAAATATCGCGATGTGTTCTGAAGGAGACTTCTTCAGCGTGAGAACGGTCAGGAGTGAGAACGGGTTGACATTCACTGAGTGAATATTATGAAAACCTTATGAAAACCTTTGCGGGGACTTTAATATCAGATTGCGAGCGGTTTTAAACATCAAAAACCAGTTGGAGGGCCAGATAAAAATTATCTGGGTGCCGCCATTTGACTCCCCCTGGCATAAATAATATTTTGTAGCCCGATCAGAAAAAAAGGAGTAAATAATTAAAACAAAATGAACAGCATTAGCTGCTACGTGTGAAAAGAAACCTGCTTTGGATGTATTATGTTCAGGACAAACATAATAGCACTGCAATAAATTGGCTTTATTAGGTTAAGGACCAACATAATAGCACTGCTATTAGGTTAAGGACCAACGTATAGCACTGCTTATATGTTGGCATGTAACGTAATTGAGATTTGCAAAATAGTTTCCTCAGAACGTATTTCATGGGATACAGGGTTGCTTTTTTCGCTGAGTTTGCTGTGTTGTAAACATGTTCATGCGGCAGATGATGTAAAACACAAAGCTTACTTCATTTGTGTGCAGCAATGGATGACACGAGGCTTTTTTAAATTTATTTTACGTTTATATGCGAGTGTTGTACCTTGCATGTTAACAAACTTTTAAGACTATGAAGTTTATAAATGACCAACTTATAAAAACAAATTTATAGCTCTTTGTAAAGAAATGTTCACTTTATATGTAGCTTCGAGCTGCTGCTGTGACGCTATACAAACGCTTCCAGTGTGAATACTCGCACGTATCTGTAGCTGCAGTTCACGCTCACGTGCTGCTAACGCACTGCTGACGCGTGCGGTGTAAACACGGCCTAATAATTTTGATGCAATATAAGGTCAATAAGGGATTCATTGTGCAGCGTAGCCAACTTCATTGATTATAACAGGAGTTTTCACAACAGTGCAGACCTTTGTGAGTTTGCACTGAAGTGATTGACAGCTGCAGTGATTAAAAAAGGAAAATCTGTATAACCCATTCGCAATTTGAACGTTTTTCATGCTGCTAAGTATACACACTGCAAAGTTTTGGGATTGACTAACTTATTTAAATCCGGGATTGAATCCAAAATTATATTGACTGACATGATGATAACCAGCATTGGATGGGACAGAAATAACTAATAGACCTGCCACATATTCTATTGCATATATACGCGTTATGGGTTTCTTTGTTGTTCATCAACTTTGTCTTTGACTAAGACATTAAAATAGTTCCAGTATTTTTTGCTATGATATGGACACTGGTAACAAGAACAATTTGTCAAAATGTATGATTAAGAGCTCAGATTAAAAACTGATTTTATAGTTAAGTCATGGCAATAAACTATGGAAGTGTCTGCTGCTGAATAAAAAAGGTAATTGCAACTTTTTTTTAACTCACAATTGTGTTATAAAGTCAGAATTATAAATTGCATAACTGTAATATAAACTCGCAATTGCAAGAAAAAAAGTCAGAATAGTGAGATACAAAAAAGGTAATTGCGAATTCTTTTTTTTTCCATTCTGTGGTGGAAACCAGCTTCCATAGTCATAATGTATGATTAAGAGCTCATATTAAAAACTGATTTTATAGTTAAGTCATGGCAATAAACTGTACGCCTTGGAGAGAGCAAGACTAAGACTTGGAGAGCAATATATCACTTTAGGGTGTGATCCTTGTCTTTTATTCCTGCCATAGTAACATTGAAAATGTCCTGGAAAATGATCGCTGAAAAAGAGTGGGAACCCTGTTTCAGTAACATCATTATCATCATCATCTTTGAGCCCTATCAATCACTAATTTCCTATTTCGTGGAATCTGAAAATGTTTTTTTAATTGTCTTGTCAACTTCTTATAAAGCAGAATAGTGTTTCTTGTATTATGTTGTTATTTTTTCCATTTTAATGTATGTGATCTTAACTCGTTTGCATTCATCAAAAACAAATTTTGTAGAAACGCCCGTTTTAGTGAACAGAGTGGACAGATCTGTTTTCTGATGTTTACAAGCTCACTGTAAGTGCAGCTGTGAGACCAACAGCAAATATGATTTGTTCACTGATATGGATGGTTATGGCACTTGTGGAAAATGTGTGATGACACACTGACATTTAACCCTGAAAAGGTTTTTGTATCCCAGGGGATACAAACATTTGAGAGGCTGTGGGGAGAGGCAGGGAAAGTGTAGGTCTCATTTCTTGATTTCATGTTGAAAGGGTTTTGTTGTGAATATTTAGATCTGGTGACTTTGTTCATACATTATTTGTTTAGCTCATGAGCAGCATT
Source organism: Ancherythroculter nigrocauda (assembly GCA_036281575.1). Classification (NCBI taxonomy): domain Eukaryota; kingdom Metazoa; phylum Chordata; class Actinopteri; order Cypriniformes; family Xenocyprididae; genus Ancherythroculter; species Ancherythroculter nigrocauda. The sequence continues at coordinate 9,647,421 of VTFQ01000020.1, forward strand.
TAAAAAGAACATAACTACCTGTAGTGGGAAATCTACTCCCCTTCAGATAAAAGTTGATTTCACATATTTACAATATGGGGACTCCAAATGTTATTGTATCTCAGGGGATACGTTGACATTTTAGGGTTAAGATGTCATCAGTGACACTTAAGAGGTCCAGTCAGAGTTACCATTACTGGTGTGCACAATGTATTATTATTTGTCATCTATGTCCTTTATTCATAAACAATAAAAACTCTAGAGCTATTATTTTATTCATTTAAAGTGGCTTTTGCCTTTAAACAGGGCCGTGCACAGACCTTTTGAGGGGCATGTGCTGAAACTGAAAAAAAGGGCATGATATATATATATATATATATATATATATATATATATATATATATATATATATATATATATATATATATATACAGGGTTTCAGGGCTTCTTTAAAAATAATTACAACAGCAATCTTCTGTGTTTGACTTCACTGTGATCCAGGGATGTCCCTCTCAACACATTAATACACACACATTACATTCTGCATGATAAAATATAAAGAAGCACAGTGACCTGATGATTCTGTAATGTGTTTTAGTTCCTGCAACATTACTGTAGTAAAGCCATGTTTTACTATGTTTATACATGTGAAGAGCGGGGAGTATATAATACTAGATTAAAAACATTATCTAGCGAGCAAATACATATTAACATCGTAAACATTAACCATACTGTGTGACCATATATAATACGATTAAATGTTAATGAATTAAGTGTATGCAGATAGCCATCATAAATCAAAGAAGAAATTCCTTAGAAATATATTTTACCTAGCTGACGACGGGGATCATTCATTTACGCCGGGTTTTTGACCAGGGAATATGTGCAAATGTGCAATTTGTCCGTCATTAAAACGATGGCATCACATTAGGCTAACGTTAGCCTACGTGTTACGTCGTCATCAATAGGTTATGAGCGCTCAATTTTTCCTGTGGTAAAATACGTTTGGCCAAAATCTCAATTTATAAAAGATGTAATACTACTGTACTGTATGCACAGGCTATTTAAGGCTATTTGTAGGCTATTGGTATTGGCTATGACTTAGATGGCAAATGCTAGCCCCTACCTCTCTCTCCGCCGCCGGTCTCAGGCCTCAAATACATAAAATATGAAACTTTATAGACATACTAATGTTTCTTTCGTAAAGACAACGTTGTAGCCTACTTATTCAAACAACAAGATATTTATTTACCGTAGCAAGACGTTCAGCTGCTCTGACTGCTGTGGAACTTCAGTTCGCTGCACTCAGGGGGCGGAGTTAAGAGGTTTGACTGACAGTTTGAGCGGATCCAAAAAGATTTTGATTTTGTCACAAGCTCTTTTTAATACCTAAATATATTTGTAAATTTATTGATTTTTTTTTTCAAGAAAATTCATTGATTTATTCAAGAAAATAAATAAATAAAATAAAACACCTCCAAAAAAAAGGGCACTTCGGAGTGTAAGGACAAAAAGGGCATGTGCTCTGCATAGGTTGAGCTCTACCTGTGCACGTGCCTGCCTTTAAATATGTATTGTCTCCCTGTATCACAGCCATCATCAGTTTGGCTCAGTGTATTTGGTGCTGATTAATTAAAAGTGGAGCAGTGCGTCAGCTGTTTAACTTCCTGCTTAGGAGACTCTCCTTTAATCAGATTTGCTGTAAGTCAATCAGTTTGCAAAGCTTTGAGAACCTTACCTCATTGTCATTTTCAGTTACTGGGTTCAGTACGATCTGTATTGACCTTTTTAATAGTTGAATTAATAGCCGTAAACAAAAAGAAACTCAATATCTGCAGGATGGGGGGCTTGCTAAATCCAGTGTTTATGTATGCCAATTTTGAAAAAAGGAGAAATTATTTTACACCTTTGCTGAAATTCTGGGCGATCGTAGAAGGAAATTGTTTTCCCCTCATTTTCTTTCTGGAATAAATGCACAAAAATAAGAGTTCAAACAGCTAGAATACAGACAGAGCCAGTGTGTGTCTCTAAGGTCAGTGGCCAGAGAAATGGGCTATTTCAGGAGTAAGTGGATTAGTTGGTAAAGCTTTGGGAGTCTGAAATAGCTGCTTTATTCACTCTTTGGCTTGATGTGACCGCTTGCATGGCAAGAGAACAGCAGGATTAAGTTTACCTTCACTCAAACACTTGCAGTTTGAAAATGACCAGGATGTACAGTGTATCTGGATGGATCAATAAGTTTTGCACAGTGAAGAAGATTGTGCATCTTAAAGGAAGACAAAACAAATGATAAAGTGATATTTGCTTTTTACTCTTAACATCAAGTTATCAAATCAGCTGTGGATTCAATGGATCAAAGTGAAAGTACAGTTAATTTTCTCTAGCTGTGTTTGGGTGAGTAATCACAACTCATTCTTTAGAAAAAATTCACATGATGGTCGCAAAGGTGTTAGTTTCTTGAATGTCAGTGAATTAATTGTTTTCATGTTACATTAATGAGAACTGGGGGAAAACTGCTTAATTGTCACAATGCAAAAGATCATAATTTTTTTTTTTTTACCTGTGATTTGGAGAGGCTATAATCTAAAATCAAACTGAGGTACTCGACTGTTCAAAATTTTGGGGTCAGTTATTTTTTTAAGAAAGAAATTAATACTTTTATTCAGCAAGGAAATTAAATTGGTCACAAGTGATAGTAAAGACAATAATACAAAAGATTTCATTTTCAAATAATTATTTTTTTTAACTTTATGTTAAAGCATGCTCAAGTATCACGGTTTCCACAAAAAATTAAAGCAACAGCTGTTTTCAACATTGATAATAATAAATGTTTCTTGAGCAGCAAATCAGCATATAAGAATGATTTCTGAAGGATGTGACACTGAAGACTAGAGTAATGATGCTGTTGCTATCACAGGAATAAATAGCATTTTACAAATATTCAAATAGAAAACAGTGATTTTAAATTGTAAAAACATTTCACAATATTACTGTATTTTTGATCTAATAAATGCAACCTTGGTGAGTAGAAGAGACTTCTTTCAAAAAAAAAAAATCATCTTAACCAACCCCAAACTTTTTGAATTTATTTATTTAGCCTAGGTCCTGAAATGACCTCTTTGCAATCTGTAGTGCTAATTCGTTTTTCCTGTGCCCAAACAGATATTGCCATGGAGGAGGGAATATCATGGACTTTGGTAAGCAATGGCAAAAAGTTACAGCCACAGTGTAAATATACTGTTTTTATAGACAAATAATAACCATCAGAACAATGTTACACTGTGTTCTTCTAGAGTCCGTCTTTACAAGAACTTGCCTTCATCTTGCCTTTTTAAAGGCATTTTGATTTCTTGCTGTAATCAGTAAAGCAACAAGGATTTCTGCATCTTCTAGACAACTGTATTACAGAACTGAGCCAATCTCATCAGTTGGCGAATGGTTTTGCTCACCTGAGTAGACTCTTATAGAAATTTATTTCAGACAGTCTTTCACTAATACAAGTTTGAAAGTGATTATACTCTAAATTATGATTGTCTTTTTAAAGTGACGGGTTCCAGGGTTCCCAGAGCAAAATACACAATGGTTGGAGAGGCGCTGCGTTATGTAATTCCCTGCCATATGCAGTGCTCCATGGGATGTGGAGGGCAGGCCTGCAAGTACGAGGACCCCTCACACTGGACCGAGGACAAGCAGGCCATCAGAGGAATCTACTCATCTTGGTACACTGCATGCACTTACCTGTACACTTAAACAAGGGAATTTAGTGGTCTTCAGATATAAAGGTTAAGCCTTTTGCAGTCTATGAACCTTCTCTATATGTTGTGCTGAGATCTCTCAGCATGTCAAAGTATTGTTGAATTTTTCTTATTATATGCCAAACAGAATTGCAAAAAAATGGATTCCTTTTCAGAAAGTCAACCTATAATTAAAGGCTTTAAGATATTACCTCAATAAAAATTCAAGTTTAAAATTTGATGCGATAATAGCCCACATTAATAGATTTGTTGTTAATTCATGGTTCCTCTTTTCCTCTTTTTCTAGGATCACTGATGATCTGCTCGCCATGGCCCGTCCTTCCACTGAAATTATTGAAAAATTCGACATCATAGATCAGTTTTTGAGGTAAAACTGATTATCTTAAGTAAAAGTGCCTTTAGAAAACTGGTTCTGGGGCATGTGTTTGGTACACTCTTATAATTCAACGTTTCATCATGTTAAGATGTGGTTTGAAGACCGTCATTAACCTCCAATGCCCTGGCGAACATGCCAGCTGCGGTAACCCGCTAGATCCCGAGAGTGGCTTTACTTACCGACCGGAGACATTCATGCAGGCTGGCAGTGAGTAACATTTAATTCTGCCAAACTTTTAGATGTCAAAATGCGCTTTCCTGTATAATGTGACATAAAGAGGTTAAAGATATAAAGAATCCTCTTAAAGTAATTAAGTAATAACATAGTAGCTGTGGTTGTTCTTATGTCTTCAGGTTATAAAGGTACTCTTGTTGCTCTGTTTTAGTATATTTCTACAACTTTAGATGGAATGACTATGGTGTGGCGTCTCTCACATCAGTCTTGGATATGGTGAAAGTCATGTCTTTTGCCATTCAAGAAGGCAAAATCGCTGTTCACTGTCATGCGGGGCTTGGCAGAACAGGTATAGTTCTGTATGTTTACAATATGTTTTAATGAACGTGGAGCAGTGGTGGAAACCTTTTTTTGGGTGATGTGGCTTATAGGCTTAAGCACTGTAAGGTTGATGGCAGCCATAAGCTATCATTATTGTGTCCTCAAGCAAGACACTAAACCTCAGGTTACTCCAGAGGGATTGTCTCGGTAATAATGCTAGCGTAAGTCACTTTAGATAAAAGCATCTGCGTAAGCACTACTCGGTGAGCACAAAATTTTTCATTTTATAGTGTTCTTGTTACACATGTTACATGTAATTACAATAGTAATAACTATAAATTATGCATAATTGCATGCAACTAACTCTACACCTAACCCTATATCTACACCTAACCCAACCCCTAATAAATATCACTACATGTAGTTAATAAATATCACTTAGTACTTAAATGTACAATTACCTTACGTTAAAATAAAGCGTAACCATATGTTTTTAAAAGGTCTCAGGGCTTATTGAACAGTGCTCCAACATGTAGCGCAACAGCACTTCAGGAAACCTGAGTTAGAGTCCTGGCTTGTAGTCCTTTCCAAATACTGATCATTTTTGGTAATAAAATACGTTAACTGCATGTCATGTTTTGGTTACAGTATTTTGTTTAATTTAGGTGTGGTTCCTAGAAAGTAAAAAAAAAAATAAATGTGGTACTGCAACAACCTAGCCTCAATCAAAATGCAGTGTTATGATATGTACGTTAGCTGGATACTAACTCTTTTTACAAATTTTTGTCATAGGTGTGTTGCTGGCCTGTTTCTTGTTGTTCACTACACAGATGACAGCAGATCAAGCCATTCTGTTAGTTCGAGACAAACGACCAAATTCGATCCAGACTAGAGGACAGCTCCAGTGCGTCAGGCAGTTTGCTCAGTTCCTAGTTCCCCTAAGGAACTTGTTTGCTAACGCTGAGCCGAAAGCGCCACCTGTCACTCTTTCACAATATTTGATCCGGCAGAAAAATATACTGCACGGACACGAGGCACGGCAGCTGAGATACATGCCAAAGCTCGTCACCCTCATCTGCAGGCTTCTACTGGACATCGCAGAGAATCGTCAGGTTATTGAGGAGGACATTGTTGAAGTTCCAGACATCACACCTTTGGCAGAGAAAACGTTTAATGAAAACTCAATATATCAGTTAAACAGAGAGATCATGGGAAATGGGATGACTATCATCAGGCCACGTCTTCCAGGTCTACCCAGAGCCAATCGAGACAACTCACAACCTCTTTACTATGTCCGTAAGAGCCTTAGCTACAGCGAGTCTGACCTCCGGAGGTTAGCAGCGTCTTTAAACCTCTCAGATAACCCTCTTGGTGTTTTAGCCAGCATCCACTTATCCACCAGCAGCAATCAGCTGGGAGTTTCCCAGAACTATGTCCCTCCTTCTCTGGGGGCTTGTAAGGACAATCCCATCTACAGCTCAACCAGCAATATATGGGAGCTGAAAACACTTATGGACCAGACAGAAGGATCTCCACTGCTCAAAAACAGGAGACAGTCTGTCCTGCAGCGAAGCCAATCTCTAGGCATTTCGGATGAGAAAAACACCACAAGCATTGCCAGGATATTGTCTTTCTGGAAGAAAGACTGTAAGCAAAGTTCTGACTCTGACGAGACTAAAAAAGTTAATGGAAAAGACCATTCGGAGGTGCCCTTCATCACTGTCCAGTCCGAGTTGTCTCTGGAGTCACGGCGACTCCTGGTGGCTCAGTCCCTCGCGGTAGACCTTGAGAACGATGGAGAAAAGGAACAAATTCAGAAAGTGGCTGCTTGGCAGGTATAGGTGCATGTACTGATGAACTAAGAAGCATAAAAGTCTATGGTGTGGGTTAGGAGCTTCAGAACAAGCACACCTCCAGACATGAGTCTTCGGTTGCTGGTTTTTGGGAAACCTGTGCTCAGTTTAAGAGGGAACTGCTCCACAATTGAATTTATAATCTCCCATCAGATTTGAAGTGTTGCTCTTGTGGTCTAGGTCTTGATCTGAATCTAGGCTTTGGCTTATGGTCTCAGGCAAGACCAGTTTTTTTTCTGTTCTACTAAAGGCAAAAATGATCTTGCCCACTGTGTCTTCACCATTTTAGAGGCTGCATGGCTGAGTGGCCTCTTAGTTTTTTCTTAGTTCATTGTTTTAAATAGTTTGACAAAAGTTCATGAGAAACATGTTCATTAAATCTGACCAATCAGCGCCTAAGCAGGTGTATATAAACCACCACTAAAACCAGAAAAGTGAGTCCTAGGGGGACACTTCAGGCTCAGGTCAAGCAGGCCAAAATATGTATACCTCCTCTTTAATAAATGAATGTGTGAATTTGTGAAATGAATGCTGCAAAAAATTCTGCATCTTTTTTTTTTTCAGTTCATTAAAATGCCTAGCCTAGTTCTTGAACCAACAGGTCAGGGGTTTATGTAGCCAGGTGTTGAAAACTCTGCATCCCAGTCCTTTCAATTGCTTCACACAGAACGTTTGAATGAGCAATTGCTGCGTTTTTAGAATGCTGTGTCATGCGCAAGACTGCAAAAAACACAAGCGCAACAGTCATACACGTCTGTTTAGCGCGTTTACATAGAAAAACAATGGTAAAGTAGCGCCTTGGAATAGGAACGTGTTCTGTGTGAGCGGCCCCTTAGTCTGCCTACCTCCCATCCATCCTCACTGTCCTACTGAAGAAAAGGCAGCTCTGCATGCAGGACCTAGTTGTTGTCTTATTAAACAACAATCTATTTCACACCATATAGAAAATATGACCTTAGTTTTCTGAATGCAAGATTATTCTTAGTAGTTCATTCTTCTCTGCAGACCGATCTTAATCGCCAAGGTGCTTGGGAGCGACTTTGTTTGGAAAAAGACCCATTTATTCTGTCTGGAATCTTGTGGTCCTGGCTGGAGCAGCTCAAAGAACCAATAATCTCAGCCCATGATGTTCACACGCTAGAAGAGACCATTGAGGACCCCAAGACTGTCCTCAACAGCCTAGATAGGGTAAGATAACAAGAGACACTCCATGCATAATTCTAAATGAAACTAATTTTGCTCCTTGATCTGAATCCATTCTTATTACCAGGCTTCAAGAGAAACAGTTATGTGTATTCTGGACTGTTTTGCTCATTTATTCACAATACCTGAGGAAGTCGAGAGCGCTTTTCTGGAGCGAGCAACAAAAGCTTTCACAAAGGTACTGTCTGTCATTCTAAAGATGTGCCTAAATGCTTACATGCATACTTGTATTCACTTTGGTGCACTTTTCAGATGAGAAACACAGATGGTGGGAAGAGTGTCCACGAAATCATGAAAAAGGTCTTGAAGCTTGTTCTGCATCATTTGAGTTCAGCTGCCATGAACGAGTTTGAGGTGTAACACAGGTAACAATACCTAACTGAACACCTTAACTAAAAAGAGAATTTGTTTACATCTTTGTCCATCGTCAAAGAAAAACTCTATACATCTGCTTTTGCAGTTTCTCAGTAACCGGTGAAGATTGGTATAGGACTGAAAAGCAGTGTCATGGGAGAATCGTTATTAAAATCTTTGGTTGTTCCTCGGGTCTTGGTTCATATGAAGAATACATGATGTCATGTGCACTGTAATTTAGTCCACAGATAGACTACATGATATTGTTCCCATTTGTAAAAGCTGAAAAATGCATCTTGTATGCTTAATTGTTTTGCTGTAAAAAAAAAATCATACACTGTATATTATTATGTGCCATGGTTTTAATACTTGAAAAGCATTGCAACTGAAACCTCTCATTTTTGTACCATGTTTGTACAGTTATTTGTAATAAAATAAATAGATTGTATGCAAACTAGAAATGAATGAAAACAGTCTTTATTTTACATGTAGAGGTGAATGTGTGTAGGCTAACTGAAGATTAGCTTATTACAAAAAAGAAAAGTTATGCTTTATGTAAGAGCATCTTTTGCACTATCATGCTAAACATGAATCTGGTCAGTGAGTGCAAAAGATCTGAATACATTTGGTGGTTTCGAGGTCAGAAATCAAATGTATACGCCTTCAAAACATCCTTCCCATCCAATGAATCCACCGAGGCCACAATACTCGAATAATCACAGGCAACTCTGGTGAATCCTCTGGAAATACATTTAAAAGAAAAAAGTCCATTTGCAAAATAGCTGTCAAAACACGGTGCAAGTAAACATCACTTGCCAGTGTGGGTGATAATGCTGTACCTGGACCTTGTGAGGGAGCCTCCGAGCAAATGATACTGGCTCGCAAGGGTAAGCCCGTGTTCTGGATCATTTATCCAGGTCAGGACTCTGAGAGACAGGTCACGAGATGCTGTCACCACCCTAAAACTGTCCTGCAAGATCAGCACAATTCATGTTTTATAAGTGAGACCATTCACAGGGAAAGTTTTGATATGAATGTTCAAACAGCTTACCACACAAAGAGAAGTGATTGGCTGTAAATGGTCTTCAAAACTAGCTACAAGTTCTCCTTTAAATGTGTAGACCTTCAGATGTTTTCCGTCTACAACCAGAAGAGTGCTGCTCCCTCTTGCCTCAAGAACGACGTCTGAACGATGGCTCAGTTCTACCCGAAAAGATGCAACTTGCTGAGCTAAAGTGGGAATTAATGACATACTGTATCAGTGAATATCATTGCATTATAATACTTTAAATTGTAATTTGTAGGTATATGAAGATTGTAAACAAAAATAGATTATTCATTAAACCTACGGCAAGAAAAACAATATATTTCTAAGGCCAACCTTGTGGTTCCTTTTTGTACTTGGATTCCTTTAAGGTCAGGTCAAAGACTGAGATTGTTTTGCGGCTGAAGAGGCCATCAGCTTGGATCACTGCGAGCCGTGCCGGTTGAGACGGGAGGAAGACAGCGGCACAACAGCCAGTGACTGGCAGACTATGACACAGACTGTCCTCATCTTCAGCAGGGCAGCACACACTCTCACTGTAGAAAACCTCCGCAAAAACACACCAGATGTCATTCATCCAAACAAACTTTCTCATTCCAAACAAACTTTCACATACTTTTCAAATGGGATGTCTATAATGCTGTTATGGTTATAGATAATATAGTGCTGCAGGAATAATGTATTTTTGTAGGCCAAAACATGGAAACAAGTGTCATTTTATCACTTCCGGTTCCATTGTCCTAAAGTCAATTTTTTTTTTATTTTTGTTAAATGCCACCTTGTGGTGAACACAAGCTCAAGATATTTTCAAAATGTATTCTATGACATAAAATACATCAGTAATGGGACTACAGATGTTCTCGGGGACATTAAACATCACACCGAACTGGTAAACTCATATACTCACTAGTCTACTTTCACAGCCTCGGTGTGTTTATAATCAGTAATCGCTCTCTTGAAAACTATACAAACTCAAACTTTAAGGAAAAATGTTTTTTTAAATAAAGACTGAAAGAGTTGTCAGAAGCTTGATGGTGATGTTGAAGTCATGTGACCGTAGTGCAGTTTGTTTATAGCTTATGTTTTTACTTCTTCCAATTGTATTTAGGCTTAAAAATTCATGTGTTCGTTTGTGAAGATTATTATGATGAACAAAATTTATAAGAATCACAAACTTTTGTTGTTCACAGGACATATTTTCTTCAGTAATCCAAAATTTAATGGAAAAATCCTATTGGGTATTTTGTCAAGTGAGATGCAGACTTCCGGCAACTGTCAGTTTTAACCCTTGAATTAAAACGATGAACTCCAACATGATATACTACAGTAAAACATTTGATTTGAAGCAAAATAATTTGTAAAAATTGGAAAAAGACCAAAGGTACAAAATTGCATATTTGGCACCTTTTAATGGGCCATGAATTGTTTATTCCATGAAGCACTGGGAATGACAATCATATATAAATGACAGTAGAATTTACAAACTCAAACATACATTAAATCCCTATACTTGAAGATTACAAAACATTCCATACATATATCCAAATATGTAAGAGGTTAGAGAGGAGGCAATGAATTATCTCAATCACGGTGCTTTATGGGACAGGGTGATTGATATTGCTATAGTCTATTTTTTTACTAACAATTTGACTATTAAACTTGGAATTTTTACAAATGAAGCTCAAATTACACTTGTGGTTTCTGCAGAAGTATATATTAGATGGTAGCTCTGTCTTGAAAGGTTTATATGTTATATTAAAAAATATATATATCTATTCCAATGATGAAATGGGCTGAAATTAATTTATGGTGCTTGGTTTACCTTTGGGCTCGAGTCAAATTTTTCTTTGGAGGCAGCAAGTATCCATTTTCTATCTGGCGATGAGAGGAGGAGATTTAGCCTGAAGGAGTCACACACCATGTGCCTTGAGACTTCACACAGTACAGGGCAAGACAGGATGAGCAGAGAACCTAAAATAGTTCCCACCTAAAAATGAAAGATTTTAATGTAAGTCTACAGTACATACTACATATTCATTGTGTAGCTACACATTTAACAAAGAAGTCTATAAATTATAGCCTACCAAGAGAAAAGAGCTGTCTTTGTTGTTGAATGAAAGTAGTGTGGTCTCAGAGAATCCAGACATAAAGGAGGCCACCTCCTCTCCAGTTGCACCCTTCCAGGTTTTGATTGTTCCTGTGCTGTCAGACGTGACAACGACAGACTGCACTGGATCAACTGTGATGTCCTGCATGGGGCTTTGGGCAGGACTTGACCATAGATTAACACCCTGCATGAAACAAGTATTACATTATAGGTGAATCAAAAACTGTCAGTCTTGATTTTGGATGTGCTTAAAGGATTGTTTCACTTTAAAATGAAAATTACCCCATTACTTACTCACCCTCAAGCCATCCTAGATGTATATGACTTTTTCTTTCAGACAAACAATCAGATTTATATTAATAATCACCCTGATGCTCCCAAGCTTTATAAAGGCAGTGCACTGAAACCACCTGTTTGAAGCTCAAAAAAGTGCATCCATCCATCATAAAAGTAATCCACACGGCTCCGGGGGGTTAATAAAGGCCTTCTGAAGCGAAGCGATGCATTTGTGAAAAAAAAAATCCATATTTAACATGTTATAAAGTAAAATAACTAGCTTCCGCCAGACCGCTTTCCGTATTAAAAAATGTCATAGCACAAAATGTCATAAAAATAGTTCTTACAATAGGCTTCAGTTTCTTTACAATAAATATGAGAAACCATACAGTCACCCTGCCATGTACAATGGTGAAATATTAAAAAAAAAAAAAAAAAAAAAAAAAAAAATCCAATCAGAATTAGGGTACTCTCCCAAGGTTTTTTCTCCTTTTCTGTCACCTGATGGATTTTGGGTTTGGGTTCTTGTTTAGTTGGGAACACTTAATATTCAGCAATATTATTAATTTGACTGCACTGACATTATTGGATGAGAACTGAACTGAGCTGATGTGATGACATCACTGTTTTCTACAGAGCTGCTTTATAGATGAATTGAACTCATTCCATAATTAATTCATTTTACACAGTTATTGAATGGAACTGAACAATGACACTATTGTCTTTTTAGATCTGCTTTACAGCAGAACTGAACTCTGTTTGCGTAAAGCTGCTTTGCTTTTTCTCCTTTGATTTGGAGGTGAAATTTATCCCAGACATTTTTTGAGATCCAGCTTCATATCTACACACATTTATATGAACAAGAAAGCATGTAATACCTTGTGAATGTCCCACGCTTTGACTGTGCCATCTGTCGATGCGCTGCAAACAACCGGAGTGCAATTCCAAACATCTGAGCAGCCATCGTTTCCAGCCAGGTATGCAAAACCAACTATCCTGCCTATGGAATCAGAGAATGACTCACATGCACTGATTTTCGTCAATCCAAATGAACCCCAATCTGATTTCAGATTCATTTACATATTCACATTCACATATTTATTTACATGTGCAGTACATGTATTCTGGAAAATAAAAACTGCCTAGTCGCTGCATTCAGAACCAGAGAAAATCTCACCGGTGGTATAGTGAGTGTAATTGTTGTTTTAGCAAACATTTAGTAAATATTTAGTCTCCTCCACTGAACAGTTCATAAGACGAATGACGAAAAGAAACAACGTAAAACACATGTAAACATACATATCATGGCACTGCATGCATGTGCATGAGGTATTTTTGAATCAAATCAAGAATTCAACATTTGGATTCAACATTTATAGTTATTATTATTTCAGGTCTACACCACCCCTTCCAATCTGATAAATTTTACAGATTATTTGGTTGCATGTCAATGTAGCTAACGTGTCACATAAAATCAACTAAAGAGAATTCAAAATAGCCCTTGATGTGATTTGTATTGGTATTATAGCTATATATTTGCTGAGCTCTTGGATGAGATCACTTGCCTTTATGGCCTCGTAGGCTTTTGCACGTGTAGTCTGCACATGACCTGCCGGTTTCCATTTTCATCTCTAGGTGAGAACGACGCAGGTAATAAGCTTTCCATGAGTGTGTCTCCGTGTCTGAGAAAAGCTGGGAAACATTGCAGAAACTCCATCTCTGCAGATACATTCTCCTACACAAGGATTTGTTCTTAAGTGTCTCATCAGAAAGATATACAGTGATATCATCCCTCCAACATCCTAAGATAAATGCTATTTATGGGTCATTCCTGGTATTCTGTGCCTTTTGGACGTCATCAAATTTAGAAAATCAAACCCAGTTTTTAAAAGATTTTTTTGTGTAATCATGATACAGTAATGTAAAACATTTGAAAAATGATTTTGGTCAAGCTCAGGTAGATAAATGTAACCATTTATTAAACAAAATTATTGAAATGCTAGATCAAAAATGCCCACCCTGTTGGTGACAAATTAACTTTTTTTAAATATTTCTAATTTATGGGTATTTAGACAACTTATGTCCCTTAGTTCTTTTAAAATAATATCAGTTATTAAATTACCAGAAAATATTTAGGCTATATTATGTCTTAAGTGTACTTTCTCACAAATGCATCGTTTGACATTTTTCATTTTCAGATACAAATTGTAACAAAAAACTAAGTTTTGTTTAACGTTTTAAAGTACATTATTGATATTTTCCAATACATTTTCACTGAATTATGTTTCGTTGTTGCTGTTGTTGTTGTTTTGCTATTTTAATGAAATTATTGTAAAATAAATAAATAGCTTAATAGGATGGACAACATAATAACAGGGTGGACAAGTGGTATAAAAATGGATGGATGGATGATTTCCTATCTCTCACATACAACCAATTACAATATTACTTTTGTTGCTGGTTTTTGATTTATTTTTTATTTATTCATGATTTAACACCGTATTAGCTGATAGGAAACCAATTGTAAAACATTACCAAAGAACTTTAAATACACTACTTGTTCAACTTTAAACATAAATTACTTTGACAATCACTATTTACACTCTCAGTGTCCACTCTGTTAGGTCTTCAGATTTAGCAGGGTGGACACTAGCAGAGTGGACATTCTGACCTAAAATCAGCCACTGCACTGTGTCTGAGCAACAAGAAGCTAACAGAAGGTTTACACTGTAAAGGTTTTTCATTTACACTGTAATTAAAAAAAAATTCTACTAACTTTTTTTTTTATATTTCCCTTAACAGAGTAGATGTGTGGAGGTTGAATGACCACATCAAATTTGAAAGATGAAATTTGTCAAATTTACAGTTAAAATAATAGAAGATCTCACAAACTTGCCCAAGTTGTTTTGCCTCCAAAGAAGTGATGACTGCTTTATGATATGGTGTCATTTAACTTGTCCAACTTTCATTCAAAGGGATAGTAGTCAAAAATAACTTGAGGGACATGCCAAAAACCTTTATTATAATTGTTAAATGTAATAATTTAAAAACTCTATATATTAGAGAGAATCATTACTGATATACCCAACAATGTTAAAATTTTGCAAAAAATCTTGTATAGTAAGTGTTGTATTTATCATGAAAATGGGATACGCAAGCCTGGGGACACAGGAAAAATAGTGATATATGGTCAAAATGTTGTAAAATTTCTCAAATTATTTTTTGAATCAACTTCAATATGCTTAGAGTTCAAATGGTGTTATTTATAACTAAGAAAGCTTTAAAATGGATATTGTTCAACATTTTAAGGTAGTAAAATCATGATCTTTACTGTGGACACAAAAGGCACCAAATCCCAGGAATGACCCTTGGAATCCCAGGAATGAATGGCCCCCAAACAGTACAGAAAATTATTGTAATTTTACTGTTTAAGCAATGTTTAACGACATATAATTTTTAGTGACTTACCTCCACAACCATGGTGTCTCTGCAGCATAGTACCATTCCTACACAAACAGTTTAAATTTGCATGAAAATAATATACAGTGAGGTCCACTAGTGAAAATGTTTCTATTATACAAGATCACATGCTCAATGTCACACATTTGCTTATTTGACTAGTTTCCTAGAAAAAAAAATCGTATATGTTTAACATTTTTTTTCACATCCCTAAAATCTTCAATTTTTTCAGGTTTCCAGGTTTCAGCGTGATCTGAGACTTTTAGACCACAGTGTATATAGTAGGCTATGTAGATAAGTAAAAAGTGTAGGCTACTGTAAATGTAACGTGTGTGAGTTTTCTTATTCATGTATTCTTTAATCAGGAGACACTGAAGCAATCTGAACGCTATGGCCTGGCATTCTTTTTTTTACTTCTAACTAATTATCATAGTGTAATATTTCATTGTGTGCTTTCAATTCAATGTAAACTATTTGTCAGTGTCAGTATTCATGCGGCAATTAATGTGTGCTTGTGTATGAAAGTGTATGAAAATGAAAAAAAGAACGTACAGTTCCAATCGCAAGCAATCAACCCAGGTTACTTCAACTGTAAAGTATGCTATAGGGATGACATCTCAGCGTGATTGACTACGTCAATTATTTTCTTTCCAATGGAAACAAAAGGAAAGAGTGTCCAGACTCCGTTAACGAGCCTCCCATAAGCTACTTCATCCGTATCAGGAGGTCTGCACTTACTCTAGACCTAGCCTAGGATACGTGACTGGTTCAGAATGGGGGCTGACATTAGGCCCTTATTGGATCATCATCAAGTGTTGTTATCGCTTACCTTACAAACTGTGGATGCTCTGATTAAATCTTCATCTTGAAGAAGAGAGAAAATACTGATCAGACAGTCCAGCGGTAAACTTTGCCAAATCTCCATTTCTACAGTTATTATCACAGCAGAACTACCACTGCCTGTTACTTTCAGTTTCGTGATGACGTCATGAGGATGTATTCTACGGAATAACATCAAGGACAAATTTTGATTGCAAGTGTATGTTTACAGTCAACGTAATGTGTTTAAAATTTTTCAACCCCACAGAGACTGTAACATTTACAAATGTAAGGTTTTCTAAAGAAAAAAAATCTGGATTTTTTTTATAGCCTAGTACAGCTATTCAGAATTATTCAACCCCTATTCAACATGCCGTTTTCAAATCACTTATGGTAGGGTACAAAATTGTGGTAAAAAAAAAAAAAAAAAGAATTAAGCCTTTGGGAACTCTATATCGACACTTAATTACCTTTAGTTGTGGCATATGCATAAATTTAGCCTATATGCATGTGCTGAAGTTGAATAGCAAATATAGCCAAGACAAAAGAGCTCTCACAAAAGCTGTGTTTTATTACATCAAAAAGACTATGACTACAAGACCATTTCCAACACACTAAACGTTCCTAGAGACACAGTTAGCAGCATCATTTGTAAGTTTAAAATGTATGATACCATTGCAAACATGCCAGGGCATTGAAGAAAAAGCAGTTTTATGGTCCCACTTTATATTAGGTGGATTCAACTAATATGTACTTGCATCAAAAAATAAGTACAATGTACTTGTTGTGTTCATATTGTGTTGCAAAACACTTTTGCTGCTATTGAGGTGGGATACAGGTAAGGTTACGGACAGGTTTGGTGGTATGAGTAGGATTAAGGGTGGGTTAAGGTGTAAGGGATGGGTCAACTGTGTAATTATAATAATAACTAGAATGTACATTTCCTGAAGAAAATGTGAATGGTGCTTGCAGTGGCAAAATTCCGCACCGGTTGCTAGGCGGTTGCTCAGGTACTTGGGGTAGTTGCTAAGGTGTTGCTAGGCGGTTGCTAGGGTGTTCTGAGTGGTTGCTAGGCAGTTGCTATGGTAACCTGAGTGGTTGCTAGGGTGTTGCTAGGTGGTTGCTAAGGGTGTTCTGGGCGGTTGCTAGGCGGTTGCTATGGTAACCAGGGTGGTTGCTAGGGTGTTGCTAGGCAGTTGCTAAGGTACCTGGGGTGGTCAGTATGGTGTTGCTAGGCGGTTGCTAGGGTGTTCTGGGTGGTTGCTATGGTAACCTGGGTGGTTGCTAGGTTGTTGCTAGGCAGTTGTCAAGGTACTTGGAGTGGTCACTACGGTGTTGCTAGGTGGTTGCTAGGGTGTTCTGGACGGTTGCTATGCGGTTGCTATGGTAACCTGGGTGGTTGCTATGGTGTTACTAGGTGTTAGTAGTTGTCACAGATAGTTACTATGGAGTTTCTATAGAGTTCTTAGCATGTTCTCAGCCCACTTTAGCACTTAGCTAATCACTATTAGCATGTAGCTATTCACTGCTAGCATGTGTATCATGTTGGAAGTCCAGATTGCTAGCATGAGTCAAAAGAGCCAACCGCCATGTTTCTACAATGCTCTGATGCAGAGATATAGGTCTTGCTAAATGGTTGCTAGGGTACTCTGTTTGGTTGCTAGGGAGTGGCTTGTCAGCTGCCAATGATGATACTCCAAAGGCTGCTGGCCAATATAAGCCAACCCCCATGTCTGTACGATATTCTGATGCAGAGATATAAATCTTGCAAAATGGTTGCTAGGGTACTCTGTTTGGTTGCTAGGGAGTGGCTTGGCAGCTGCCAGTGATGATACACCAAAGGCTGCTTGCCAGTATGAATGATATAAACCAACCCCCATGCCTCTATGATATTCAGATTTGAAGATATCCCTCTATACTTTGGGTTGATAGGGTGCTCTAAATGGTTGCTAGGGCGTGGCTATGAAGTCTTTAAGGGGATTTGTGATTGGCCGTTTGCTGCCCCGAGTCAAATGAGCCCAGCCTCATGTTCCTATGACACTTCTATCCAAAGATAATCCTTTGATCTTTTTCAATGGAAGTCTATGGAACTTGTTGCTATGGTGCTCTATATGGTTGCTAGGGCGTGGCTTGATAGCTTCACATTGATCCTGAGAGACTGATTGGTTGCCTGAGTGAAATGAGCCCGCCCCCTTGTCTCTATGACACTGTGATCAATAGTGAGTGAGTGAGTGAGAGAAAGGGTTCTAAGGGCCTGCGTGTGTGAGTGTGTGTGAGAAAGTGACAGTTGAAATTCAAATTTCTGAAAATTCCGCCATTGAAAGTCAATGGGACTTTTTTGGCCGCTTTTTCGTCCGCTGTGCGAACATCGTTGGTCCGATCGCTTAAAAAAGGCATAGCACACCTCTCCTCAATGAGCCGGTCGATTTGACACCTCATTCATGGGTCTAGGACAAAAACTGCGGGACAAGTTACGCGCCGAAGTTTTGTCCAGAAGAAGAAGAATAAGTATGCAGGAGAATAAGAATGGAGCTTTGCCTTTGGCAAGCACCATTAATTACAGAAATTAACTAACAGGTGTAATTACATGCAGGTATTTTTTAAAATATAAGTACACATGTATGTACACAATAAGTGCATTGTATCAAATGATTAATTTAAATGTAAGTACAAAGTAGTTAATGTTGTAAATTAGCCAATTTTTGTTCCTTTTTTTTTTTTTTTTTTTTTTTGTACTACACCATTTGTTGCTTATCAGATGTTAAAATCCAAAGTTCATCAGAATTATAGAGACTTGGTGGTGTGTCTGATTAAAACACTGGAAAGTTCTAGTCCTTACAGTCTTTATTTAATTCAGGATGCTTGAATCTTGAATTCTTTGGCTGACCCAAAGCACAAAGATACAGGGAGCAAATTCACATGACAGATGTTCATAGGACAGGATTAACAGGATGATCAGGATGGTCTTTTAATCACTACAAACCATACAAAAAGATAATCAGACTCAAACAATTCATAAATAAACATTAACAATATATATTCAATCCAAAATGATTATTAAACCCAATCCAAATAATTCAAATAGACAAATTCAAACCATACAATTGACAAAACAAACTTACGTAACGCATCCTAAACAACTCAAAGGACATTGTAGCGATGTACAGTTATTAATCAATTTATGGATGAAATATGAATATCATAATTCAGAAAGCTTTATGACGTTCATATATCGACCCAACGGGGAATTAAACATATATGGTGAATTAACTACAACGAATTATAATCAATCACATATATGATTAGTTCTGGGTTAATAATTATGTGGAAAACTATCAGTTCGTCCACCAAAACGGAAAATTATCCACAGATTATCACGACAGAAATGTTATTCTCGGGCCGGGAGACTAACTTTCTATCATGGCCTCCAAATATAGAGCAAGGGTATTAGAATCAGAACGTTAAAGTGACTCGGTTGTTGCTAAAATGAGCAAGTGAACAAAAAGCATGGATATAATGAGTTTAATATACGAAGCGGGTAATACACAGGTTATACGGCTAAATGAACACAAGTAAATACAAATACATACAAAGTAGAAGGAAAGGCAGAAACGAAAGAGATGATCAAAGCAGGTCAAATTGCAACAGTTCACCTTTAAGAGCCAGCAAGGAAACTCAGTATTTAAGATTGTAAAAACGTTATACTTGCATAGGTTAGTCAGGGTGCTTGGAGTTTCGGAGCGCTCGGTTTGATAGTTGCTTCTTCTTCCGGAGGTTGTTTCGGCGAAGTTTCAAACGAAGGTTTAACTGTTGTAATATGACCGGAAAATAAAGAAGAGAGTCCGTCTTGACGGCAGGAACTCGTGCAGAAAACTTGTGCCACCAAAAGACGCGTGTCATGGTGTTTTAAAGACAACAGACCAGAACGCCTTCTTGATAACGTCCTCCAATGCTAGCGTTGCAATTTGGCGGGTTTCCACATTCCTTTGTCCTGTCTCCCGAATAAATTTATGGTATGTTGAATCAGTGCATTTTCTTCATAGTGTTATTAAACATTGAACGATGCATTTGACAGAACTGTAACGTACATCAGTGAATAGCTCGGATTCACAGCTTTACAGAGAAATCAAACTCGACAGGTGTCTCTCGTCATATAAAGGAGATACCCTTTACACTCTATTACTACAGTTTCACATGAAAACTAACCTACTACAGTCAATTCTACAATTCTACACTAGTAACACATACATGCAGCGAGCACTACAATGGCAGATATATTCATATTTGTAGGTATAATGCTTGTGCATACAGTCTCTATGTAGGGGAGCCGTGTGTGTGTGTATTTTCCTTTTATGACCGTTTGGAATTTGGACCTGGTCCCTAGAAACCCGATCCGTGGTGTTGCACCCCCTTTGAAGTCGCGGAGGAGAGGTTAGGGGACTTATCGAAACAGTCATAAAAAAAAGTCTCGTGATCCATTAGTGTCTGCCGGGCCGGAATCGATGTAAGATTTACAAACCAAAGTTCCGTGAATTGAGGCTTAAACACAGTTTGTGGTGGGACCTGCTCATCCTTGAGACTGTGCAGACCCTACAACATGGTTGGGTGTCCATTCAAACACCCACTTCTCACCAGTGCAAAAGAACAAAGTAAGGAAATGAGGTCTATTTATAGACCTTAACCAGAGAATTATGGGTAATGTAATACACCAAATATGGTAATGCAAGTTACTGGGATTTATGGGAAATGTAGTACAAAAAAAAAAAAAAGAAAAAAAAAATAGGCCAATTTACAACAGCCGCCCCCAAATACAGTCATGTATTTGCCATTACTTGTCAATTTCAGGTAATGGGATCAACTTAGCAACTGGTCGTACATACGTTTTTCCATTAATAACAATTTCTGCTGCTCTAACACGCCTATCCTGACTAGGTAAAAGGCGTACTACTCTGCCAATAGGCCATGATGCTCTTGGGAGTTGATGATCAATAACTAACACTACAGCAAAGTCATTTAGATTAGGATTTTCTCTATTCCATTTTTGACGAAGCTGCTGACTTGGTAGATAATTTCTAATAAAGGATGTCCAAAACTGATCAACAAGGACCTGACTATGACGCCAAGATCTACGGCCAAGGAGCTTAGTATTGGCGTAAATCACCTGGGGTAGAGAAGAGTCTCGCCGACCCATGAGGAGGAGATTTGGGGTAATAGGGTCAAGGTCTGAAATGTTAGAAGAGGTGTAACCAAGTGGTTTTGAATTTAACACTCCTTCAACTTCTGTAAGAACGGTCCGTAGGACTTCCTCTGATACTGTTTGGCTGCCAATTACCACTCGAAGAGCTGTTTTAACCGAACGGATCTCTCTTTCCCATGAGCCTCCAAAATGAGGAGCTTGTGGAGGATTGAACTTGAATTTGATCTGCTGATTTTCCAATTTGACTTGTAACTCAGTAGTAAGGCTCTGGAAAGCTTCCTTTAATTCTCTTGCAGCTCCACGGAAATTACTTCCTTGATCACAAAGAATCTCATAAGGCTGACCTCTCCTGGATATAAAACGGCGTAGGGCCATTAGAAAGCTGTCCACACCTAAGCTGGTTAACAAATCAAGATGTAGACATCGAGTGGTCTGACACTTAAACAGAATGCCCCATCTCTTCTCTGTTCTACGACCAATCTTGACATGGAGAGGACCGAAACAATCCATTCCGGTGGACCAAAAGGGAGGTTTGAACACTCTGAGCTTGGAAAGTGGAAGGTCTGACATTTGAGGTATAGATGGCTTAGCTCTCCACTTCCTACATTCCAAACAAGACCACTGATGTTTTTTAATGGCTTGTCTCCCTCTAATTATCCAATAATTACGCCGAAGTTCTGAGAAAACTCTCTCTGGACCAGGATGGAAAAGTTTCTCGTCATAGTCCTTGATAATTAAACTGGATAATGGATGCTTGGGGTCAAGGACGACTGGATGAACCATTCCAGGCTCCATATCCTCTGCTCGTCTGAGTCTGCCACCCACTACAATAAGTTGTGTTTCTTCTTGGAATTCAGGAGCAAGTGTAAGGAGACGGCTTTGATGTTCAATGGGCTTTCCTTCCTTTAAACACTGGTACTCAGAGGGAAAGCTTTGTTGCTGGGCTTTCCTTAACAGAAGGGTTTGGACTGAGAAAGGGTCACAAGAGTCTGGACTATGTTGTCGCAATAACTCAGTTATGGCAGATGTCAACTCTGCCCAAGACTGGAAACAGGAGGGGTCTGGGAGTGCAAGATCTTCCAGTTGTGTTAGCCCACAAAAGAGTGGTTTGCGAAGTTCAGGATCAGAACTATCAGTCTGGATACTAGATTTTGCGGCCACTGATGTGGAGGATATTTCAGGAATGATGGACCTTGTCGCCATCTATGATCAGGTTTGGCTAGCTCAACGAGTGTTTTACCTCTAGTAATGTCATCTGCTGGATTCTGCCCAGAAGGGATATATCTCCAAGAAGAAAGATCAGTCAGTTCCAGGATTTCAGTGACTCGATTTGCTATAAAAACTTTATAACGGCAGGAGAGAGAATGCAGCCAGGACAAGACAGTTGTTGAGTCAGACCATAAAATAGTATTTGTCAGAGGAAGAGTCAGTTCCTTCTGCAGTAATTTAGAAAGCTGTGCACCTGTTAGAGCAGCACAAAGTTCAAGGCGAGGGATGGATATTTGCTTTTTTGGGGCAACTCGAGATCTTGCCATGATGAAGGAAGTATGTACCACACCTTTATCCGTTTCCATTCTCAAATAGGCTACTGACCCATATGCGCTCTCTGAGGCATCACAAAATATATGCAATTCCCTGGATGCAATTTGCTCTGAAGGTGAAGTTAAATAACAGCGAGGAAGCTGTATCAATGACAGATCAGTGAGTTCAGTTTCCCAAGCCTTCCAGGCCTGTTGAATAGGACTTGGCATAAGAGGGTCATCCCATCCCCGAGACTTCATCCAGCATTGTTGTACAATGACCTTAGCTCGCGTTGTGAATGGAGTAATATAACCTAACGGGTCATATTGACTAGCAAGAACTTTGTAGATATTACACATAGTTGTTTCTTTACACTCCATAGTTCGTGATCGATACCCCAATGAATCAGAGGGGCAGTGCCAGCTCAGACCCAAAGCTCCTTCTTTAGGGTCCAAACGGTCTTGACTTATCCAGAGTTCAGAACTCTCAGACCTGGCTTCAGGAGGAAGATGTCTAACAACATCAGGCTGGTTACTTGCCCACTGTCTGATTTCAAATCCCCCACTCATCAATAAAGAACGCATGCAGTCAAGGTGGCTCTTTGCAGCTTGCATATTTTGGAAACTCTCTAGACAATTATCTACATAGAATGACTGAAGTACAGAATTCGCTGTATCTTCGTATCCTTCTGAGTGGTCACAGACATGCTTTTGTAAAGCATATTGTGGCGAGGGGGGCGTGGTTTAGCGGAATCTGCAGCGGGAGAGAGAGAGAGGAGACACGCGGTGTCTGAGTGGATTAGACGCAAATGATAATCACCTGTTTCTTGTTTCAGTAATTGGCGTGGAGAGAGTATTTAACGCCAGGAGAAACAGGAGCCTGCGAGAGAGAGAAGGACTGCCGGCTGTTTCCCACACTCCCTGCATCTTGGTTGGAGTGAACTGGATTTACGTTGTGATCGTTTTGTGCCTATCTGCACGTTATTGTGTTATCATTTGTTTCTGTGAGAGAGAGGAGACGCGCGGTGTCTGAGTGGATTAGACGCAAATGATAATCACCTGTTTCTTGTTTCAGTAATTGGCGTGGAGAGAGTATTTAACGCCAGGAGAAACAGGAGCCTGCGAGAGAGAGAAGGACTGCTGGCTGTTTCCCACACTCCCTGCATCTTGGTTGAAGTGAACTGGATTTACGTTGTGATCGTTTTGTGCCTATCTGCACGTTATTGTGTTATCATTTGTTTCTGTTGAAATAAACAGCCAGTAGTCACCGCTGACCCTGTCCTCTTCCCTCCTTGACTTACGAACTTTGTTACACTGGTGCCGAAACCCGGGAGGGAAGATGGGTGCCGCCGCCATGCCAGAGTCCTCCGCTGTGCCATTTGCGGAAATAATTACATCCCTCGCGGTCATGCAACATGACCAACACCAGGCCCTGCTGGACTTAAGACAAGATCAGGAGAGGCGGTTCCAGGCCGTCCTCCAAGCCCAGCAGGAAGACCGCGAGAGGTTCCGGAGCTGGATGGACCGGGAGGCTCGGCCGGGAGCCTCGGACCAACGTGCTGTGCCCGCCCACCTCCCACTCAATAAAATGGGGCCTGAGGACGACCCAGAGGCATTCATTGACTTGTTTGAAACATCTGCCGAGATCTGTGGCTGGCCGCGGGACCAGTGGCCGATGCGCCTGGTCCCGTTGCTCTCCAGGGAGTCCAAGGTAGCGGCACAGCAGCTTCCGGTGCGGAGCCTCCTGGACTTCGACGACCTCAAGAGGGCCATCATCCAGCCCCTTCGTGATGGCCCAACAGCTCCGGGACTCCTGCCGCAAATGGTTGCTGGCCGGCGGAAGCGACGTGGAGGAGATCATCGACCGAGTGGTGCTGGAGCAGTTTACCACTCGGCTTCCGAGGAGAACGGCCGAGTGGGTCCAGTGCCACCGCCCCACGTCGCTGGAGTTGGCTATCCAACTCGCGGAGGATCATATGGTGGCGTGCCCCGGGGTCGGCGAACCCTTGTCATCTGCTTCTCTCTCTCCTTCTCTTCCATCTCCTTCTCTCTCTCGCCCTGTCCCTGTACCCAGGTCTCGTCCACCCGGCCCTCCTCGAGTCCGGGGGCGGGGCGGGAATGGCCATATTCCTTATGCGGCTCCCAGAGTCCCGCACAGGGCGGCTCCTGTGTCTCCGCTCTCTCCACGCCAACCGTCTAATCCACCATCTGCCACTGGAGCGGCGGGGAGGTCTGGGCCGGCCTGTTGGCGTTGCGGGGACCCAGGCCATTTCGTGGACAGGTGTCCTGTAATGGAGGTGGGAACAATGGTCCGGGTCCCGGATGCCCCGCAGGCTGGATTATGCAACACGATATCCAGAAGCAGTGGCTCTCCGCAACATTTCCGCTAAGAGTGTTGCTGACGCACTGTTTTCTTTAATCTCCCGAGTGGGGATTCCTAAGGAAATCCTCACTGATCAGGGCACGGCGTTTATGTCATGGACGTTACGCGAACTTTACGAATTATTGGGCATTAAATCGATTCGGACCAGCGTCTTTCACCCACAAACGGACGGGCTGGTCGAACGTTTTAATCGCACGCTTAAAACAATGATTCGTAAATTCGTTCAGGAAGACGCCAAAAATTGGGACAAATGGTTGGAACCCCTGTTGTTCGCTGTGCGAGAGGTCCCGCAAGCCTCCACGGGGTTTTCCCCCTTCGAGCTTCTCTATGGTCGTCAGCCCAGAGGGGTGTTAGACGTCATAAGAGAGGCTTGGGAGGACGGACCTTCTCAATCTAAAAACGAAATTCAGTATGTGCTGGACCTGAGAACAAAACTCCACACTTTGGGGCGGCTATCGATGGAGAATTTGTTGCAGGCCCAGGACAAACAGAGCCGGCTGTATAACAGGGGGACCAATTTGCGTAAATTTGCACCGGGAGATAAAGTGCTTGTATTACTCCCAACGTCAAGTTCAAAATTACTTGCAAAGTGGCAAGGACTGTTTGAGGTCACACGGCAAGTTGGAGAGCTCGATTATGAGGTAGTACGCTCAGATAGGAGAGGAGCACGTCAAATTTATCACCTCAATCTCCTGAAAAAATGGAATGAGGGAGAATCAGTGATGCTGGCGACGGTGATTAGCGGAGAGGATGATCTCGGGCCAGAGGCGAATATAAAACAACAATCTCTCGCACTGGCCCCAGGGGGGGATCACCTCTCGCCCTCCCAGCTCATTGATTTAACCAAATTGCAGGCAGAGTTTGCTGACGTGTTTTCTCCCCTACCTGGCCGTACCAATCTTATTCAGCACCATATCGAGACAGAGCCGGGCGTTGTGGTTCGCAGCCGGCCGTATCGCTTGCCTGAACACAAGAAAAAAGTAGTTCAGGAAGAATTAGGTGCGATGCTTGAAATGGGGGTAATAGAAGAATCCAGCAGTAACTGGGCGAGCCCGATAGTTTTGGTTCCTAAGACGGACGGCTCGGTCCGGTTCTGTGTGGATTATCGCAAGGTGAATGCTGTGTCGAAATTCGACGCATATCCAATGCCACGGGTTGACGAATTGCTTGACCGGCTTGGTACGGCTCGTTTTTATTCGACACTGGACTTAACAAAGGGTTATTGGCAGATCCCCTTGTCTCCATTATCCCGAGAAAAAACAGCTTTCACGACGCCGTTTGGATTACACCAATTTGTTACACTTCCGTTCGGGCTGTTCGGGGCACCGGCTACCTTTCAGCGGCTGATGGACAGGGTCTTACGGCCCCATGCTGCATATGCGGCTGCCTATCTAGATGATATCATCATATTTAGTAATGACTGGCAGCGGCATATGCAGCATTTGAGGGCGGTCTTGAAGTCGCTGAGGGGAGCCGGGCTCACGGCCAACCCGAAGAAGTGTGCAATTGGGCGCGTGGAAGTAAAGTATCTGGGCTTCCACTTGGGGCATGGACAGGTGCATCCCCAAATTGATAAGACGGCAGCAGTTGCGACCTGTCCGCGCCCTAAGACCAAAAAGGAGGTGAGACAGTTTTTGGGGCTGGCGGGATATTACAGAAGGTTTGTGCCTAATTATTCGGACCTCACCAGCCCCTTGACTGATCTTACTAAAAAGGAGGCACCAGATACGGTCCAGTGGACGGAGCTGTGCCAGCAGGCGTTTACCCAAGTAAAGGCTGCTCTGTGTGGCGGGCCGTTGCTTCACTCTCCTGATTTCTCTCTCCCTTTTTTGTTGCAGACTGACGCGTCGGACAGGGGGCTGGGTGCTGTCCTGTCCCAGGAGGCAGAGGGTGAGGAACGGCCGGTGCTGTACATTAGTCGCAAGCTCTCTAAGAGAGAGACTAAGTACAGCACCGTGGAGAAGGAGTGTTTGGCCATCAGGTGGGCTGTCCTCACCCTCCGCTATTATCTCCTGGGACGGGAATTCACCCTCTGTTCCCTCTGTTCGGACCATGCCCCTCTGCAGTGGATCCACCGCATGAAGGATACCAACGTTGACGATCAACGATCACCCGTTGGTATCTAGCTTTACAGCCTTTTAAATTCAAGGTGGTCCACAGGCCGGGTGTTCAGATGGCTGTGGCCGATTTCCTCTCCAGAAATGGGGGGGGCTGCAGGCCGGACGGCTCCCCGTCCTGAGTCGGGCGGTGGGGGTATGTGGCGAGGGGGGCGTGGTTTAGCGGAATCTGCAGCGGGAGAGAGAGAGAGGAGGCGCGCGGTGTATGAGTGGATTAGACGCAAATGATAATCACCTGTTTCTTGTTTCAGTAATTGGCGTGGGTAGAGTATTTAACGCCAGGAGAAACAGGAGCCTGCGAGAGAGAGAAGGACTGCTGGCTGTTTCCCACACTCCCTGCATCTTGGTTGGAGTGAACTGGATTTACGTTGTGATCGTTTTGTGCCTATCTGCACGTTATTGTGTTATCATTTGTTTCTGTTGAAATAAACAGCCAGTAGTCACCGCTGACCCTGTCCTCTTCCCTCCTTGACTTACGAACTTTGTTACACATATATTGCGCAACATGGACTACATACTGTGCCAAACGGCAAAACTTGCCATTCGTAGACATCAGGTGGATTTGACCTTTGCATATTGCGCCACAGGAAACGTAGGAGAGGACGATCTTCTGGTAGTAGCCTAACTTGGTGAAACATAGATTTTATGTCCCCACTAATTGCCACTGGATACTGGCGGAATCGGAGTAAGACACCAAGTAAGGAGGGGCCCAATTGTGGACCAGGAAGAAGCTGGTTGTTCAGTGATGTACCTTTGTACTGATAAGAGCAATTGAAGACTATTCGTGGTTTCCCATTATGCTCCACAAGATGGTGAGGGATATACCATGATTCAGAAGACGTGTCATGAGGAGGTTCCACTTTGGAAATATAACCGGACTTCTCCAACTTGGCAATTTCTTGGTCATAGACAGCCACAGATTTAGGATTTCGTTGGATACCTCTGAGGGAGGACATAACTGCATTCGGTGAAGCTCGTAACGGTATGGCTGAAGCAGCACGCAGTAAAGGAGTGGCATATCTTTGCACACCATCAACATCAACTCTTTTGGTCTTAGAGGATAACAAGTCCACAGCTTCTTGATCCTGCTTGGACCTGGTAATGACCTTCTCATTTCTAAAAGGAAGAACATCTAATTGCCATAATTTCTCCACATCATGGCGAAGATCCTCTACAGGGTTAGTAAAGGTAAAAAGACACTGTGTCTCATCACTGTTGGGAATTGGTATTGGACCTTGCAGTACCCAACCCAATTTTGTATGGATAGCAGCCGGAGATTTCGGTGGTCCGAAATACACCTGATCAATTGGGTTTATCAGGTGTGGATAGTCTGCACCGATAAGGATAAGTGGTTGGACGTTAGAGAATGCTGAAAGAGGTAGACCACGAAGATGTCTAAAGCGTCTCTGCAAAATCTCGACAGGGTACGTCTGTTCTGCCAATCCCAATCTGGCAGCAGAAAAGGCATTGGAAATGGTATACTTCTTTTCTGGGTTGGCAGTTGAGGATATTTCAGAGGTTACAGAAGAGCCTTCGAGTGCAATAGTATCTTGCCGTACGGTGTGAACAGTTAAGGACTCGGCTTGGCCCTTGAGGCCCAAATAGTCAGATGCTCGAGGTAGCAACATGGTACGTTCTGAACCATCATCAAGGATGGCATACGTTTGCAGGGATCGACCTTTATGATGGAGAAGTACCTCAACAACTTTCAGCAGCACCTTGCTGGAACCTCCAAGTCGACTAAGATAGAATGTACCGTTATCCTGGTCACGACAGTTAACTCCATGAAGAATACCAAGATGTCGACCTTTACACTGTGGACAGGGTTTTTTCAGGTCACAGTCAACAGCCAGATGGTTAAGCCCACACCTCCAACATCTTTTATTCTGTCTAATCCATGCACACTTTTTGGTGTCTTCTAGAGCTTTAAAGGAGGGACACAGACCAATGAAATGCTCTCTACTGGAACTACAATATACACATGAAAACTTGGAACTCTGCTCTCCGTCTCTTACAATTTGGGATTGCTTATTTGTGGATCTTGATACAACAGAATTGCCATTAGCTCCATACAAAACTGTTCGAGTATTAATGTGGACCTTTGATTGAGGTTTACTCGGGAGTGGGTTTGGGAAGTCACTAACTTGATCAGCCATCGCCTGACATTCAGCCTCTTCCTGAAGCCAGGCAGAAAAGTTAATCAGGTTATAGCTTTGACCATGTAGAACAGCACGAACATAGTGGGCAAAGTTGGTCACATTTTCTGTGGGCAGTTTACCAAGTAGTCGCTGTACATGAGAAGCACAGGCTAGTTCAGATTGAGCATGATCTTGACCCAAAGATTGGAGCATGCCAACCAAAGCTCGAACTTTCAGAGCAAAGCTACCAAATTGCTCTGCTGTCACCTGGTCTCACCTTGGGAAGAGCTAGAATGGCTTTGATTTCTCTCAAAACTAATTGATGGGGTTGGCCATACTTCTGTTGTAATGCAAAGAGAGCCATACTGTATGGTCTAGGATCATTGGCATAAGCTAAAGCTAGATCACGAGCAGGAGGAAATTTCAAATGATCCAACAAAATATGGTATTTGTAATGTTCTGTCTCATGAGGTGACAATAAATTTGTCAAAGCTAACTGCAACATGGCAAACTCTTGGGGATCATCATTTACCAAAAAGGGAAAAGAAGGTCCCTGAACACGAGAAGTAGGATAGGGAGGGACATTATATGAAGCATAGTATGGCTGAGGATGCTGGTACGAATGAATAAATGGAATTGTAGTTGCCTGGCTAGTGGGAACAATTGGTCGAATGAATGGAGCAGGTTGTTGTACAACAAGATTCCCTGAATGACCTACAGCCTGAATATGATGACCTACATTAGCTGAAGATACATGAGGAATTAGCTGAGTCTGAGGAGGTAACTGTGCTGATGTTATCTGTATAGACAACTGCGTATGAACCAAAGATGGGGAAAAGGAGCTACTTGGTAAGTAAGCGCCAGGCTGTGGTGAACCAACTGGCTGTGGCAGCATCTGCGATGGTTGCATTTGAGGGAAATGAGAATTAGAGGGATCAGGGACTAATGGAACAGAAGGCTGAATCATGGTACCTGATTGCAAATGTGATACATCATGCGTAGGCATATGTTGAGGTGGACTACGTAACAATGAGGAAGGTGGAGGCGGCAAAGAACTAGGCCTACCCAATGGAAGTGGCGAAGGAACATCTAATGAATTACCTTGCTTACATGTAGATTTCTGTTCAACATTCTTAATACATGCACACAATTCCTGAACAATAGGTGGATTAGCAAGGGCATTCTCATCAGCATTCTCATCATCATCATCATCAGAAACATCATCAAAAGACTCAGATAAATCAGAACGTTTGGAAGAAACTGCAAACTATGACATTCTAGACATAATCTCACCAAGCATACCCTTAAGTCCAAGTATTTCTTGTTTAACATCCATATTAAATAAATCAGACTGAGTCTGATCACATTCAACAGATGAGCAAGGAGCAGGCCTCAAGGAACATGAATTTCCATTATCTGTCTGTTGAGGATCACTTACAACTAGTGTTGATGAGGGAGGAGGAGGAGGAGCACGTTCTCGTACCATAAAGTCTGCAAAACGGGCAGTAGGTCTTCTCATTCTTACACTGCGCCGGGCTGCAGGTCTTAAATGGTAATCCATTCCACCAAATCTCTATCTCCGGCTCGAAGGACCATTTGTTGCTTATCAGATGTTAAAATCCAAAGTTCATCAGAATTATAGAGACTTGGTGGTGTGTCTGATTAAAACACTGGAAAGTTCTAGTCCTTACAGTCTTTATTTAATTCAGTTAAGGCAATATAAAGTGGGACCAGTTTCATTAAGGAGAATACAATGTTTGATCTTCCAGTGGGGAATGTCAGAAGACAAATAATATATAGGCAAAGTTTATTTGAGATTATAAATATTATCTACAAAAATGGACTTTTTGGGGTTTAAAGCAGAACTAAGTAACTTTTTTTACCTTCATAAATAGTTTTCTAAGTCTTTACGATGGTTAATTGACTTGTAGTGGTGTGTTTTAGGCGAGCACTAACCCCCTGGCACGTCTACACCAGAAAACAGCACTTGCAAGTTAAGCTGCATCGACCCGACACAATCTCGCCTCATGTTCACGTTCACGCGAGAGTGACAAAATGCTTTACGGTAATTCAAAAACAATGTATATATTATGACTTTATAAGACAATTTCGAAAATTACCCACCTCCATCGAGTGTACTGTATTTGCAAATTACCCACCTCCTCTTTCTTGTACTGTATTTGCAAAACTACTGCGCTGGTGAGCATTGTAGTCCAGAGCTGCGCTTGGAGTATTTACGACAGTGTGATTCACTGAAGGAACCTGTAGGGGGAGCTTCGCAAATCGTACTGAGTTCCGCTTTAATAATTTTGGATGTGAATGTACAGATCTAATTAGATTTTGTTTCCATTTAAACTCAGTAAGTCAACTTTACGTTCTCAGAATCACTCAAATAAATTTTAGGGGTGACCCCGAATAGTCGACGATTCGAATCTTCGATAGGAGGAGCCTGATTCGACTACCAATCTCACAGTCGAATCGTCGCAGAGGTGTTATGAGACGAGATATGGATGCGCTCAATATCTGATTTTACATAGACATACCGGTTCTTTCCCTATAAAGCCTATTATGTTAACACTATAAATAAAAATGTGAAAAGAAAGAAGCTTTTAATAAATATTTTTAATGTGCGTGAATAAATCCAACCTGTGACCGATTTAAGTTTCACTTCCATGATCCGTGACCGGCAGATGAACATCTTTACGGCAGGGATTAAATCTTCAACAATGTCTGGGATAAAGTGTACAATTGGATGCACTTTGAAGTGATTTCAAACTATTTCAGCCGCTTGTAATTTGATTTTTGGATTCTGTTAATGTTTAGCTAAAAAGACTGCCACTCCAGTTTAGCATTTATTGTCGATCTGCAGTTAAAAAGACAAGTTGACAATTCTAGCTAGGCTATACTTTCGTTATTTTAATAATTTCTTTAATTTTAATTTATTTATTGATCACTCTGGGTTACCTAATTTAACTATTTCTGGCTTGGGTTTTGAATATATGTTCCCCTGCACTTCAGGCATTTTGCAGTTTGACTTGATCATATTTCATTTTTTTTAAGTAGGCTATTTTCATTTATTAGAACGGTATTCTGTTCTAATTCAATTCTGTAAATTAATGTTTGATAAAAAATATATATATATATATATATATATATATATATATATATATAATTTGAAATAATGAAATTAAATTAATTATTTTTTTTGTTTTTGGTGCATCAATGTTGCGCTGTAGATTAGTTAAAGCTTGCTCGCACAGACAATTTAGCCGATGTAATTTGATTTGCTGACATATGGAATGTATATCTATCTGCAGTGTGGCCTTTCTGCAGTTATTAATATATATATTTTAAAGTTTATTGATTTTTATTCATTTTCTTCTATATCCTTGAGAGTGTTCTGTATAGGCTACATCGTGGCTGTGAATGTTTATCCACATTGCCTTTCATTTGTTTAAAAAAGATAAAATCATTGTCAGTTTCGTCTATCACTTGACAGGCAATTTGGTCGGTTTATTAGAAAGATGCTTCTCTGTGCTGTGTGTGAAATAAAATAAAAGTTGTCTTAAGCCGCGGGTAGACTACAGCCAGGCCTTACTTCATTTTCCGTGTCCCGCTCCATCTCGTGCACAGTTCAGCGCACGAACCTTTCAAAGTCCGTGCGCACTCTCCAGTGGACTGCTGTTTTTCAACTAACTTTGAAATATTAACCATTTAAACGTTTTTATCCATAGCAACTTAATAATAATAAGGAACAATTCATCATAAGGAGGCAATAAACACAAGAAGTGCTAAAAAATACAAAGATTCAAACATTATTCAGAATAGTACAAACTAGAACAGAGAGGGATTTATTAGTGAAAGCATAGTGTTTTTTTTAAGTCAGCAGGATGCCATTAAGTGTTCACAGAAGAGATGAGTTTTCAGTTGTTTCTTGAATATTGTCAGGGATTCAGCTGTCCAGTTAGGGTTAGAGAGATTGCAGATGTTCTAAGAGCGTTGCAATAGTCCAGTCTAGAAATGACAAGGGCCTGGATGAGAAGTTGTGTTGGACGCTCCATTAGGAAGGGCCTGATCTTCTTGGTATAGTGCAGTGCAAACTTAAATGACCAAGTTGTCTTTGTAATGTGGTCTCTAAACGTCAGCTGGTCATCAAAGATTACCACAAGGAATTACAGTTGATGAGCCTAGCTGGATGGTAAAATCATGCTGAATCATCAGAGTGGCTGGGAAGACGAAAAGTTTTGTCTTTGCCAGATTGAGTTGCAGGTGATGTTCTTGTATCCATGCCGAGGTGTCCACCAGGCAGTCCAAGATCCATGCAGCTACTGTCAGATCATCAGCCTGAAATGAAAAGTAAAGCAGTGTGTGATCAGCATAGCAATGGTAGGAGAAACCATGTACCATTATAATAGTATACAGTACTGGTCAAAGGTTTGAAACAACTGTGCTGCTTAATATTTTTTTTTATAACCTGTTATACTTTTTTCAGGATTCTTTGATGAATAAAAGATAAATAACAGCATTTATTTAAAATAAATATTTTATAAAGTTTGGGGTCTGTAATTTTTTTCCTTATTTTTTTAAAGAAATTAATACTTTTATTCAGCAAGGATGTGTTAAATTGATAAAAAGTGATAAAGATTTATATTGTTAGAAAAAGATTTCTATTTTGAATAAAAGCTGTTTTTTTCTTCATCAAAAATTATCACAGGTTATAAAGACATTAAGCAGCACAACTGTTTTAAACAATGATAATAAATCATATCAGAATGATTTCTGAAGGATCATGTGAGACTGAAGACTGGAGTAATGATGCTGAAAATTCAGCTTTGATCACAGGAATAAATTATATTCTAAAGTATATTCAAATAGAAAACCATTATTTAAAATTGTAATATTTCACAATATTACTGTTTTTTTCTGTATTTTTTATAATAATAAATAATGGTAGCCTTGATCAGCATAAGATTCTTCTTTAAAAAAACATTAAAAATAGTAATGTGTCTAAACTTTTGACCGGTATTGTATATGAATATATAGAGAAGGGAGGGGTCCCAGAACTGACCCTTCAGGTACCCCCGTGACCAGAGCTTGATTGAAAGACCTACCTGTGAGATTCACACCAGCAATGTACAGTTCCTGTGATGCCCTGTGATGAGAGCGTGCACAAAAGTATTTGATGGCTAACGGTGTCAATCCAGTTGTGCCAGTCTGTGGAAAGACAGAAAAAAATTATATATATATATATATATATATATTTTCATACATACAGTTGTGGCGAGGGGGGCGTGGTTTAGCGGGGTCTGCAACAGGAGGGAGTGTTTGGGGATGTGCGGTGTTTGAACGGGTTGAATGTAAATCACGAACACCTGTTTCTCATTCCAGTAATTGGCGTGGAGACAGGATAAAACGCCAGGAGAAGCAGGAGCGTGTGAGAGAGAGAGGGACTGCTGACAGACAGACAGACTGAGTGAGCTGTGCTCGTTTCATGGAGTGAAGCCCGTCCTTGGATGTGGAATTATTGAGTGTGCGTTGCACCATCTTTGTGTTTATGTTTTTGATATTTTTCTCTGGTGAGAATAAAGTCTGTCAGCAGCCCAAAGCCGATCCCTGTCCTCTTCCTTCCCATTACACAAGAACCTTCGTTACACTGGTGCCGAAACCCGGGAAGGAAGACGGAAGCCGCCGCCATGCAGGCAACCTCCGCCGCTGGGATGCCGTTTGCGGACATCATCGCATCCCTCGCGGCCCTCCATCAAGAACAACATCGGGCCCTGCTAGATCTCCGCCAGGATCAGGAGCGCCGCTTCGAGGCGATCGTCCAGGGCCAGCAGGAGGACCGCGAGAGGTTCCGGAGCTGGATAGACCGGGAGGTTCCCGCGGAGACCAGCGCGGCAGCTGCTGGCTCCTTCCCGCTGCCACTACAGAAGATGGGCCCGCAAGATGACCCGGAGGCCTTCCTGGACCTGTTCGAAAAGTCTGCCGAGGTGTCAGGTTGGCCCCGGGACCAGTGGCCCATGCGGCTCGTCCCGCTGCTTTCGGGCGAGTCGCAGGTGGCAGCACAGCAGCTGCCCATCCAGAACCTCCTGGTCTTCAACGACCTCAAGAGGGCCATCCTACAGCGGGTCGGCCGCTCCCCCGAGCAGCATCGTCAGCGGTTCCAGTCTTTGGAGTTGGGGGAGGCGGGCCGGCCCTTCGTGTTGGCCCAACAGCTCCGGGACTCGTGCCGCAAATGGCTGATGGCCGACGGAGGTGACGTGGAGCAGATGATCGATCGCGTGGTGCTGGAACAGTTCACCACTCGGCTCCCGAAGAAGACCGCCGAGTGGGTCCAGTGCCACCGCCCCACGTCGCTGGATTCGGCCATCCAATTGGCGGAGGACCACTTGGTGGCGTGCCCAGGGGTCGGCGAACCCCTGCCATCTGTCTCTCTCTCTCCCTCTCCCTCTCTTCCTCCCCTCTCTCTCTCGAAACCTGTCCCTCTACCTAGGTCCCGTCCGCCCGGCCCGCCTCGTGTTCCGCCCCGGGGGCGGGGTGGAACGGATTCTCGGCAGTTCGTGGCGCCAAGAGCCCCGCCCAGGGGGGCGGGACTGGCCACCGCCGGGCTGGACCCCGCGCCTGCTTCTCCCCTCTCTCCACGCCAGTCATTCGGCCCGTTCTCCGCCACTGGAGCGGCGGGCAGGTCTGGGCCGGCCTGTTGGCGTTGCGGGGACCCGGATCATTTCATAGACCGTTGTCCAGTGATGGAGGTGGGGACATTGATCCGGGTCCCGGACGACCTGCAGGTCGCCCCCGGTCAAGCTGGTCAGTACCAGATACCAGTGAGTATCAAGGGGGGTACATATCAGGCTTTGGTGGACTCGGGTTGTAACCAAACCTCCGTGCATCAAAGCCTGATTTCATCCGGGGCATTGGATACAGGCCGCGTGGTTAAGGTACGGTGTGTGCACGGGGATATCGCGAGTTATCCGTTGGTGTCAGTCGGGATTCTATTTAGGGGTCAAAAGCATAGTGTGGAGGTGGCAGTTAATCCGCACCTCCGGCACCCGATAATTTTGGGGACGAATTGGCCCGCATTTAATAACTTATTGGGACATTTATGCTCGGGGAGTAAATGTACACGGGGAAAGGAGGTGCGAGTGCAGGCGGGGGAGACTGACCGGGGACCAGTGGTGACTGCCTCAGGGGAACAGAGCGGGATCGGGAGACTGATTCTCTCGGACCGTGATGATTTTCCCCTGGAGCAGTCTCACGATGACACGCTGAAAAATGCGTTTGAGAGGGTCAGCACGATCGACGGTCAGCCTCTCCAGCCTGGACGACCACTAACTTATCCCTATTTTGCAATTATTAAAGATAGGTTGTATCGAGTGATCCAAGACACTCAATCAAAGGAAGATACAACCCAGTTGTTAGTACCAAAGAGCCGCAGGGAAATGCTTTTCCACGCGGCTCACTCTAACCCAATGGCTGGACACTTAGGACAAACAGCGACACTAAATCGCCTCATGACCCGATTCTTTTGGCCGGGCATTCACGAGAATGTGCGCAGGTGGTGCGCGTCTTGTCGTGAATGTCAGCTGGTTAATCCTCCGGCCACTCCAAAAGCGCCTTTGCGCCCCCTTCCATTAATGCAGGTCCCCTTCGAACGAATTGGCATGGACCTCATCGGGCCATTAGAGCGATCAGCGAGAGGGCATCGTTTTGCATTAGTCATTGTGGATTATGCAACACGATATCCAGAAGCAGTGGCTCCCCGCAACATTTCCGCTAAGAGTGTTGCGGACGCCCTCTTCAGTTTAATCTCCCGAGTGGGGATTCCGAAAGAAATCCTCACTGATCAAGGCACGGCGTTTATGTCACGTACGTTACGCGAACTGTACGAATTGTTGGGCATTAAATCGATTCGTACCAGCGTCTTTTACCCACAAACGGACGGGCTGGTCGAAGGTTTTAATCGCACGCTTAAATCCATGATTCGTAAGTTCGTTCAAGAAGACACCAAAAATTGGGATAAATGGTTGGAACCCCTGTTGTTCGCTGTGCGAGAGGTCCCGCAAGCCTCCACGGGGTTTTCCCCCTTCGAGCTTCTCTTTGGACGCCACCCCTGCGGGGTGTTGGATGTCCTAAGAGAGTCTTGGGAGGACGGACCATCTCAATCGAAAAATGAAATTCAGTATGTGCTGGACTTGAGAACAAAACTCCACACTTTGGGGCGGCTATCTATGGAGAATTTGTTACAAGCCCAGGACAGACAGTGCCGGTTGTATGACAGGGGAACTAATCTGCGTAAATTTACACCGGGAGAGAAAGTACTCGTATTACTCCCCACGTCAAGCTCAAAATTACTGGCGAAGTGGCAAGGACCATTTGAGGTCACACGGCGAGTTGGTGATCTCGATTATGAAGTAATACGGTCCGACAGGAGAGGGGCACGTCAAATTTATCACCTCAACCTCCTGAAAAAGTGGAGTGAGGCGGAGTCAGTGATGCTGGCGACGGTGATTAGCGGAGAGGATGATCTCGGGCCAGAGGCGAATGTAAAAAAACAATCCCTCGCTCTGGCCCCGGGGGGAGATCACCTCTCGCCCTCACAGCTCACTGATGTTTCCAAATTACAGGCTGAGTTTGCCGACGTGTTCTCTCCCCTACCGGGCCGTACTGACCTCATTCAGCACCACATCGAGACAGAGCCGGGCGTGGTGATTCGCAGCCGGCCGTATAGGTTACCTGAACACAAAAAAAAAGTGGTTCAGGCAGAATTAGAGGCAATGCTTGAAATGGGGGTAATAGAGGAATCCAGCAGTAACTGGGCGAGCCCGATAGTTTTGGTCCCCAAAACGGACGGCTCAGTGCGGTTCTGTGTGGATTATCGCAAGGTGAATGCAGTGTCGAAATTCGACGCGTATCCAATGCCGCGTGTGGACGAATTGCTTGACCGGCTTGGTACAGCTCGCTTTTATTCGACACTGGACTTAACGAAAGGGTATTGGCAGATCCCCTTGTCTCCATTATCCAAAGAAAAGACCGCTTTCACGACGCCGTTTGGATTACACCAATTCGTGACCCTTCCATTCGGGCTGTTCGGGGCACCGGCTACCTTTCAGCGACTCATGGACAAGATCTTACGGCCCCATGCTGCATATGCGGCTGCCTATCTGGATGACATTATTATTTTTAGTAACGATTGGCAGCGGCATATGCAGCATTTGAGGGCTGTCCTGAGGTCGCTGAGAGGGGCTGGGCTCACGGCCAACCCGAAGAAGTGCGCAATTGGGTGCGTGGAAGTAAGGTATCTGGGCTTCCACTTGGGATATGGACAGGTGCGTCCCCAAATTGATAAGACAGCAGCGGTTGCAACCTGTCCGCGTCCCAAGACCAAAAAGGAGGTCAGACAGTTCCTCGGGCTGGCGGGATATTACAGGAGGTTTGTTCCTAATTATTCGAACCTCACCAGCCCGTTGACTGATCTGACTAAAAAGGATGCACCAGATACGGTCCAGTGGACGGAGCTGTGCCAGCAGGCACAGGAGATAGAGGGTGAGGAGCGGCCGGTGCTGTACATTA
Source organism: Ancherythroculter nigrocauda (assembly GCA_036281575.1). Classification (NCBI taxonomy): domain Eukaryota; kingdom Metazoa; phylum Chordata; class Actinopteri; order Cypriniformes; family Xenocyprididae; genus Ancherythroculter; species Ancherythroculter nigrocauda. The sequence continues at coordinate 9,686,067 of VTFQ01000020.1, forward strand.
GCCGCAAGCTCTCTAAGAGAGAGGCTAAGTACAGCACCGTGGAGAAAGAGTGTTTAGCCATCAGGTGGGCCGTCCTCACCCTCCGCTATTATCTCCTGGGGCGGGAATTCACCCTCTGTTCGGACCATGCCCCTCTGCAGTGGCTCCACCGCATGAAGGACACCAACGCGCGGATCACTCGTTGGTATCTTGCTTTACAGCTTTTAAATTCAAGGTGATCCACAGGCCGGGTGTTCAGATGGCTGTGGCCGACTTCCTCTCCAGAAATGGGGGGGGGGGGGGGGGGGGGGCTGCAGGCCGGACGGCTCCCCGGCCTGAGTCGGGCGGGGGGGGTATGTGGCGAGGGGGGCGTGGTTTAGCGGGGTCTGCAACAGGAGGGAGTGTTTGGGGATGTGCGGTGTTTGAACGGGTTGAATGTAAATCACGAACACCTGTTTCTCATTCCAGTAATTGGCGTGGAGACAGGATAAAACGCCAGGAGAAGCAGGAGCGTGTGAGAGAGAGAGGGACTGCTGACAGACAGACAGACTGAGTGAGCTGTGCTCGTTTCATGGAGTGAAGCCCGTCCTTGGATGTGGAATTATTGAGTGTGCGTTGCACCGTCTTTGTGTTTATGTTTTTGATATTTTTCTCTGGTGAGAATAAAGTCTGTCAGCAGCCCAAAGCCGATCCCTGTCCTCTTCCTTCCCATTACACAAGAACCTTCGTTACAACAGTACTTTGAAAAAGTCTAAGTATTGTGTGTCAGTAGGAAATTTACATTTTCAAATATTAATTTTGCCATTAATTGTAATAATCCATTGAGATTTTTGTATGCACAAGGAGTCAACAGCCGGTATGATCTGATCTCACCATCATCAAGTCCACCTGTGATTACATGAAGAAATATAAAGAACTGAGAGACTAAATCTAGAAGAACTGCAGCAATGTCTCCAAGACACAGGAAGAAACCTTGCTGCGGTTCCTCTGAATTTAGTCTGTCTCAGATCTTTTATGTTTCTTCATGTAATCACAGACAGACTCGATGATGGTGAGATCAGATCATACTGGCTGTTGTCAGACTCCTTGTGCATATAAAAATTTCACTGAATTACTACAATTAAAAGGAAAAATGAATGAACTGATATTTCCGAATGACACACACTTATACACACACATATATATACATATATTATAATCAGTCTAGTAATAAAAAAAAAAAAACATACTTTTTGTGTGGAGGGGTGTGTCTGCCACATTCACAATCCTGAAAATAAGAATAAAAGTAATATTACACACCATATTTAACAAATTACATGTAAAAATCAGATTTTTTGAGGAAATATGACTTACTATCTCTAGGAGGTAGTCACAATGATGTTCAATTACGTCATCAAACTGTGAAAAAGATGTAAAGTTTATTTGAATAACGTTAATGTATGAAAATAGACGCTTTTGATTAACGTTAAGTTACATGGTTCAATTTTATACAGAGTCCCAACAAACTCTGATGCTCCCCATAACACAGAAAATTTAAAAAATACACAAGACTTCTCATCAGAGACACAGATCCATCATTTTAACAAAAAACAACAAAAAAATCTAGATATGTTGGGTCTGCGATGATATAAAATGGCGGGAATGCCACAGAACTACGTTAGCTAAGCTAAAGTGTGCAGCAGTGACTTTGATGAGCGCAACGTTCAAGCTGGAAAAAAGTATGAAGCGTGCATAATTAGATTTGGAAATATTGCTAGCCATAAATTAATTTGTATCACTTTGTTCCCTGGGCTAGCAAACTTGATTTTAATTGAGTAACGTACGTTAGTCGATCGCAAGCTAACGTATTCAATGAATGAAATCAAGCCAGCTAGCCAGCCAGTTAGCTATAGTCAAATTCTGAACTGCACACTGCTCTTGCTCACTGACAATGCTATTTTGCACATTACGTGAGTCTGAATTTAAGCGAAGGTGCGTTTGTATCCAGTTGTTAAAACAATTCACCTCGATTAATAATTTTAACGCTATATTTCACCCAACATATTTCACTCAATATTATAATATTCCTTGGCATTGAGATAAATTTTTAAATACAAAACAACTAACGTTAGTACTTACCAGCAACGAATATCCAAAAGCAACGAAGATCCAAAAGCAGAGAATCAGCCGAGACGGTCGCTCCTTCCACCAGCTTGAGAAAATGTGCGTTGTCTGATTTATTTTATTTTGTTAAAATTTATTTTAACCTGTAAAACGTGTGTGTGTGTAATGTACGACGACAGTGAATATCCCCCGGTTCTAGTTGTTGATAAAGTCTCTCAAGAGCAAATCGATAGGAAAATTATTTGTATTTTTTTTTTTTGCATTAAGAGTGCGTATACATTAGCCTAGAACCTTATTTTAAGACTATTTTATTGTTGTTATTTTTTTGTCTTTACCTGTGTATAATGCTTTGGCAATTTTGTATGTAAACACACTCATGCTAAGAAAGTACGTTACATTGAACTGAAATTTTAAAAAAAATTGATTTGACTGACAACAGTCCCACCTAGCGGCTGGAGCAGGTACCTGCTGGAAAAACCAGCATAGACCAGCATACCAGCACCAGCATCCCATTCCAGCAAGACCAGCATAAGTTGTGTTTTGGTGCTGGTTTGCTGGTGACCAGCACAGACCAGCATATGTTGTGTTTTGGTGCTGGTATGCTGGTCACCACCAGCATGGGATGCTGGTGCTGGTGACCACCAGCATGGGATGCTGGTGCTGGTATGCTGGTGACCAGCATATGTTGTGTTTTGGTGCTGGTATGCTGGTGACCAGCACAGACCAGCATATGTTGTGTTTTGGTGCTGGTATGCTGGTCACCACCAGCATGGGATGCTGGTGCTGGTTTGCTGGTGACCACCAGCATCTGGTGACCAGCATATGTTGTGTTTTGGTGCTGGTATGCTGGTCACCACCAGCATGGGATGCTGGTGCTGGTTTGCTGGTGACCACCAGCATGGGATGCTGGTGCTGGTATGCTGGTGACCAGCATATGTTGTGTTTTGGTGCTGGTATGCTGGTCACCACCAGCATGGGATGCTGGTGCTGGTTTGCTGGTGACCACCAGCATGGGATGCTGGTGCTGGTATGCTGGTCACCAGCATATGTTGTGTTTTGGTGCTGGTATGCTGGTCACCACCAGCATGGGATGCTGGTGCTGGTATGCTGGTCATCAGCATACCAGCACCAAAACACAACATATGCTGGTCTTGCTGGAATGGGATGCTGGTGCTGGTATACAGTTTTATTTTATTCTATTTACAACTATATTGAATTTTGTTATGATGAAAATCATGAAAATACAAGCTTTTATTAATACACATAAGTTAATTTAATAATAATAATATAATGTTCAGTAAACAACATTAACACAATAATAATAATTTTTTAACAAAAAAAAAAAAAAGTCATCAAGCAAATTACAATAAAAAATTAATTCAACAATAATTTATTGTAAGTGCTCAAATTTTTAAGGATTTTATGTTTTTTTTGGTCTGTTGAGTTGCGAGTTATAGTCAGAATTGCATGATATAAAGTCAGAATTGTGAGAAAGTCAGAATTGTGAGATATATAGTCAAAATTGTGTTATAAAGTCAGAATTGCGAGTTATAAAGTCAGAATTGTGAGTTATAAAGTCAGAATTGCGAGTTATAAAGTCAGAATTGTGAGTTATAAAGTCAGAATTGCGAGTTATAAAGTCAGAATTGTGAGTTATAAAGTCAGAATTGTGAGATATAAAGTCAGAATTGTGAGATATATAGTCAAAATTGTGTTATAAAGTCAGAATTGCGAGATATAGTCAGAATTGTAAGATATACAGTCAGAATTGTGAAATATAAAGTCAAAATTGCAAGATATAAAGTCAGAATTGCGAGTTATAAAGTCAGAATTGCGAGGTATAAAATCTGAATTGCGAGATATAAAGTCAGAATTGTGAGTTATAAAGTCAGAATTGCGAGATAAAGTCAGAATTGTGTGATAGAAAGTCGCAATTACCTAGGGCTGCACGATTTATCGTGATTAAATCGCACGCGATCCGGCAAAGGCTGCGTATTTAATACGCAGCTTGTCAGAGCTGTACGGCTCTGATCAGTAGTAAATGCCTCTCCATCTGAAAGCCAGAGGGCGCTTTTACGCAGAGACTCTAAATATGCCCTGCAGCAGAAGAGTATAATATAACACTCATCATATCGCTGTAGCTGAATAAACAGAAGACTGAAACGTTTCAATTGATTAAACATGACTGATAAACACACGACTGCCTTATTCTGTGTAAGAAGCCACATCATCTACACAGGATGCTAAACTCGTTATGAAGTGAGTTTGGAGTAAAGACATTTTATTAAATGTTGTCTTTTGTTGGACAAGATGTTAATAAATGCTTCTCATGTCTGGAAAGATGCTTGACGCTTGTTGCTTTTTCAAATGTACATTATAAGCAACTTAAACTCGCAGTGCTTTCAGATGGACTAGCATTTGGAGCCATAGTTAATTGACAAGCCGCGCATAAAAAAAATGAATCGCAGCCTTTGTGATTTCATAATCGAACTAAAAATCGTGTTTAAGTGATAATTGCAATCAAGTTCAATGATATTTTCCATATTGTGCAATAAATCGTGCAGCCCTACAATTACATTTTTTTTATTTAGTGATGGCAACAAGCTTCCATAGAGATATCCATGTCTATTTGTCAGCAAAACTGTCATGCAAACCTTCCCTTTGAGGCACTTGCCCAGTTTCACAGACAAGGCTTAAAGGATTAGTTCACCCAAAAATAAAATTTCTGTCATTAATTACTCACCCTCTTATCGTTCCACACCTGTAAGACCTTTGTTCATCTTCGGAACACAAATTAAGATATTTCTGATGAAATCCGAGGGTATCTGATCCACACATAGACAGCAACGTCATTGCACCTTTTGACATCCAGAAAGGTAATTGAAAACTTAGTGAAGTTCTTACAGGTTTGGAACGACAAGAGAGTGAATAATTAATGACAGAAATGTAATTTTGGAGTGAACTAACCCTTAAACTGAAAGCATATCTTAAAATTTGTCAGTGTCATTGTTTTGTGTCAAGATGCACAACAGTAATGTTATTTTTTTTCTAAAGCATGTGTAGGAGCCATTTGTTTCAGTTTATATAGTTTTTCTTTCACGCCACTAGAGGGCGCTTAATGTATTTATGTTGTCTAATCACTAACGCAAGGTGAGGGCACGAAGAAGGTCAAACAAACTTTTTGACCGTCGTCATCGTATGAGACTTGAATAGAGTTTGTTTTCTTTATTTTGTTTGTTGCTGTTTGAATTTAATTGAAGTGACAATAAACGGATTGGAATATTCAACTTTAATTTTTATGGTATGGACATTTTATCTATTCAAGAGCAAAACGCGTCAAAAACAAAGATCTTTAAAAGTGGACAATCGTGCGCCTACAACAAAAGTCAAAAAGTTTGACCGTATGAAAGCAGCGGCTGGATTCTGAAAGCTGTTTGTGGATTTCGCTGTGGATCAAATTGGAGACTACAGGACAAGTCGACTGATCTGCACGAGGAGATTCGCGTTGATGGTTCGTTTGAAAGCAGCGACTGGATTCTGAAAGCTGTTTGTGGATTTCGCTGCGGATTATTGCGGTGGTTGCTGTGTATTACTCACGCGGACGTGTTCATAGGAAGGCCGCATGAATGGCAGATGAGAGTTTTACTTACTCAAACATGTTCTAAGGGCAGAAAGGAAATGATTGGTTTACATATTCAACCAATGAAATTGAAGCAGAGGCGGGGCGGGGTCAAGCCGTTTGAAATTTTAGAGGGAACACTTCAAACTGATGTTACTGGGAGAGCGCATCTAATGTAAGGTAAGTGAATTTTGCTATATGTTTTGCTAAAATTCAGATAATTGATAAACATTAAAATGCAAAGAAACACTCATCTTATAGTATGAATTTTGATTCGGCTCCATTATCAGTCGACTGCACCAATGCTGCTATTGTGAAATGGGGTAAATAGGCTTCATTTTAATGCTAGCATTAAAAAAGCATGATCTATGAAGCCAATATGCTACGACAGAACTGGCTCAGATCTCCGTGACATTATACATCTCCCGCTGCATGTAAGAAGTGGTTGTGCTGTTATTTTTGGTAACGTTAAACTATGCGCGTCGCTGCTCTTAGGGCTGCAGTACTCAATAGGTTCGTATCGCTGTTATTTCTATGGCTGCTGTCAGAGAAAGAAGTACTCAAGTTGTGTTGCTGTGTAAATTTCGCTACTCCTTGCTCTTGAACGAACACACATACACACACACCGAATGACATTAAAATACCCCTCTCGATCTATACAAATTTCAGATGTTTCATCATATTGGTTCCGTGCTTTCCTGCAATAGTTCCGTGTATTTACTGACAACAGCCTAAAAATATCTGTCACTATTTGTAAAGCAACAAAACAAAGAAATACGCGCTGCTCTCCGAGCTGGAGTCAATAGGTTCAATAATAACTCAATAGATTCATTTTACTGCGTTATTCTAGTGTACTATGTACTACTCTCAGGGCTGCAGTACTCAATAGATTCATATCTCTGTTATTTTAGTGTACTATATGCTGCTCTCAGGGCTGCAGTACTCAATAGATTCATATCTCTGTTATTTTAGTGTACTATATGCTGCTCTCAGGGCTGCAGTACTCAATAGATTCATATCGCTGTTATTTTAGTGTACTATATGCTGCTCTCAGGGCTGCAGTACTCAATAGATTCATATCGCTGTTATTTTAGTGTACTATATACTGCTCTCAGGGCTGCAGTACTCAATAGATTCATATCGCTGTTATTTTAGTGTACTATATGCTGCTCTCAGGGCTGCAGTACTCAATAGATTCATATCGCTGTTATTTTAGTGTACTATATGCTGCTCTCAGGGCTGCAGTACTCAATAGATTCATTTTACTGTTATTTTAGTGTACTATATGCTGCTCTCAGGGCTGCAGTACTCCATAGATTCATTTTACTGTGTTATTTTAGTGTACTATATGCTGCTCTCAGGGCTGCAGTACTCAATAGATTCATTTTACTGTGTTATTTTAGTGTACTATATGCTGCTCTCAGGGCTGCAGTACTCAATAGATTCATTTTACTGTGTTATTTTAGTGTACTATATGCTGCTCTCAGGGCTGCAGTACTCAATAGATTCATTTTACTGTGTTATTTTAGTGTACTATATGCTGCTCTCAGGGCTGCAGTACTCAATAGATTCATTTTACTGTTATTTTAGTGTACTATATGCTGCTCTCAGGGCTGCAGTACTCAATAGATTCATATCGCTGTTATTTTAGTGTACTATATGCTGCTCTCAGGGCTGCAGTACTCAATAGATTCATTTTACTGTTATTTTAGTGTACTATATGCTGCTCTCAGGGCTGCAGTACTCAATAGATTCATGTTACTGTTATTTTTAGTGTACTATATGCTGCTCTCAGGGCTGCAGTACTCAATAGATTCATTTTACTGTTATTTTAGTGTACTATATGCTGCTCTCAGGGCTGCAGTACTCAATAGATTCATTTTACTGTGTTATTTTTAGTGTACTATATGCTGCTCTCAGGGCTGCAGTACTCAATACATTCATAATACTGTGTTATTTTAGTGTACTATATGCTGCTCTCAGGGCTGCAGTACTCAATAGATTCATATCGCTGTTATTTTAGTGTACTATATGCTGCTCTCAGGGCTGCAGTACTCAATAGATTCATTTTACTGTTATTTTTAGTGTACTATATGCTGCTCTCAGGGCTGCAGTACTCAATAGATTCATGTTACTGTTATTTTAGTGTACTATATGCTGCTCTCAGAGCTGCAGTACTCAATAGATTCATGTTACTGTTATTTTAGTGTACTATATGCTGCTCTCAGGGCTGCAGTACTCAATAGATTCATATCGCTGTTATTTTAGTGTACTATATGCTGCTCTCAGGGCTGCAGTACTCAATAGATTCATGTTACTGTTATTTTAGTGTACTATATGCTGCTCTCAGGGCTGCAGTACTCAATAGATTCATTTTACTGTTATTTTAGTGTACTATATGCTGCTCTCAGGGCTGCAGTACTCAATAGATTCATTTTACTGTGTTATTTTAGTGTACTATATGCTGCTGTCAGGGCTGCAGTACTCAATAGATTCATTTTACTGTGTAATTTTAGTGTACTATATGCTGCTCTCAGGGCTGCAGTACTCAATAGATTCATATCACTGTTATTTGTAGTGTACTATATGCTGCTCTCAGGGCTGCAGTACTCAATAGATTCATGTTACTGTTATTTTTAGTGTACTATATGCTGCTCTCAGGACTGCAGTACTCAATAGATTCATTTTACTGTTATTTTAGTGTACTATATGCTGCTCTCAGGGCTGCAGTACTCAATAGATTCATATTGCTGTTATTTTAGTGTACTATATGCTGCTCTCAGGGCTGCAGTACTCAATAGATTCATATCGCTGTTATTTTAGTGTACTATATGCTGCTCTCAGGGCTGCAGTACTCAATAGATTCATATCCCTGTTATTTTAGTGTACTATATGCTGCTCTCAGGGCTGCAGTACTCAATAGATTCATATCGCTGTTATTTTAGTGTACTATATGCTGCTCTCAGGGCTGCAGTACTCAATAGATTCATGTTACTGTTATTTTAGTGTACTATATGCTGCTGTCAGGGCTGCAGTACTCAATAGATTCATTTTACTGTGTAATTTTAGTGTACTATATGCTGCTCTCAGGGCTGCAGTACTCAATAGATTCATATCACTGTTATTTTAGTGTACTATATGCTGCTCTCAGGGCTGCAGTACTCAATAGATTCATATTGCTGTTATTTTAGTGTACTATATGCTGCTCTCAGGGCTGCAGTACTCAATAGATTTATATCGCTGTTATTTTAGTGTACTATATGCTGCTCTCAGGGCTGCAGTACTCAATAGATTCATATCGCTGTTATTTTAGTGTACTATATGCTGCTCTCAGGGCTGCAGTACTCAATAGATTCATATCGCTGTTATTTTAGTGTACTATATGCTGCTCTCAGGGCTGCAGTACTCAATAGATTCATTTTACTGTTATTTTAGTGTACTATATGCTGCTCTCAGGGCTGCAGTACTCAATAGATTCATATCGCTGTTATTTTAGTGTACTATATGCTGCTCTCAGGGCTGCAGTACTCAATAGATTCATATCGCTGTTATTTTAGTGTACTATATGCTGCTCTCAGGGCTGCAGTACTCAATAGATTCATTTTACTGTTATTTTAGTGTACTATATGCTGCTCTCAGGGCTGCAGTACTCAATAGATTCATTTTACTGTGATATTTTTAGTGTACTATATGCTGCTCTCAGGGCTGCAGTACTCAATAGATTCATAATACTGTGTTATTTTAGTGTACTATATGCTGCTCTCAGGGCTGCAGTACTCAATAGATTCATATCGCTGTTATTTTAGTGTACTATATGCTGCTCTCAGGGCTGCAGTACTCAATAGATTCATTTTACTGTTATTTTTAGTGTACTATATGCTGCTCTCAGGGCTGCAGTACTCAATAGATTCATGTTACTGTTATTTTAGTGTACTATATGCTGCTCTCAGGGCTGCAGTACTCAATAGATTCATTTTACTGTGTTATTTTAGTGTACTATATGCTGCTGTCAGGGCTGCAGTACTCAATAGATTCATTTTACTGTGTAATTTTAGTGTACTATATGCTGCTCTCAGGGCTGCAGTACTCAATAGATTCATATCACTGTTATTTTTAGTGTACTATATGCTGCTCTCAGGGCTGCAGTACTCAATAGATTCATGTTACTGTTATTTTTAGTGTACTATATGCTGCTCTCAGGGCTGCAGTACTCAATAGATTTATTTTACTGTTATTTTAGTGTACTATATGCTGCTCTCAGGGCTGCAGTACTCAATAGATTCATATCGCTGTTATTTTAGTGTACTATATGCTGCTCTCAGGGCTGCAGTACTCAATAGATTCATATCGCTGTTATTTTAGTGTACTATATGCTGCTCTCAGGGCTGCAGTACTCAATAGATTCATATCGCTGTTATTTTAGTGTACTATATGCTGCTCTCAGGGCTGCAGTACTCAATAAATTCATATCGCTGTTATTTTAGTGTACTATATGCTGCTCTCAGGGCTGCAGTACTCAATAGATTCATTTTACTGTTATTTTAGTGTACTATATGCTGCTCTCAGGGCTGCAGTACTCAATAGATTCATATCGCTGTTATTTTAGTGTACTATATGCTGCTCTCAGGGCTGCAGTACTCAATAGATTCATATCGCTGTTATTTTAGTGTACTATATGCTGCTCTCAGGGCTGCAGTACTCAATAGATTCATTTTACTGTTATTTTAGTGTACTATATGCTGCTCTCAGGGCTGCAGTACTCCATAGATTCATTTTACTGTGTTATTTTAGTGTACTATATGCTGCTCTCAGGGCTGCAGTACTCAATAGATTCATTTTACTGTGTTATTTTAGTGTACTATATGCTGCTCTCAGGGCTGCAGTACTCAATAGAGTCATTTTACTGTTATTTTTAGTGTACTATATGCTGCTCTCAGGGCTGCAGTACTCAATAGATTCATGTTACTGTTATTTTAGTGTACTATATGCTGCTCTCAGGGCTGCAGTACTCAATAGATTCATATCGCTGTTATTTTAGTGTACTATATGCTGCTCTCAGGGCTGCAGTACTCAATAGATTCATATCGCTGTTATTTTAGTGTACTATATGCTGCTCTCAGGGCTGCAGTACTCAATAGATTCATTTTACTGTTATTTTAGTGTACTATATGCTGCTCTCAGGGCTGCAGTACTCAATAGATTCATATCGCTGTTATTTTAGTGTACTATATGCTGCTCTCAGGGCTGCAGTACTCAATAGATTCATATCGCTGTTATTTTAGTGTACTATATGCTGCTCTCAGGGCTGCAGTACTCAATAGATTCATTTTACTGTTATTTTAGTGTACTATATGCTGCTCTCAGGGCTGCAGTACTCAATAGATTCATTTTACTGTGTTATTTTTAGTGTACTATATGCTGCTCTCAGGGCTGCAGTACTCAATAGATTCATTTTACTGTTATTTTTAGTGTACTATATGCTGCTCTCAGGGCTGCAGTACTCAATAGATTCATGTTACTGTTATTTTAGTGTACTATATGCTGCTCTCAGGGCTGCAGTACTCAATAGATTCATTTTACTGTGTTATTTTAGTGTACTATATGCTGCTGTCAGGGCTGCAGTACTCAATAGATTCATTTTACTGTGTAATTTTAGTGTACTATATGCTGCTCTCAGGGCTGCAGTACTCAATAGATTCATATCACTGTTATTTTTAGTGTACTATATGCTGCTCTCAGGGCTGCAGTACTCAATAGATTCATGTTACTGTTATTTTTAGTGTACTATATGCTGCTCTCAGGGCTGCAGTACTCAATAGATTCATTTTACTGTTATTTTAGTGTACTATATGCTGCTCTCAGGTCTGCAGTACTCCATAGATTCATTTTACTGTGTTATTTTAGTGTACTATATGCTGCTCTCAGGGCTGCAGTACTCAATAGATTCATTTTACTGTGTTATTTTAGTGTACTATATGCTGCTCTCAGGGCTGCAGTACTCAATAGATTCATTTTACTGTTATTTTTAGTGTACTATATGCTGCTCTCAGGGCTGCAGTACTCAATAGATTCATGTTACTGTTATTTTAGTGTACTATATGCTGCTCTCAGGGCTGCAGTACTCAATAGATTCATATCGCTGTTATTTTAGTGTACTATATGCTGCTCTCAGGGCTGCAGTACTCAATAGATTCATATCGCTGTTATTTTAGTGTACTATATGCTGCTCTCAGGGCTGCAGTACTCAATAGATTCATTTTACTGTTATTTTAGTGTACTATATGCTGCTCTCAGGGCTGCAGTACTCAATAGATTCATATCGCTGTTATTTTAGTGTACTATATGCTGCTCTCAGGGCTGCAGTACTCAATAGATTCATTTTACTGTGTTATTTTAGTGTACTATATGCTGCTCTCAGGGCTGCAGTACTCAATAGATTCATGTTACTGTTATTTTTAGTGTACTATATGCTGCTCTCAGGGCTGCAGTACTCAATAGATTCATATCGCTGTTATTTTAGTGTACTATATGCTGCTCTCAGGGCTGCAGTACTCAATAGATTCATTTTACTGTGTTATTTTAGTGTACTATATGCTGCTCTCAGGGCTGCAGTACTCAATAGATTCATTTTACTGTTATTTTAGTGTACTATATGCTGCTCTCAGGGCTGCAGTACTCAATAGATTCATATCGCTGTTATTTTAGTGTACTATATGCTGCTCTCAGGGCTGCAGTACTCAATAGATTCATATCGCTGTTATTTTAGTGTACTATATGCTGCTCTCAGGGCTGCAGTACTCAATAGATTCATTTTACTGTTATTTTAGTGTACTATATGCTGCTCTCAGGGCTGCAGTACTCAATAGATTCATTTTACTGTGTTATTTTTAGTGTACTATATGCTGCTCTCAGGGCTGCAGTACTCAATAGATTCATTTTACTGTTATTTTTAGTGTACTATATGCTGCTCTCAGGGCTGCAGTACTCAATAGATTCATGTTACTGTTATTTTAGTGTACTATATGCTGCTCTCAGGGCTGCAGTACTCAATAGATTCATTTTACTGTGTTATTTTAGTGTACTATATGCTGCTGTCAGGGCTGCAGTACTCAATAGATTCATTTTACTGTGTAATTTTAGTGTACTATATGCTGCTCTCAGGGCTGCAGTACTCAATAGATTCATATCACTGTTATTTTTAGTGTACTATATGCTGCTCTCAGGGCTGCAGTACTCAATAGATTCATGTTACTGTTATTTTTAGTGTACTATATGCTGCTCTCAGGGCTGCAGTACTCAATAGATTCATTTTACTGTTATTTTAGTGTACTATATGCTGCTCTCAGGTCTGCAGTACTCCATAGATTCATTTTACTGTGTTATTTTAGTGTACTATATGCTGCTCTCAGGGCTGCAGTACTCAATAGATTCATTTTACTGTGTTATTTTAGTGTACTATATGCTGCTCTCAGGGCTGCAGTACTCAATAGATTCATTTTACTGTTATTTTTAGTGTACTATATGCTGCTCTCAGGGCTGCAGTACTCAATAGATTCATGTTACTGTTATTTTAGTGTACTATATGCTGCTCTCAGGGCTGCAGTACTCAATAGATTCATATCGCTGTTATTTTAGTGTACTATATGCTGCTCTCAGGGCTGCAGTACTCAATAGATTCATATCGCTGTTATTTTAGTGTACTATATGCTGCTCTCAGGGCTGCAGTACTCAATAGATTCATTTTACTGTTATTTTAGTGTACTATATGCTGCTCTCAGGGCTGCAGTACTCAATAGATTCATATCGCTGTTATTTTAGTGTACTATATGCTGCTCTCAGGGCTGCAGTACTCAATAGATTCATTTTACTGTGTTATTTTAGTGTACTATATGCTGCTCTCAGGGCTGCAGTACTCAATAGATTCATGTTACTGTTATTTTTAGTGTACTATATGCTGCTCTCAGGGCTGCAGTACTCAATAGATTCATATCGCTGTTATTTTAGTGTACTATATGCTGCTCTCAGGGCTGCAGTACTCAATAGATTCATTTTACTGTGTTATTTTAGTGTACTATATGCTGCTCTCAGGGCTGCAGTACTCAATAGATTCATATCACTGTTATTTTAGTGTACTATATGCTGCTCTCAGGGCTTCAGTACTCAATAGATTCATATCACTGTTATTTTAGTGTACTATATGCTGCTCTCAGGGCTGTAGTACTCAATAGATTCATATCGCTGTTATTTTAGTGTACTATATGCTGCTCTCAGAGCTGCAGTACTCAATAGATTCATTTTACTGTGTTATTTTAGTGTACTATATGCTGCTCTCAGGGCTGCAGTACTCAATAGATTCATATCACTGTTATTTTAGTGTACTATATGCTGCTCTCAGGGCTGCAGTACTCAATAGATTCATATCGCTGTTATTTTAGTGTACTATATGCTGCTCTCAGGGCTGCAGTACTCAATAGATTCATATCGCTGTTATTTTAGTGTACTATATGCTGCTCTCAGGGCTGCAGTACTCAATAGATTCATTTTACTGTGTTATTTTAGTGTACTATATGCTGCTCTCAGGGCTGCAGTACTCAATAGATTCATAATACTGTGTTATTTTAGTGTACTATATGCTGCTCTCAGGGCTGCAGTACTCAATAGATTCATATCGCTGTTATTTTAGTGTACTATATGCTGCTCTCAGGGCTGTAGTACTCCATAGATTCATGTTACTGTTATTTTAGTGTACTATATGCTACTCTCAGGGCTGCAGTACTCAATAGATTAATATCGCTGTTATTTTAGTGTACTATATGCTGCTCTCAGGGCTGCAGTACTCAATAGATTCATTTTACTGTGTTATTTTAGTGTACTATATGCTGCTCTCAGGGCTGCAGTACTCAATAGATTCATGTTACTGTTATTTTAGTGTACTATATGCTGCTCTCAGGGCTGCAGTACTCAATAGATTCATATCACTGTTATTTTAGTGTACTATATGCTGCTCTCAGGGCTGCAGTACTCAATAGATTTATATCGCTGTTATTTTAGTGTACTATATGCTGCTCTCAGGGCTGCAGTACTCAATAGATTCATATCGCTGTTATTTTAGTGTACTATATGCTGCTCTCAGGGCTGCAGTACTCAATAGATTCATATCGCTGTTATTTTAGTGTACTATATGCTGCTCTCAGGGCTGCAGTACTCAATAGATTCATTTTACTGTTATTTTAGTGTACTATATGCTGCTCTCAGGGCTGCAGTACTCAATAGATTCATATCGCTGTTATTTTAGTGTACTATATGCTGCTCTCAGGGCTGCAGTACTCAATAGATTCATATCGCTGTTATTTTAGTGTACTATATGCTGCTCTCAGGGCTGCAGTACTCAATAGATTCATTTTACTGTTATTTTAGTGTACTATATGCTGCTCTCAGGGCTGCAGTACTCAATAGATTCATTTTACTGTGATATTTTTAGTGTACTATATGCTGCTCTCAGGGCTGCAGTACTCAATAGATTCATAATACTGTGTTATTTTAGTGTACTATATGCTGCTCTCAGGGCTGCAGTACTCAATAGATTCATATCGCTGTTATTTTAGTGTACTATATGCTGCTCTCAGGGCTGCAGTACTCAATAGATTCATATCGCTGTTATTTTAGTGTACTATATGCTGCTCTCAGGGCTGCAGTACTCAATAGATTCATATCGCTGTTATTTTAGTGTACTATATGCTGCTCTCAGGGCTGCAGTACTCAATAGATTCATTTTACTGTTATTTTAGTGTACTATATGCTGCTCTCAGGGCTGCAGTACTCAATAGATTCATATCGCTGTTATTTTAGTGTACTATATGCTGCTCTCAGGGCTGCAGTACTCAATAGATTCATATCGCTGTTATTTTAGTGTACTATATGCTGCTCTCAGGGCTGCAGTACTCAATAGATTCATTTTACTGTTATTTTAGTGTACTATATGCTGCTCTCAGGGCTGCAGTACTCAATAGATTCATTTTACTGTGATATTTTTAGTGTACTATATGCTGCTCTCAGGGCTGCAGTACTCAATAGATTCATAATACTGTGTTATTTTAGTGTACTATATGCTGCTCTCAGGGCTGCAGTACTCAATAGATTCATATCGCTGTTATTTTAGTGTACTATATGCTGCTCTCAGGGCTGCAGTACTCAATAGATTCATTTTACTGTTATTTTTAGTGTACTATATGCTGCTCTCAGGGCTGCAGTACTCAATAGATTCATGTTACTGTTATTTTAGTGTACTATATGCTGCTCTCAGGGCTGCAGTACTCAATAGATTCATTTTACTGTGTTATTTTAGTGTACTATATGCTGCTGTCAGGGCTGCAGTACTCAATAGATTCATTTTACTGTGTAATTTTAGTGTACTATATGCTGCTCTCAGGGCTGCAGTACTCAATAGATTCATATCACTGTTATTTTTAGTGTACTATATGCTGCTCTCAGGGCTGCAGTACTCAATAGATTCATGTTACTGTTATTTTTAGTGTACTATATGCTGCTCTCAGGGCTGCAGTACTCAATAGATTTATTTTACTGTTATTTTAGTGTACTATATGCTGCTCTCAGGGCTGCAGTACTCAATAGATTCATATCGCTGTTATTTTAGTGTACTATATGCTGCTCTCAGGGCTGCAGTACTCAATAGATTCATATCGCTGTTATTTTAGTGTACTATATGCTGCTCTCAGGGCTGCAGTACTCAATAGATTCATATCGCTGTTATTTTAGTGTACTATATGCTGCTCTCAGGGCTGCAGTACTCAATAAATTCATATCGCTGTTATTTTAGTGTACTATATGCTGCTCTCAGGGCTGCAGTACTCAATAGATTCATTTTACTGTTATTTTAGTGTACTATATGCTGCTCTCAGGGCTGCAGTACTCAATAGATTCATATCGCTGTTATTTTAGTGTACTATATGCTGCTCTCAGGGCTGCAGTACTCAATAGATTCATATCGCTGTTATTTTAGTGTACTATATGCTGCTCTCAGGGCTGCAGTACTCAATAGATTCATTTTACTGTTATTTTAGTGTACTATATGCTGCTCTCAGGGCTGCAGTACTCCATAGATTCATTTTACTGTGTTATTTTAGTGTACTATATGCTGCTCTCAGGGCTGCAGTACTCAATAGATTCATTTTACTGTGTTATTTTAGTGTACTATATGCTGCTCTCAGGGCTGCAGTACTCAATAGAGTCATTTTACTGTTATTTTTAGTGTACTATATGCTGCTCTCAGGGCTGCAGTACTCAATAGATTCATGTTACTGTTATTTTAGTGTACTATATGCTGCTCTCAGGGCTGCAGTACTCAATAGATTCATATCGCTGTTATTTTAGTGTACTATATGCTGCTCTCAGGGCTGCAGTACTCAATAGATTCATATCGCTGTTATTTTAGTGTACTATATGCTGCTCTCAGGGCTGCAGTACTCAATAGATTCATTTTACTGTTATTTTAGTGTACTATATGCTGCTCTCAGGGCTGCAGTACTCAATAGATTCATATCGCTGTTATTTTAGTGTACTATATGCTGCTCTCAGGGCTGCAGTACTCAATAGATTCATATCGCTGTTATTTTAGTGTACTATATGCTGCTCTCAGGGCTGCAGTACTCAATAGATTCATTTTACTGTTATTTTAGTGTACTATATGCTGCTCTCAGGGCTGCAGTACTCAATAGATTCATTTTACTGTGTTATTTTTAGTGTACTATATGCTGCTCTCAGGGCTGCAGTACTCAATAGATTCATTTTACTGTTATTTTTAGTGTACTATATGCTGCTCTCAGGGCTGCAGTACTCAATAGATTCATGTTACTGTTATTTTAGTGTACTATATGCTGCTCTCAGGGCTGCAGTACTCAATAGATTCATTTTACTGTGTTATTTTAGTGTACTATATGCTGCTGTCAGGGCTGCAGTACTCAATAGATTCATTTTACTGTGTAATTTTAGTGTACTATATGCTGCTCTCAGGGCTGCAGTACTCAATAGATTCATATCACTGTTATTTTTAGTGTACTATATGCTGCTCTCAGGGCTGCAGTACTCAATAGATTCATGTTACTGTTATTTTTAGTGTACTATATGCTGCTCTCAGGGCTGCAGTACTCAATAGATTCATTTTACTGTTATTTTAGTGTACTATATGCTGCTCTCAGGTCTGCAGTACTCCATAGATTCATTTTACTGTGTTATTTTAGTGTACTATATGCTGCTCTCAGGGCTGCAGTACTCAATAGATTCATTTTACTGTGTTATTTTAGTGTACTATATGCTGCTCTCAGGGCTGCAGTACTCAATAGATTCATTTTACTGTTATTTTTAGTGTACTATATGCTGCTCTCAGGGCTGCAGTACTCAATAGATTCATGTTACTGTTATTTTAGTGTACTATATGCTGCTCTCAGGGCTGCAGTACTCAATAGATTCATATCGCTGTTATTTTAGTGTACTATATGCTGCTCTCAGGGCTGCAGTACTCAATAGATTCATATCGCTGTTATTTTAGTGTACTATATGCTGCTCTCAGGGCTGCAGTACTCAATAGATTCATTTTACTGTTATTTTAGTGTACTATATGCTGCTCTCAGGGCTGCAGTACTCAATAGATTCATATCGCTGTTATTTTAGTGTACTATATGCTGCTCTCAGGGCTGCAGTACTCAATAGATTCATTTTACTGTGTTATTTTAGTGTACTATATGCTGCTCTCAGGGCTGCAGTACTCAATAGATTCATGTTACTGTTATTTTTAGTGTACTATATGCTGCTCTCAGGGCTGCAGTACTCAATAGATTCATATCGCTGTTATTTTAGTGTACTATATGCTGCTCTCAGGGCTGCAGTACTCAATAGATTCATTTTACTGTGTTATTTTAGTGTACTATATGCTGCTCTCAGGGCTGCAGTACTCAATAGATTCATTTTACTGTTATTTTAGTGTACTATATGCTGCTCTCAGGGCTGCAGTACTCAATAGATTCATATCGCTGTTATTTTAGTGTACTATATGCTGCTCTCAGGGCTGCAGTACTCAATAGATTCATATCGCTGTTATTTTAGTGTACTATATGCTGCTCTCAGGGCTGCAGTACTCAATAGATTCATTTTACTGTTATTTTAGTGTACTATATGCTGCTCTCAGGGCTGCAGTACTCAATAGATTCATTTTACTGTGTTATTTTTAGTGTACTATATGCTGCTCTCAGGGCTGCAGTACTCAATAGATTCATTTTACTGTTATTTTTAGTGTACTATATGCTGCTCTCAGGGCTGCAGTACTCAATAGATTCATGTTACTGTTATTTTAGTGTACTATATGCTGCTCTCAGGGCTGCAGTACTCAATAGATTCATTTTACTGTGTTATTTTAGTGTACTATATGCTGCTGTCAGGGCTGCAGTACTCAATAGATTCATTTTACTGTGTAATTTTAGTGTACTATATGCTGCTCTCAGGGCTGCAGTACTCAATAGATTCATATCACTGTTATTTTTAGTGTACTATATGCTGCTCTCAGGGCTGCAGTACTCAATAGATTCATGTTACTGTTATTTTTAGTGTACTATATGCTGCTCTCAGGGCTGCAGTACTCAATAGATTCATTTTACTGTTATTTTAGTGTACTATATGCTGCTCTCAGGTCTGCAGTACTCCATAGATTCATTTTACTGTGTTATTTTAGTGTACTATATGCTGCTCTCAGGGCTGCAGTACTCAATAGATTCATTTTACTGTGTTATTTTAGTGTACTATATGCTGCTCTCAGGGCTGCAGTACTCAATAGATTCATTTTACTGTTATTTTTAGTGTACTATATGCTGCTCTCAGGGCTGCAGTACTCAATAGATTCATGTTACTGTTATTTTAGTGTACTATATGCTGCTCTCAGGGCTGCAGTACTCAATAGATTCATATCGCTGTTATTTTAGTGTACTATATGCTGCTCTCAGGGCTGCAGTACTCAATAGATTCATATCGCTGTTATTTTAGTGTACTATATGCTGCTCTCAGGGCTGCAGTACTCAATAGATTCATTTTACTGTTATTTTAGTGTACTATATGCTGCTCTCAGGGCTGCAGTACTCAATAGATTCATATCGCTGTTATTTTAGTGTACTATATGCTGCTCTCAGGGCTGCAGTACTCAATAGATTCATTTTACTGTGTTATTTTAGTGTACTATATGCTGCTCTCAGGGCTGCAGTACTCAATAGATTCATGTTACTGTTATTTTTAGTGTACTATATGCTGCTCTCAGGGCTGCAGTACTCAATAGATTCATATCGCTGTTATTTTAGTGTACTATATGCTGCTCTCAGGGCTGCAGTACTCAATAGATTCATTTTACTGTGTTATTTTAGTGTACTATATGCTGCTCTCAGGGCTGCAGTACTCAATAGATTCATATCACTGTTATTTTAGTGTACTATATGCTGCTCTCAGGGCTTCAGTACTCAATAGATTCATATCACTGTTATTTTAGTGTACTATATGCTGCTCTCAGGGCTGTAGTACTCAATAGATTCATATCGCTGTTATTTTAGTGTACTATATGCTGCTCTCAGAGCTGCAGTACTCAATAGATTCATTTTACTGTGTTATTTTAGTGTACTATATGCTGCTCTCAGGGCTGCAGTACTCAATAGATTCATATCACTGTTATTTTAGTGTACTATATGCTGCTCTCAGGGCTGCAGTACTCAATAGATTCATATCGCTGTTATTTTAGTGTACTATATGCTGCTCTCAGGGCTGCAGTACTCAATAGATTCATATCGCTGTTATTTTAGTGTACTATATGCTGCTCTCAGGGCTGCAGTACTCAATAGATTCATTTTACTGTGTTATTTTAGTGTACTATATGCTGCTCTCAGGGCTGCAGTACTCAATAGATTCATAATACTGTGTTATTTTAGTGTACTATATGCTGCTCTCAGGGCTGCAGTACTCAATAGATTCATATCGCTGTTATTTTAGTGTACTATATGCTGCTCTCAGGGCTGTAGTACTCCATAGATTCATGTTACTGTTATTTTAGTGTACTATATGCTACTCTCAGGGCTGCAGTACTCAATAGATTAATATCGCTGTTATTTTAGTGTACTATATGCTGCTCTCAGGGCTGCAGTACTCAATAGATTCATTTTACTGTGTTATTTTAGTGTACTATATGCTGCTCTCAGGGCTGCAGTACTCAATAGATTCATGTTACTGTTATTTTAGTGTACTATATGCTGCTCTCAGGGCTGCAGTACTCAATAGATTCATATCACTGTTATTTTAGTGTACTATATGCTGCTCTCAGGGCTGCAGTACTCAATAGATTCATGTAACTGTTATTTTAGTGTACTATATGCTACTCTCAGGGCTGCAGTACTCAATAGATTCATATCGCTGTTATTTTAGTGTACTATATGCTGCTCTCAGGGCTGTAGTACTCAATAGATTCATGTTACTGTTATTTTAGTGTACTATATGCTACTCTCAGGGCTGCAGTACTCAATAGATTAATATCGCTGTTATTTTAGTGTACTATATGCTGCTCTCAGGGCTGTAGTACTCAATAGATTCATGTTACTGTTATTTTAGTGTACTATATGCTACTCTCAGGGCTGCAGTACTCAATAGATTAATATCGCTGTTATTTTAGTGTACTATATGCTGCTCTCAGGGCTGCAGTACTCAATAGATTCATATCGCTGTTATTTTAGTGTACTTCATTTTTACAAACTCTACAGATGTTGCTACTTACTTATAAAGCTTTAAATGGTTTAGCTCCCCAGTACCTAAGTGAGCTCTTAATGCATTATAGTCCTTCACGTTTATTGCGATCTCAGAATTCAGGCCAGTTGATAATACCCAGAATATCAAAATCAACTGAAGGCGGCAGATCCTTTTCCTATTTTAGCACCTAAACTCTGGAACAATCTTCCTAGCATTGTTCGGGAAGCAGACACACTCTGTCAGTTTAAATCTAGACTAAAAACACATCTCTTTGCTCTTGCATACACATAACACATTATCAATACATTAACATTTTTTCAAATCCGTTAAAGGATTGTTACGCTGCAATAATTAGGTCGGCCGGAACCGAGAACATTTCCTATTACACTAGATATACCTGTACATCAGAATAAGAATGGCATCTACGCTAATATCTGTCTCTCTGCTTATCCTGAGGTTTGCCGGGTGCTGGATCCAGGCCGTATCCAGATCAGATGGAGAACCTGTGTCTGGACCTGACTACAACGTAGCCCAGGAGACAATGGGCCTACAGATCCAGTTCTGGCTGCATCTATCGTTCAGATTTTTAATCCCCGTATCCGCTTACATATATTTATATATAATCTATTTTTAATCTCTATAATAAAAATGTATAATTCAGATTTTGATCTCCATATCCATTTACATATATTATATATATCTTCCAAGGGGTTTTTTCCCTCCTAGGACTTTTTTCCCAGTGCTAGCACGCTGGGTTTTTCTCCTAGGGGTTTTTTTCCACCCCTGGGAGTCAGCCGACATTGGCTTAATGTAGCGCCATCTTGTATATGTTACATATTACCACGCTTGTTTGTACAGCTTATTTTTAACCACTTCCCTTTTTTCTGTGCTTCTAATATGTAAAGCTGCTTTGAAACAATTACCAATTGTAAAAGCGCTATATAAATAAATTTGACTTGACTTGACTTGACATATCTTCATTCATTCTCAATTCCTTATCATGTAGGTCGATAATGATTGACCGTGACCTTAAGGAACTCAATGCCATAAGAAGAGTTTTTCCAACAGCCAAGGTTCTTCTTTGCTGGTTTCATGTACTCCAGGTAGGTTTATTAAATCTTTTGTACTTGAAAAAATCCTGGGCCTTTAATTGGCAGTATTGAGTTAAAATAAAGTCACAGACCTATTAATTTTGAAAAACAAAATTCTAATTCAAATAAAAATAACCCCCCGTTCTATATTGTATAGTTTTTTCCTTTTTTTTTATAGCTTATAAAATCTATACAAATGTTTAAAGGTATTTGCTTTTTTTCAGTCATTTCATTTTTACAAAAGTTTACTATTAACTAACTTGTTCTTTTATTTCATTGTTCAGTTACCTGGATGACCTTACAGAAACTGGACGAATCAAAGGAGCAAACACTGAAGAGACCAGTAATGCCGCCCATTCCAGGCCTGGGTGCAAAAGTGGAGTTAAAAAATGGAGTGTGTTTTGTTCCACCCGACACAAGTACACAATGTCACCGTGTGGACTTGGTCATGCACAAATGCGACTGCAAAAGATTTCAATGTGGATGTGTGTGCAAACACTTAATTTTTTCACAGAACATCGCAGAGAAACAAGGACTTATAATTCAAGATCTTACAGCAGAAGTAGCAAAAAAATTGTTGACAGTGAATCCTACATCAGGGTCAATGAAAACCTTACCGTCTATCAATTTGATGGGAGTGTAGAAACTGTAAGTTGTAAAGGGACCAAATTTTGGACATGCATTGCGAATAGCCATGGAGAGGTATGTGTATGTATATTGGTTCACAACATTCTGTACCCAACATCATCTGAGAACATATCTGATGATTCACACTGCTTTAGGTCCAGTGAGAGAAAACCAGTTACACTGCAAGCCATGCTTACAGATCTCCATGAGTGGAGCAAATCAGAAATATTTTGTGAGGATAATGAAGTGTACAGGTTAGTTAAAAGAGCACACAAGTTAGTTTTTTCACAGTTTACTAAACTGTCAAGAAAAAGAAAAGCGACTGTACAGATGCTTTGTATAAGAACAAATTGAAGGAACAAATATTAATTTTAAGTAATCAAGAAATTAAAAAAAAAACACAATTCTTTTTAATGTTTTGTTTTATTTTATTTTTTTTTTTGTACAGCTGAACACTGCACATCAAGAAACAAGAGTTCGAAACAATGTGCAAGTAAATAAAATAAAGTGGGGAAAACCTTACTCGTGTGGAGTCTATTGTTTTCAGTGCTCTCATCTTTTCCTTAAGACATGCATCAATTAATGAAAAAGTGCCCTTTATAACAGCAGGACCAAGACCATGTATTGCCAGGTCAAATGTTTCCCAGTTATTCTCTAGAGCAGCCTTTACACCTTTCAAGGTCTTCCTGCAATAGAAAATACAAAAAGCTATTTCCAGTTCAACTGATCATTGAATCATTAAGTTAAAGGGTTAGTTCACCCAAAAATGAAAATTCTGTCATTCATTACTCACCCTCATGTCGTTCCACACCTGTAAGACCTTCGTTCATCTTCGGAACACAAATTAAGATATTTTTTTGATAAAATCCGATGGCTCAGTGAGGCCTGCATTGACAGCAAGATAATTCAGTGTCCAGAAAGCTACTAAAGACATATCTAGTTCATGTGACTACAGTGGTTCAACCTTATTGTTATGAAGTGACGAGAATACGTTTTGTGTGCCAAAAATGATAAAAATAAAGACTTTATTCAACAATATCTAGCGATGATTTCAAAACACTGCTACATGAAGCTTTAAATCTTTACGAAACTTTTTGTGTCGAATAAGTGATTTCATCAAAAATATGTTAATTTGTGTTCTGAGGATGAACAAAGTTCTTACGAGATTGGAACGTCATGAGGGTGAGTAATTAATGACTGAATTTTCATTTTTTGGTGAAATATCCCTTTAATGTCAAGTGTAGTAGTAAATTGTTATTAAATTACCTGCAGTCTTCGGTTTTGGCCATAGCTGCATGGACATTCCCCTCTCCTAAAGCCCCGGGTATACTCCACTTTCCGCGCCCGGACATGTCACACGCAGTCGCGTCTGCGCATCTTTCAAAGTATACTAAACCAAGGATGCGCGCAGATGACCGTGTTCGACATATGCGCAGTGCAATTTTTTCTATACTATTATCAGACATTGTGTCATGGATATTCGCTGGGCAGGATCGGAGAAGAAAAATAGTGCATCCACCATTGCAGCATAGTTCAGAAGATACACCAAGAGAACAAGAATCAAAAACGATGGAGAAGGCATGCTTTTGAGTTTACTCGTCTTATTTTTTAATCGTTCTTCACACACTCTTCTTTGACGACTGCACATTGTGCTCAGTACTGTGCATATTGCCACCAAGTGGACTCCTTTCCTGCTTGCGCTTGCACTGTTACACGCGCACCGTCCACACGGTCTCAAAATTTGGGCTGCACGCGGACGGGGTGTGCGGCTGGCTGCGTATGAGGTGTCGTTTCTCTATTTACGATGCTAACTAAGCAATCAGTCGTGTCGATCGTCGCGTACCTTGCCGTGAGCAGAAGCCGTAACCAATGACGTGTGATAAGAAGCGTGACACTTTCGTCGCCCCCCTTCTCGCCTGAGAAACCGTGTGAGAAGCTACGTGAGAAGCTACGTGACGTCTGCGCCGTGACGTCTGAAGTAAGTTTTGCCAGTTGTTATTTTGTAAGTTGTCTGAAGTTCTGTAAATTAGTGTTTTTGCTTTGTTTTGAGCAAAAAGAAAACACATTTAACGCACCTCAAAATCGCTGAATATTTCTCCATTCCTAATTTTGTTTAAATATGTTGACGAAAACATGACCTAACTTACACTATTAGCCAATCAACTGACATTAAAAGATGTGCTATTGCTTAACTTGAAAATGCCTGGGCTTAATGTCCTAAAATGACAACCAGAGACAACTAATCAACACATTTATCCTGTCATAAACACTACTGCTAAGATAATGACAGCATTATCCAAGTAAAACATATTGTTACAGAGTTTTGTCCCCCATAGAAATCCTTTATAAAACAAAACAAAAAAAAAAAAAAAAAAAATGCATGATGCATTAAAGACAGTTAAATTAAAAGACCAAATTCGAAATTAAAAGATTAATTCAGAGTGCAAGCTATGGCCTATTATCAAACGCTTTAATCATGTATTTTAATAGAAATTATAATATTGTAAGCTATAGCCTATATACCGGAAAAAAGAAATGCACATGCAGAACAAACTGTCATAGGCTATTAGTTAAGACAGCATATAAAAATAATTATTCTTGGGATAAGCATTTCTCATATGTCAATGTACAGTAAAACTATATTGTCAGAACATGGTTAAAGAAATTTAATGGTTATAGTTCAAAAGTATAAGTATGGAAACAGATAAGCTTAAAAATAAGGAAAATAAGCTTAAAATATTCCTTATCCTGTGGCTCCCTCTATTGGACAACATTTTCAGGCGAACCTCTTTCAGATGAAATGCTGATCGTTAAGAAATTGCTTAGCTTTCCGAGCATCAATAACTGTATTTGGCTTCGATGAGTCTGAGACTCCCGGCCTGAGATTGTGTCCCAGATGGCAATAAATAGTTCGTGAATTTGTAAATATTCATGGCTTAAACAGCTGTAAAATTGACTGTACTGCAGTTGTGGATGTTTTTCCCAGGCAGGGTTATTATAGTTAACTAAGAAAAAATAAAACTAGCTATTAAACATTTATGCTAATCGAAATAAACCTGAATATAAGAAAAAAAAAAATATTAGTTAAAAAAAACTTAAACTAAACGAAAACTAAATGTTGCCTTGTCGATGCCATTTCGTTTCCTCCCCTGACTTTCAACCGACGAGATCATTATCTTTTCATTAACCGACAAGGTAAAATAAAATTAGAATTAAACGAAATTACAATGAATACGTGTCTGTGACCCATTAATAAAATCCCAGGGGTTTAATTAGTTTTAGCCTATATGAACAAATAGCAGAATAAACAACAGAACATGAGGATTCATCATCATCATCGGGCAGCAGCACTTCTGAATGGAGAAATCCTATAAAAGGAATAAATAACCTCTGCGCGAAATTTATTTCACCTAAATAATAAACATTAACAAAATGAAAGGAACAAACTGCGACAAGTAAGTTATTTGAGTTTCGGTTCATTTTTGAGAAGTCCACAGAAAGGAAATTCTTTTTGCTTTCTTTATTTTACAGGCATTTTTTTTTTCTTGTGAAATAATAGGCCCATTTAACCCTTCACAGATTCGAAATGTTACATAAATGTGACCATAAATGTCTGAGTATTTTATTTTTTCCCCGCTTTTATAAGAAACTGTAAGTGATCGCGTCGGCGCCTCACGCACACACAACATTATTTATTTTTTTATGACTGAGCACTGTTCTTAATTCACTTACCCAGCAACATCACCTAAAATATAACTAAAGCTTAAATATAATAATTCAATTTATTGCATTAGACAAATCGAATGCAAGCACATGAGAACAAATAAATAAGTCTAGGCCTACTAATAATAATTAATGCAACACATCTCAAACGAGCGTGTATAACCATGCAATATATTTGTTTATTTCGTTGTGCTAACCTTAATGTTTTTTATGCCATTGCAGCACTTTTACATTATTTTTCTACGTAAACATGCGCTTAAAAAACAAAAAAACAAAAACCTGTTTGACCGTTGAGCTCGTCTCTGCTGTTTTATTTGTTTAGCTGCTTCAAGCCAAGCGCGCACTTGCAGTGTTACCATGGCCACTTATATGCATTTTTGGGCTTGTTATTTTATTATTATTATTATTATTATTAGCGTATTATTATTATTATTTTCCATATTAAGAAGTGAAAGCCTTAGTTCAGCTGGAATGGCCGGTGTGTCCTTTAAACGGAGAAAAGTCAGCAAATGCGGTGCTTGCGCAACAGAGGTGGCCGGAGGAATGGCCAAGCTTCATTCAGAGAGACAGATTTGTAATGCTTCCTACATTTATGAACATTTACACCTTAATTAAAGCTTCCTTTGGACAAAATAAGAATAAAGCTAAAATATTATTATCAATGTTATCCACACATACATTATCCAGACGCTAGTCCACACGTACGTTATCCAGACGTTTATCCACACGTACGTTATCCAGGCGTTTATCCACACGTACGTTATCCAGGCGTTTATCCACACGTACGTTATCCAGGCGTTTATCCACACGTACGTTATCCAGGCGTTTATCCACACGTACGTTATCCAGACGTTTATCCACACGTACGTTATCCAGACGCAAAGTAAAAAGTAAATAGTTTATGAGGGGTGACTTCTATGGGGGGTGATTTCAACAAAATGTGATGATTGCTAAGCAAACTGAGAGGAGAACTAACGTGTATACGCACGCCAGCCGTCTGGCCAAAATCCCATAGTATTCAGGCGTCAGACGTCAGATATGAGACGTTAAACGTCACGGTCACGTGTTGGAGCTGCGCTCAAAGTGCGCGGCGGCGATGGCGGCGACGTAGTTGAGAAAGTATATTTTTTACTTTGCGTCTGGATAACGTACGTGTGGATAAACGTCTGGATAACGTACGTGTGGATAAACGCCTGGATAACGTACGTGTGGATAAACGTCTGGATAACGTACGTGTGGACTAGCGTCTGGATAATGTATGTGTGGATAACATTGATAATAATATTTTAGCTTTATTCTTATTTTGTCCAAAGGAAGCTTTAATTAAGGTGTAAATGTTCATAAATGTAGGAAGCATTACAAATCTGTCTCTCTGAATGAAGCTTGGCCATTCCTCCGGCCACCTCTGTTGCGCAAGCACCGCATTTGCTGACTTTTCTCCGTTTAAAGGACACACCGGCCATTCCAGCTGAACTAAGGCTTTCACTTCTTAATATGGAAAATAATAATAATAATAATACGCTAATAATAATAATAATAATAATAATAAAATAACAAGCCCAAAAATGCATATAAGTGGCCATGGTAACACTGCAAGTGCGCGCTTGGCTTGAAGCAGCTAAACAAATAAAACAGCAGAGACGAGCTCAACGGTCAAACAGGTTTTTGTTTTTTTGTTTTTTAAGTGCATGTTTACGTAGAAAAATAATGTAAAAGTGCTGCAATGGCATAAAAACATTAAGGTTAGCACAACGAAATAAACAAATATATTGCATGGTTATACACGCTCGTTTGAGATGTGTTGCATTAATTATTATTAGTAGGCCTAGACTTATTTATTTGTTCTCATGTGCTTGCATTCGATTTGTCTAATGCAATAAATTGAATTATTATATTTAAGCTTTAGTTATATTTTAGGTGATGTTGCTGGGTAAGTGAATTAAGAACAGTGCTCAGTCATAAAAAAATAAATAATGTTGTGTGTGCGTGAGGCGCCGACGCGATCACTTACAGTTTCTTATAAAAGCGGGGAAAAAATAAAATACTCAGACATTTATGGTCACATTTATGTAACATTTCGAATCTGTGAAGGGTTAAATGGGCCTATTATTTCACAAGAAAAAAAAAATGCCTGTAAAATAAAGAAAGCAAAAAGAATTTCCTTTCTGTGGACTTCTCAAAAATGAACCGAAACTCAAATAACTTACTTGTCGCAGTTTGTTCCTTTCATTTTGTTAATGTTTATTATTTAGGTGAAATAAATTTCGCGCAGAGGTTATTTATTCCTTTTATAGGATTTCTCCATTCAGAAGTGCTGCTGCCCGATGATGATGATGAATCCTCATGTTCTGTTGTTTATTCTGCTATTTGTTCATATAGGCTAAAACTAATTAAACCCCTGGGATTTTATTAATGGGTCACAGACACGTATTCATTGTAATTTCGTTTAATTCTAATTTTATTTTACCTTGTCGGTTAATGAAAAGATAATGATCTCGTCGGTTGAAAGTCAGGGGAGGAAACGAAATGGCATCGACAAGGCAACATTTAGTTTTCGTTTAGTTTAAGTTTTTTTTAACTAATATTTTTTTTTTTTCTTATATTCAGGTTTATTTCGATTAGCATAAATGTTTAATAGCTAGTTTTATTTTTTCTTAGTTAACTATAATAACCCTGCCTGGGAAAAACATCCACAACTGCAGTACAGTCAATTTTACAGCTGTTTAAGCCATGAATATTTACAAATTCACGAACTATTTATTGCCATCTGGGACACAATCTCAGGCCGGGAGTCTCAGACTCATCGAAGCCAAATACAGTTATTGATGCTCGGAAAGCTAAGCAATTTCTTAACGATCAGCATTTCATCTGAAAGAGGTTCGCCTGAAAATGTTGTCCAATAGAGGGAGCCACAGGATAAGGAATATTTTAAGCTTATTTTCCTTATTTTTAAGCTTATCTGTTTCCATACTTATACTTTTGAACTATAACCATTAAATTTCTTTAACCATGTTCTGACAATATAGTTTTACTGTACATTGACATATGAGAAATGCTTATCCCAAGAATAATTATTTTTATATGCTGTCTTAACTAATAGCCTATGACAGTTTGTTCTGCATGTGCATTTCTTTTTTCCGGTATATAGGCTATAGCTTACAATATTATAATTTCTATTAAAATACATGATTAAAGCGTTTGATAATAGGCCATAGCTTGCACTCTGAATTAATCTTTTAATTTCGAATTTGGTCTTTTAATTTAACTGTCTTTAATGCATCATGCATTTTTTTTTTTTTTTTTTTTTGTTTTGTTTTATAAAGGATTTCTATGGGGGACAAAACTCTGTAACAATATGTTTTACTTGGATAATGCTGTCATTATCTTAGCAGTAGTGTTTATGACAGGATAAATGTGTTGATTAGTTGTCTCTGGTTGTCATTTTAGGACATTAAGCCCAGGCATTTTCAAGTTAAGCAATAGCACATCTTTTAATGTCAGTTGATTGGCTAATAGTGTAAGTTAGGTCATGTTTTCGTCAACATATTTAAACAAAATTAGGAATGGAGAAATATTCAGCGATTTTGAGGTGCGTTAAATGTGTTTTCTTTTTGCTCAAAACAAAGCAAAAACACTAATTTACAGAACTTCAGACAACTTACAAAATAACAACTGGCAAAACTTACTTCAGACGTCACGGCGCAGACGTCACGTAGCTTCTCACGTAGCTTCTCACACGGTTTCTCAGGCGAGAAGGGGGGCGACGAAAGTGTCACGCTTCTTATCACACGTCATTGGTTACGGCTTCTGCTCACGGCAAGGTACGCGACGATCGACACGACTGATTGCTTAGTTAGCATCGTAAATAGAGAAACGACACCTCATAGTAAACGGGTAAACCAAACAGGCAGTGCAAACGTGTGTTTGAAGTGTCCATCAGGCGAAGAGAACGCGTTCTTTCCTTAGTGTTCTCAAAAGTGCATGTCGAAAGCGTGTGCTCACTCTTTAGGGCTTTGAGTCTGTTATGTTTTAGGTTTAGGACAGCATTATCATTAAACTCAACCAAAACAACATGGAATTATCAAGGATAAATTTGGCAGATGATTATAATTGTTGAGTTATAATCCAGTATAATTAATATGAAATATGCATATGAAAACATAAAACTAATATTTAAAATAGCCGTGGGGGGCTTTTTTAAATATTTATAGCTTTATATGAAATGCTTTAACATTACAATTTGGAGTACCTAATCTGTTATCAAAGGTGACTGTACAAGTTATGGCCTAATTTCAGACATATATAGCCTACATACGGCTATATGTAATTAGCTAACATTAATTTAAACAATGTAGCCTATTAAGGTAGAAACAATGAGCGATGTCCAGAAAGATGTGTAGGCATAGCCTAAATTAAACGCTGTAGCCTACTAAGAAAGCTGTGGTTTCCAGAACTTTACCGTAAAAAATACAGTAGCAACGTAAAAAAAAAAATCAGTTAAATTTACGGTAAAATAACGTATTTCATTAACTGATATAATGTTAATTTACCAAACTAATGAAGTACTAATATCTGTTTTGTATCTTTATAATACACTGACAGTCACCAAACACAGTGGTGATGAGAGTCACATGATGAATCAAAGTTCATCACAAGCAGATTTTCCTCAAGCTGAGGAGGACAATACTAGCATATAGAAGGTGCACACAGTGTCATTCACACACACACACACTAAACACCATCATGGTAACACAAATGAAATTTTAAAAATGCAATAAACATTAATTTAACAACATTAGATGTAACATAAAACCCTAATGTACATAACTGATTAGAAAAAAATTAGAAAAACTAAGAAGAAACAGAGTTATTTCAACGAAAATATATCAAATGTCACGCAGGGAATTGTGGGAATGTCAATTTACGGTTTTTCACTGTAAATTTTACAATGAATTGTTATTTTTCACTTCCAAAAACTGTGAATTTAACGGTATTTTACCGTAAAATTACATTAAATGTACCGTTAGATCTATTACCGTTATTCACCGTATATAGTACGGAAACTTTCTGTAAACCAATTGACAGTTTTTCACCGCAGCATTTTTACAGTCTTTTACTGTTAAAATCACAGTCATTTTTTACAGTGTACTAAACAGAAAAATGTATTCATGCAGAATTTGATCTTTTAACCTATCACTTAGCAGGCTACATTGAGAGACCTTAAGCTTTTTCTTTATAACGGTTTTCTATAAGAGAAAAACACTTAATTAAACGAACTGCGTTCATATTCTGGGCTCATCTGCTTTGCTACATAGTATGGTTTAGTATGGTGTTTACTGAGTTTGGTCTTTTATATCACACATTACTCAAGCATTAAGCTTTAATCATGTATTTTAGGCTATTTCCACAACAAATCCATAATGGTATTCATAATGAAAATTGTTATAAAAAGTATAACATAATCATAAACAAATTATAGCATTCATTACAAACAATATTTATTTTAAAGCCTAAAAAAATATTTAAATCAAAACTGTTGGGCTCTCATTCGGCACAAATCCAATTGTTTTTTAGCACTTTAAAATATATTTACGCCTATGTTGTTAAACAATGCTTTCATGTCCCTTCAGATGCGCAAAAACATGTTTGGAACAGGGCCGATTATTTAAATATTAGGGGGGCTCAGCCCCAAATGATGGATTTAAAAAAATATATAGGCTATAGGCCAATATAGGCCTATTTAATAAATGTTATGCATAAGCAATACATAAGCCTATATCAAGTCAATATTGATGACTACACTGTAAAAAAAAGTCAGTAAAATATACAGCAAAACACCGTCAAATTCCAACGGTAATGGAGCGTAAAACCAAAAACTTCCTTTTACTGTATTAAATAGATTGAATAACCGTTAATTGTGAGACTGCATAAAACTTTGTTTTTTACTGTAATAAAATGTTGAAATTAATATTTTCTGTAAAAACAAATAAATATGCATACATTTTACAATTAAATATTGTAATGTTGAAAATGTCTAAAAACCTTAGATTTTATGGTATTATTTGAGTAAAACTACATCTTTTGGGGTTGTGCACATTGGAATTCACAGTATAAATCTGTAGATTTTTAAGCAAACAAAAACATTCATTTTTACAGAAGCAAGATGTTAAAAAATCCCACTAAACACTGGACGTCGGATAGACATGCAGATCATGTCTATATTAGGTCCGTCGGTCCATGACCATTTCTGAACATCTATTCGACGTCCAACCATGACCCAACTTGGACGTCATCTTGACGTTCAACATTTGACCTTTGAACGGGGTAATTTTTTTGGACTTCATTTGGACGTCAATAACAGATGCAGGAAATTGACATGATTAATATGTAATATTTGTTTTATAGGGCCTATCAACATGATTAATACATGAAGAGCTCAGATGCAAAAGCCTCTAAGTGCCATCTGAAATTTTCTTCTAGAATTATCATTTTTATCAAGCTTGTATATTTAAGTTCAATAATTTCACTTAAATGGCAATGCAAATTACCTATTAATTGTCATTTAAGTGAAAGTACTTAACTATACACACAACAAAATCCCCAGTGTTAAATTAACACCCAAAGTGTACATATGAGTCCATCTTACCGGGTGTTAGAAAGTAACACTGAAGCAGTGTTAAAGTTAATGAGATAATTGATTGATGATTGAGTGATGATTGACAATTAGTGGAGACACCTGATGATAATAAGCAGAATCACTGAAGAAACAACAAGAGAAAAAGAGAGAGACACAACAACTACAACTGACTTCCAGCCATTAAACATTATTACACTTATTATTAACCAGTTTGATTTGATTTCTGTCATACATCAACAAAAGTTCTTACTGAGAATGAACAGATGTTTAGATGTTAATGTTTGAATGAAAGTTTAGTTTGACGTCACCATGATGGTGAAAAGCATTTCCTTTAGTTGGGCTCTTGACTCTATTTATGAACATTAATTTAACTCTGGCTGCGCCAACTTATGTGTTTGTAAAGCACATTTGTTATGGTCAGAAAAACTATGATCTGGGCTGTGTTTCCCAATAGTGATGTGAACCAGAGGTTATCAGTTTAGGTGTACAATGCTTTGGGAATCACAGTCATGATGGTTTTGTTTTGATTATGACATTCTCTTTGTGAAATGGTCAGATTCATTGGTGACGTCCAGTATTGTCAGTCATATAGTAGTGATGGGAAGTTCGGATCATTTTACTGACTCTGACTTTTGAGTCTCGTTCAACAAAATGAACGAATCTTTTTTCGAGTCATTTCGTTCATTTCGTTCATTTTAGCAAAATGTAATGAAAATGTTACGTGTTACTTCCCCAACACATCTACTACTTATGCAAACGTTGATCCTACTACAAACAATACAAAACTACAATGCTATAAGATTCAGAAATGATTAATTCATTACCTGGGTCTTCAGTTTATGACAAGCTGATTAAGCTCACCTCACCTCTTGTCTGACAAGTCTTCGGGTTTAAGTCATTCCTTAATGACGTGACAGACAGTCCCATGATGCTAAACCAATGCAGTCTGAGCCGGAAAGAGAACTGATTAGTTCATTTCATGAGTCTTTCGGGTTTTTGAGTCGTTCCTTAAACACGTGACAGACCCATACACTAAGCCAATGCATTCTGAGCCGGAAAGAGAATTGATTAGTTCTCTTCATGAGTCTTTCGGGTTTTGAGTCGTTCCTTAATCACGTAACAGACCCATACGCTATTTCTGACATTTCTGTCACTGTTTTTGTTACTGTTTCTTGAGGATCTGTGGTGTGTTATAAATAAAGCCCTGTTATAAATAAAATATTGATTAATTTATCTTTTTGACTGTCTATCTGTAAATAAACACTAGGCTATATAATAATATAATAATCCAAGCCTACAATACAAAGTATTTATAGCCTAGTTTGTTCATTTTTACTCCAATTTTGAGTTTGCTGTTATAATAATTGCTTTTCCTAGGCAGACTTGACATATTGGTCTAATATATGTATAAGAAGATTGCTCAAAAAGGACATAATGACATAAATTAAAAGCAAATAACATTTTGAATTTGAATTATTAATGTTAGTTTAAAACATCAAGGTTATGATAACTTCAGCTTTAACAGTTGTAACACAAACTCAAACAAAACTGGAGAGTTAACGTTATTTACTAATAAATATAATGTGCTTGGGTCACACAGCATAGTGTATGGTATGTCACGTGATTAAGGAACGACTCAAAAACCCGAAAGACTCATAAAAAGAACTAATCAATTCTCTTTCCGGCTCAGAATGCATTGGTAGCGTATGGGTCTGTCACGTGATTAAGGAACGACTCAAAACCCGAAAGACTCATGAAATGAACTAATCAATTGAATCATCAGGTGAACTACTTCTAGCAGTACAGAACCTGTAGAATATTGCACATGCGCGACTGAACGAATCACCCCCCGAGACGACTCGTTCTTCCCGAGTCACATTAAAGATTCGTTCAAAATGAACGAATCGTTCAAGAACGACACATCACTATCATATAGATGTTATATTATTTCTTTCTAGTAAATCTGTTACCACTTGAAATCTAGAAGAGCTTTTATAATCTGAAGAACAGAAAGAAAAAAAAAAAGAAAAGAAAAAAACACAGACATCAAGAATCAGCATATGACCCTCAACAATGGTGACAATCAAACAAAGTGCTTCATGTTGCAGTGCATGATGGAAGCCACCAGTCAAAACTCATTCATGGCTCCCATCATGCATTGCTGCATGAATAAATTATGCAGCTGAATTGTCCTGTAATTTTCGTAGATTGTTCATGTTTGCTTTATTTTTCTGTTGTTTTGTTGTGACAGTAGCTTGTTCTGTGATGTTCAGAGTTGATCTGTTTGTCAGTATTTTGTATTTATTTATCGTCACCGTTCTTGAGAATCATGTGCTGACTCTTGATGTCTGTGTGTGTGTGTTTTTTTGTTTTTTTTCGTGAGTCTTCAGATTATAAAAGCTCTTCTGGATTTCAAGTGGTAACACATTTACTAAAAAGAATTAATGTAACATCTATATGACCATCAATACTGGATGTCACCAATGAATCTGACCATTTCACAAGGAGAATATCATCATCAAAACAAAACCATCATGACTGTGATTCCCAAAGCATTGTTAACCTAAACTGATAACCTTGGTTCACATCACTATTGGGAAACACAGCCCAGATCATAGTTTCTCTGACCATAACAAATGTGCTTCACAAACACAAAGTTGGAGCAGTCAGAGATAAATTAATGTTAATAAAGAGAGTCAAGAGCCCAACTAAAGGAAATGCTTTTCACCATCATGGTGACTTCAAACTAAACTTTCATTAAAACATTAACATCTAAACATCTGTTCATTCTCAGTAAGAACTTTTGTTGATGTATGACAGAAATCAAATCAAACTGGTTAATAATAAGTGTAATAATGTTTAATGGCTGGAAGTCAGTTGTAGTTGTTGTGTCTCTCTCTTTTTCTCTTGTTGTTTCTTCAGTGATTCTGCTTATTATCATCAGGTGTCTCCACTAATTGTCAATCATCACTCAATCATCAATCAATTATCTCATTAACTTTAACACTGCTTCAGTGTTACATTTTAACACCTGGTAAAATGGACTCATATGTTCACTTTGGGTGTTAATTTAACACTGGGGATTTTGCTGTGGTATAGTTAAGTACTTTCACTTAAATGACAATTAATAGGTAATTTGCATTGCCATTTAAGTGAAATTATTGAACTTAAATATACAAGCTTGATAAAAATGATAATTCTAGAAGAAAATTTCAGATGGCACTTAGAGGCTTTTGCATCTGAGCTCTTCATGTATTAATCATGTTGATAGGCCCTATAAAACAAATATTACATATTAATCATGTCAATTTCCTGCATCTGTTATTGACGTCCAAATGACGTCCAAAAAAATTACCCCGTTCAAAGGTCAAATGTTGAACGTCAAGATGACGTCCAAGTTGGGTCATGGTTGGACGTCCAAATAGTGGACCTGTATAATTGACAAATATATTTGTTTTTTTCTACCATGATTTCGGTAAAAAAATATGTTGTGTACTGTAAAATTTAGGGTTACAAAACCAGTATACCGTATTGTCTTTTACAGATTCCACATTTTTTTCACGGTATATTCCTGGCAACCACAGCTGCCGGTATTTTACCGTAAATTTGACAGTTTTTTTTAACTGTGTAGTTTGGACGTCGAATAGATGTTCAGAAATGGTCATGGACCGACGGACCTAATATAGACATGATCTGCATGTCTATCCGACGTCCAGTGTTTCTCTACAGATTTATACTGTGAATTCCAATGTGCACAACCCCAAAAGATGTAGTTTTACTCAAATAATACCATAAAATCTAAGGTTATTAGACATTTTCAACATTACAATATTTAATTGTAAAATGTATGCATATTTATTTGTTTTCACAGAAAATATTTATAATTTCAACATTTTATTACAGTAAAAAAACAAAGTTTTATCCAGTCTCACAATTAACGGTTATTCAATCTATTTAATACAGTAAAAGGAAGTTTTTGGTTTTACGCTCCATTACCGTTGGAATTTGACGGTGTTTTGCTGTATATTTTACTGACTTTTTTTACAGTGTACAAAATATGTCGTTTTAACGACATAACATCTCGTTATTATGAGAAAAAGAAGTAAAGATGTCTTAACGACATAATTAAGTGGAAAAAATATTATGTATGAGGCAATACGCCACCGTAATATATAGCCAAGATGATCATACATGTGGTGTAGTATTTTATTGGCTCCTTACAAACTTACAAAGTTTTGGCCTTGATCGAAGGTATATTTATCCTGTCATCCCCCCACGGCTATTTTAAATATTAGTTTTATGTTTTCATATGCATATTTCATATTAATTATACTGGATTATAACTCAACAATTATAATCATCTGCCAAATTTATCCTTGATAATTCCATGTTGTTTTGGTTGAGTTTAATGATAATGCTGTCCTAAACCTAAAACATAACAGACTCAAAGCCCTAAAGAGTGAGCACACGCTTTCGACATGCACTTTTGAGAACACTAAGGAAAGAACGCGTTCTCTTCGCCTGATGGACACTTCAAACACACGTTTGCACTGCCTGTTTGGTTTACCCGTTTACAAGTTCATAACGAGCGTTTTGTCTGACTCAAAACGCACGTATTAGACGCCCATTTTTGTTATGATAAACGCACGTCAAAAACGCGCGTTTTTGGTCACTCCAAAGCGCACGTCAAGAACGCGCGTTTTAATAGCAAATCACACGTCAAGAACGCGCGTTTTGCTGCCAAAACGCGCGCTTTTGACGCGTCAGTGTGCAATCAGACGTCCGACCAGGCGTTTGTGAGTACTTTGGCTTGCCATATCTTAACTACGTCGCCGCCGCGCACTTTGAGCGCAGCTCCAACACGTGACCGTAACGTTTAACGTCTCATATCTGACGTCTGACGCCTGAATACTATGGGATTTTGGCCAGACGGCTGGCGTGCGTATACACGTTAGTTCTCCTCTCAGTTTGCTTAGCAATCATCACATTTTGTTGAAGTCACCCCTCGTAAAACGACACCTTATTATGGCGCTCCCTTTGTGTCATTTCTTTCCTAACCAAGCTAAAAGATATGGCGTTCCGAATGGCTCAAATATATGACGTTGCAACATGCACTCGTCTCACTGAACGTCACGTCTGCGTCTGCCGAACGTGACGTCTGCGTCTATGGCGCTCCCTTTGTGTCATTTCTAATATGAGGGGTGACTTCAACAAAATGTGATGATTACTAAGCAAACTGAGAGGAGAACTAACGTGTATACACACGCCAGCCGTCTGGCCAAAATCCCATAGTATTCAGGCGTCAGACGTCAGATATGAGACGTTAGACGTCACGGTCACGCGTTGAAGCTGCGCTCAAAGTGCGCGGCGGCGATGGCGGCGACGTAGTTGAGAAAGTATATTTTTTACTTTGCGTCTGGATAACGTACGCGTGGATAAGCGTCTGGATAACGTACGTGTGGATAAACGTCTGGATAACGTACGTGTGGATAAACGCCTGGATAACGTACGTGTGGATAAACGCCTGCATAACGTACGTGTGGACTAGCGTCTGGATAATGTATGTGTGGATAACATTGATAATAATATTTTAGCTTTATTCTTATTTTGTCCAAAGGAAGCTTTAATTAAGGTGTAAATGTTCATAAATGTAGGAAACATTACAAATCTGTCTCTCTGAATGAAGCTTGGCCATTCCTCCGGCCACCTCTGTTGCGCAAGCACCGCATTTGCTGACTTTTCTCCGTTTAAAGGACACACCGGCCATTCCAGCTGAACTAAAGCTTTCCCCTCTTAATATGGAAAATAATAATAATAATAGGCTAATAATAATAATAATAATAATAATAAAATAACAAGCCCAAAAATGCATAAGTGGCCATGGTAACACTGCAAGTGCGCGCTTGGCTTGAAGCGGCTAAACAAATAAAACAGCAGAGACGAGCTCAACGGTCAAACATGTTTTTTTTTGTTTATTTTTTTGTTTTGTTTTTTAAGCGCATGTTTACTTAGAAAAATAATGTAAAAGTGCTGCAATGGCATAAAAAACATTAAGGTTAGCACAACGAAATAAACAAATATAGGCCTATTGCATGGTTATACACGCTCGTTTGAGATGTGTTGCATTAATTATTATTAGTAGGCCTAGACTTATTTATTTGTTCTCATGTGCTTGCATTCGATTTGTCTAATGCAATAAATTGAATTATTATATTTAAGCTTTAGTTATATTTTAGGTGATGTTGCTGGGTAAGTGAATTAAGAACAGTGCTCAGTCATAAAAAAATAAATAATGGTGTGCGTGAGGCGCCAACGCGATCACTTACATTTTCTTATAAAAGCGGGAAAAAATTAAAATACTCAGACATTTATGGTCACATTTATGTAACATTTCGAATCTGTGAAGGGTTAAATAGGCCTATTATTTCACAAGAAAAAAAAAATGCCTGTAAAATAAAGAAAGCAAAAATAATTTGCTTTCTGTGGACTTCTCAAAAATGAACTGAAACTCATATAACTACTTGTCGCAGTTTGTTCCTTTCATTTTGTTAATATGTTTATTATTTAGGTGAAATAAATTTCGCGCATAGGTTATTTATTCCTTTTATAGGATTTCTCCATTCAGAAGCGCTGCTGCCCGATGATGATGAATCCTCATGTTCTGTTGTTTATTCTGCTATTTGTTCATGTAGGCTAAAACTAATTAACCCCCTGGGATTTTATTAATGGGTCACAGACACATATCCATTGTAATTTCGTTTAATTCTAATTTTATTTTACCTTGTCGTTTAATGAAAAGATAATGATCTCGTCGGTTGAAAGTCAGGGGAGGAAACGAAATGGCATCGACAAGGCAACATTTAGTTTTCGTTTAGTTTAAGTTTTTTTTAACAAATTTTTTTTTTTCTTATATTCAGGTTTATTAGTTAACTATAATAACCCTGCCTGGGAAAAACATCCACAACTGCAGTACAGTCAATTTTCCAGCTGTTTAAGCCATGAATATTTACAAATTCACGAACTATTTATTGCCGTCTGGGACACAATCTCAGGCCGGGAGTCTCAGACTCATCGAAGCCAAATACAGTTATTGATGCTCGGGAAGCTAACAGCAATTTCTTAACGATCAGCATTTCATCTGAAAGAGGTTCGCCTGAAAATGTTGTCCAATAGAGGGAGCCACAGGATAAGGAATATTTTAAGCTTATTTTCCTTATTTTTAAGCTTATCTGTTTCCATACTTATACTTTTGAACTATAACCATTAAATTTCTTTAACCATGTTCTGACAATATAGTTTTACTGTACATTGACATATGAGAAATGCTTATCCCAAGAATAATTATTTTTATATGCTGTCTTAACTAATAGCCTATGACAGTTTGTTCTGCATGTGCATTTCTTTTTTCCGGTATATAGGCTATAGCTTACAATATTATAATTTCTATTAAAATACATGATTAAAGTGTTTGATAATAGGCCATAGCTTGCACTCTGAATTAATCTTTTAATTTCGAATTTGGTCTTTTAATTTAACTGTCTTTAATGCATCATGCATTTTTTGTTTTGTTTTATAAAGGATTTCTATGGGGGACAAAACTCTGTAACAATATGTTTTACTTGGATAATGCTGTCATTATCTTAGCAGTAGTGTTTATGACAGGAGAAATGTGTTGATTAGTTGTCTCTGGTTGTCATTTTAGGACATTAAGCCCAGGCATTTTCAAGTTAAGCAATAGCACATCTTTTAATGT
Source organism: Ancherythroculter nigrocauda (assembly GCA_036281575.1). Classification (NCBI taxonomy): domain Eukaryota; kingdom Metazoa; phylum Chordata; class Actinopteri; order Cypriniformes; family Xenocyprididae; genus Ancherythroculter; species Ancherythroculter nigrocauda. Next base: position 9,727,382 of record VTFQ01000020.1, read on the forward strand.
CAGTTGATTGGCTAACAGTGTACGTTAGGTCATGTTTTCGTCAACATATTTAAACAAAATTAGGAATGAAGAAATATTCAGCGATTTTGAGGTGCGTTAAATGTGTTTTCTTTTTGCTCAAAACAAAGCAAAAACACTAATTTACAGAACTTAAGACAATTTACAAAATAACAACTGGCAAAACTTACTTCAGACGTCACGGCGCAGACGTCACGTAGCTTCTCACGTAGCTTCTCTCACACGGTTTCTCAGGCGAGAAGAGGGGCGACGAAAGTGTCACGCTTCTTATCACACGTCATTGGTCACGGCTTCTGCTCACGGCAAGGTACGCGACGATCGACACGACTGATTGCTTAGTTAGCATCGTAAATAGCAAAACGACACCTTATAGCCGAATGGAACATTTGGAGCGCCATACACACGTAATCCACACGTTAACGCCGCCGTCACGTCTGTAAAGATCAACAGCTACACGTTATTGACGTGTCTACGTGACGTGATATTTGCGTGTACGTCTCCATATAAAACAAATGGAGACGTACACGCACGTATACACGTGTGTTATCCGTCGTGCTTGTCAGTCTCGTCGCCGAATGGAACATTTGGAGCGCCATAATTATTACATTTTGTTGAAGTCACCCCTCATACCCCCATCAGTCTTTTGCCACTCAGTGGCCGTGACCGCAGTCGTGACTTCACCGTCGACCGTTACGGCTGCGGTCACGTCCACTGAGAGGCAAAACCCTAGTGAAAAAAAAGTATACTAAGTATACTTGCAGCAAGACTAATTATTAGTATATTTCAAGTGTGTTAATGATTAGTTCATTTAAAGTGTGCTATTTTGAAACAACTAATTTTGTACTAAGTATATTTAAGTGGAAATTAAGTAGTATTAAAATTAGGGCTGTCAAATAATTAATCATGATTAATCAATACAAAATAAAAGTTTGAGTTTGCATAATATATGTGGGTGTAGTGTGTGTAATTAATATGTATATATAAATACACACAAATTAATGTATATATTTAAGAGAAATATGTTATTTATGTACAAGATATTTTCATTTATATATAATATATAATATATAAAACTATAAATTAATACATATACTTGTAAATATTTCTCAAATATATACATGAATGTGTTTGTATTTATATATACATATTAATTACACACACTACACCCACATATATTATGCAAACTCAAACTTTTATTTTGTATTGATTAATCATGATTAATTATTTGACAGCCCTAATTAAAATACAACTTTAAGTATATTTAGTATACTTATGTGTGCTAAATTGGAACAACTTCAAGTATACTTAGTACACTTTAAGTATATGTCTGTGTAGGGACTAATTACATGCTTGATTAGTGATATTAAAGTGTACTTAATTTGTGTTATAAGTATACTTTTATTTGTGTTATAAGTATACTTTATTTCTGTTATGAGTACACTTTGTGTTATAAGTACACTTTATTTGTGATTTAAGTACATTACAAAATAATTACGAGTGTCTTCAGAAAACACAAGCAATATACATATGTTATTTTACAGGTAATAGTATACTGTATGCTCAGTACCTTTGGCTTATTCCAAATATTAAACATTACACACTTTGCAGTCAATAACAATACACTTTGTTATTACTTATACTTTGTATAATATAGTCAACATTTGAAGCGGATCAAAACCTTTAATCAAAGTTGTCCTAACTTTTTTGATCCACTTCAAATGTTGACTACTGTACTTTGAATTACATAATCTCACACAATACAGTTGTGCTACTATTTAAATACAGTTTAACACATTTTCCCAAAGTTGAATGCATTTGTTTTCAAGGCCATTCAAATAAATAAAATGTAACAACATCACTAATGAAGAGACATATTTCATTGACAAATCCAATAGTTTTTATTTAAACTTAGATTCAGCAAAACTTACCATGTTTTTCATTAAAGAAAAAAAAAATATTGGACCATGGTGACCCTCTATACACAAATACAAATTACACATTATATTCCATTTTCTGATGAGCTTCTCATTGTGTCTGATGGCACAATGATGACCGCAGAGACTCGTGAAGAACAGCATCTGTTGACAGAATATACCAAAGATATAAGACAGCATGTTCAACTCTTTATTCACGTTTACAATAGTCTGTCTAAATCCTACATTGAACCAATACTATTTTTGAACAGTAAATGAGGATTAGCAGCAGGGAACTGTATCAGAATGGCATGTCGATATTGTTTTCGGTACATAGTCAAGCATAAAACACTTTATGAATTAATATCGTACAGAATACGGGCCGATTTGACCAATCATATGAATGTTTTGGTGCTGCATACAAACATGTGCCATAAACCACCACACAAAAACTCAAAAAGGAGATATCAAGCCGAAATATCGCTCTCCGTTTGTTAAAGAAAATAAAATAAAGTTTGTTAACTGGTAGACTACAACTCACCTCCCAATAGCAGCACTTTTCTCCGGTTCTTTCAGGATCGCGTAGGCCATTAGATTAGCCGGTTGTCGTCGCCATCACGGTCAGGCTGCGACTTGATTGAACTGGTCAGAATCCCCAAGATTGAGCAATGTATTGCGCTTTCAGTGTTTTATTAAATAAATTATACATTGCGACATTATACTTCACCTGAGTGACTGAGCGAGGGGATTCAGACGACGACTGTGACGTCAGCAGCTCTGATTGTCTGAAAGCAGTGGCGGCTGGTGCAAAAAATATTTGGGGGGGCGCAAAAAAAAAAAAAAAAAAAAAAATGTAGGAATGAATAGGCTAATTGTTAAATATCCATTTAACAAGTGATATAATAATGTATCTATCTAAAACATGGAAAATTCAGTATTTAAAGCATGCCATAGGGCTGAGATCTAAAAAAAATAAATAAATAAATATCTGTATTTAATTAAAAAAAAAAATTATTTAAGATCCTGCCCAATATTGTCCTAGAAACAATGTTCATATTGAAGGCTATAAAAACAAACATGAACGTAACTGTGTATATGCTATAAATTATGTGCAAAAAAAGGGGTCAAATCACATTAGGCCTAGGCTAAAATTGTACCTTTACAATCTAAAAACAAAATGTTTTTTGAAGCAGAAATTAAATACACTAAACTCAAAATGAAAATAAATAAAAACAAAAGAACAGACTAATAATTATTATTATTTTGATTACCCTACAATAGTCACTTTACACAGTTACTGCTATCGTACAAATACACTTATTTGTAGGTTCGAAATTCTACATATGACATAATTATGTTCGCCAACAAAAACAAATTTTCAACAAATATTTTGAGCAAAATGTATTTTACTCAGATTGAACTCTGTCTATTCGGCGCTCGTTCACGGAAGTTTGTGCTTGCTGAAGGCTCGTCCACGCCTGACTGCAAAATGGAAATATTTTCTCGACTTTCTAACATTTACAGATGGAGAATATGTCTGTGAAATGTAAATTATGCACTGAGGAAATTATTAAATGTCACTTCAGCTTAAAAAAAAAATTATTAATAGAGGTATGTTTGTTTCCACCAATCGCTGCACAAGTTAAGGTTACGTATGATGACAAAAGCACGTTAGTGCGAGCCCTCCCTGAAACCCATAGAGATTGCATTGCAGTGCCTATGGCAAGCCGTTTTAACATTTAACAGCTAGACTGGATATGTGTTGCGGATATCTGTATTTCAGTTTTGCCTCGTCGAAAAGAACGTTGCGGATATCCGAAATGTTCTTTTCGACGAGGCAAAACTGAAATACAGATATCCGCAACACATATCCAGTCTAGCTGTTAAATGTTAAAACGGCTTGCCATATGCCTAGGCAAAAATGAATTACGGATATCTGCAATTGTCATTTAAGATGTGTGACGAGTTGAATGTCGTTTTCAATGACGTCATTGCAGATATCCGTAATTCAGTTTTGCCTAGTCAAAACTGCATTACAGATATCTCTATCTGTCGTTTCGACTAGTCACAATTGCGTTACAGATATCTCGAATGACAATTCCGACTATCCAAAATGTAATTACGACTAGTCAGAAAGACGTTGGTGATATCTACAACATTAATTCCGGATAGTCGAACTTAACTTTTAAATGTTAAAACGGCTTTCCATAAGTGCCTGCAGTTCGAAAAAAAAGTTCCCTTTCAAAGGCTACACTCTAAGCTGCGCTTTATTCAGCGCTATGGGAACGTCTTTAGTCGTGACCAGCTGTGAATATATGTGTAAAACAACATCAATGAAATTGACCTATATTTATAGCCTTGTGTGACGTCATTGGAATGCGTCGTAGCGAGGCTATAATTAGATGTGCCACCTGTGCATCAGCAGGTCTTTTGTCTTCAGAGTCCACTCTGTGAAGTTGTGTGTAAAGTCTGTGTTTCAAACAGTGCTATTACAGTCTAAAAAAAAAAAAAAGCAAGCCCTGTCATCTTTCTTTCCTCTACTCTGTTAGGAGTTAGATTCGATAGGCAGTGCGCAGAACTTTTCTCTCTGTTCCTCTTTCATCTCTGCTTGCTGCAAGTGAATTGAACACTCATATATATATATATATATATATATATATATATATATATATAAATATATATCTATTGAGAGAAAAGTATGAGCGAGCAAAGCAAGCGGTGTGCGCCTCCGTGCTCGCGTCTTATGTCCGACGCGGACACACACCAGTATTGCTTTGTTTGTTTGGGGGAAGAGCACGCTGCTCTTGCGTTAGAAGGCGGCGAGTGTGAGCACTGTGATCTCTTCACAGTTAAAATGCTTCGCGCTCGTTTGGCTTACTTCCAAGAGTCAGCACCCACTGTACGTTCGTGGGGCTCGCAGATGGATTTGGCGGACGAGCGGGAGACGGGTCCTGCCCTTTCGCCCGCTCTGTCACCTGATCCACGCGTCCCTTCGCGCGATCCTGAAGCGTGCTCCGGTGCTTCTTCAGTTCGCGCGGGGGATGACGAATCTCTTTTCGAGTGTGCTGCTTCTGAGCGTTCCTCACGTGATGATAAACCTGTTGAGGAATTACTCGAGGTAGTAACTCGAGCTGTGGCCAGATTACAGCTAGACTGGCCACAGGAAAAAGAGACCCCCAAACGCTCAAAGTTAGAGGATAGGTTTCTGTCCGGTGGCCAGAGGGAGGGGTCTCAACATCAATCTCTCCCCTTCTTTGAGGACCTCCATGATGAATTAACTAAATCATGGAGAAAACCGTATACTTCCCGGATCTTTGTGCCCTCGACGTCGATTTATTCGACTATCGTGGGCGCTGAGGAACGGGGGTATACGACGATGCCCCAGGTTGAAGAGACGCTCGCGAGCTATCTCTCGCCTGGATCAGCATCGTCATTAAAGAAACCTACCCTCCCCACAAAGCCCTGCAGAACCACCTCAGCGCTTGTGGGTAAAGCTTTTCAAGCTGCGGGTCAGGCTGGTGCTGCTTTGCACACCATGGCGGTGTTGCAAGCATATCAGGCTGACCTGCTAAAGGATTTGAGTGCGGGTACCACCATCGGCGAGGAAGCGTTCTCAGAACTTCGTCGTGCCACAGATCTGTCTCTCCGTGCCACCAAGCAGACGGCCCGTGCTATCGGCCGTTCTATGGCTGCTCTGGTCAGCACGGAGAGGCACCTGTGGCTCAATCTCACTGGCATTAAAGACAAAGACCGCGTCTTTATGCTTGATGCGCCAGTGACACCTTCCGGCCTGTTTGGCGACTCCGTCAATACAGTCGTCAACAGGTTTCGGGAGGTGAAGAAGTCTGAGGAAGCATTTGTGCAGTTCCTTCCTCGCCGCACTCAGGGGGAGGGGCCGTCGGCCACCCAGCCCCAACCCGGTCCTTCAAAAAGGGAGGTGCAGAAACAAAGTGTGGCGAGTCGAGCTCCCCCTCGCAAGGATTGGGGACCGTCTCGCCGCCCACAGCAACCTCCCAGGCAAGACCTCAGGACCATTCTACAGAAAAAGAAGAAGTCCTGATGGTCTTGCGCCCAGCCCTGTGGGGATCTGCAGGCTCTGTCCATTGTGCCATCCTGCTTAGACTTTGCCCCAGGTATGGTGAAAGCTATTTTGCATCCTCATCCTGACTATCTACCTAAAGTTCCTTTCTCGAACTTGCATCCGGTCACCCTTGAAGCCTTCTGCCCTCCGCCGTTCACAACGCCGGATCAGGAGAGACTTCACAGACTGTGTCCAGTCCATGCTCTTCAGACTTATGTCCACCGCACCAGCCAGTGGCGTAAGTCAGAGCAACTGTTTGTTTGTCATGGCGGCCATAACAGGGGTGCGGCCGCCACGAAACAGACCATGTCACATTGGGTGAGAGATGCTATTGCCCTTGCCTATGAGGCGCGTGGTCATACTTCGCCAACGGGCATCAGGGCTCATTCCACCAGGGGGGTTGCCTCTTCTAGAGCTTTGGCGGGGGGCGCCCCCTTACAAAATGTTTGTGATGCGGCAGGTTGGTCCTCTCCGCACACATTCATAAGGTTTTATAGTTTGGATGTTCATGTCACTCCGGGCTCTCATGTCCTTGAGTCTACATCACAAGCTAGTGTCTGAGACTCTCTGTGCTTGTGACACACTTCACAGCCAGGGGGTCCGGACACACAGTGCGGCGGCGTGGGTATTCTCGTTCCCATAGCGCTGAATAAAGCGCAGCTTAGAGTGTAGCCTTTGAAAGGGAACGCCCCGGGTTACTTCACTGTAACCCTGTTCCCTGAAAAGGCGGGAACGAGAAGCTGCGCTTCTTTGCCACACTGAGATGTCCCTGGACTGCTCTTCAGACAAAATATCTGCTGATGCACAGGTGGCACATCTAATTATAGCCTCGCTACGACGCATTCCAATGACGTCACACAAGGCTATAAATATAGGTCAATTTCATTGACGTTGTTTTACACATATATTCACAGCTGGTCACGACTAAAGACGTTCCCATAGCGCTGAATAAAGCGCAGCTTCTCGTTCCCGCCTTTTCAGGGAACAGGGTTACAGTGAAGTAACCCGGGGCGTTCTTTGAATGGAAGTCTATGGGAGCAGTTGGGGCAAATCTCCGCCAGACTGAAATGCCCAAAAAAGAGGCGGTACTCCACAGAGCGTGACTCGACTATTGGATATCGATTGCACTATATCCAGAGGCAGAACAAACAGCCTAGCAGTGACAGCTAGCGTGGTTGAATGTGATTGAAAAATCCGTCCCTTTCTTACTTTGGTGGTGCGTCGCCCTATGGAGTGCCCCAGGGATGACAAGTTTTTGTAGGCCAACCCAGAAGTTAGCGGCGCACGGGTTCCCTCGATCGAAAGCCTATGCATTTGTCCCATAGACTTTTGGAAAATCGCAGAAAATAAGCTCTGTGTTTAACAAAGGGTTATGACACTTACACGTTTTGTCTATCAAGATAATCTTTACAAGTTAACACAACATTTATAGATTTTGAAGCCTAAATAAAGTCGTCAGATATAAAAGGCTAACAGTAGGCTATAAACGGACTACAGCACACCATGGTCGCAGATCAACGTCGTCACCACCAAACTTCCTCAAACTGTATTTAAAAAACAACGTTATTTAAAAACATGCTCGCTGATTATGATCTGTGCTGTTATGAATACTTTTCCACTTTTTCATGAGAAATGCTGTCCAAATGTCCCGTTTTTAATGATGACGTCTAAAGTCCCCGCCAAAGGAAGTAGTCCCTTTTAGCAATTTGTTAGCAACCACCGATTTTAAGACACAGTAAAAATTTAAAAAAATCACAAGTGGGTTATAACTGGTGTGTTTTATGTCATAGATCAAAACGTGAAAGTATTTAGAGGCTTTGTTAACCACAGACCTTATTTCAGGCGATTTAGCAAAAACCCATTTAAAAAACCCATAGACTTGACGGCGTTGGAACCGGAACTCCTAAAATGCTAACTCGCTTCTGGGTTTTGCCTACAAAAACGCGTCATCCCTGGGGCACTCTATTGCCCTAATGAAGAAACCGCCCCTGTCTGAAAGCAACAAAATCTGATTGGTTACAGACCAAGTTGAAGAGACATTTGAATTCCGATAAGTTTAACCACTCGACATATTTTTTCGCATTACTTGTGCTGCTGGTGTGTTGTTTAATATAGATTTGTGTGTATGATTGTAAAATAATTCTGCCAGTGTAAACTTAATAAACATTTACACATATCTGTAAATTGTATAGGCTACACTGCATATACTAAATGGGCTTGTAATGCATTCATACTGAAATAAATAGCACAAGTAATATAATGAATTCCAAGGATGAAGAAGTAAACTTAAAAAATATACTCAAATTTAACATTAGATACACTACAACTTCAGGATATTAAATAATGTATTTTTTAAATATACTTTCAGTGCATTGTTACAATGATCATTTTCAGCACACTGTTAAAATATACCTTTTTATTTTTATAAAGTGCAAATAAATACACTTTAAAAAAAAAAACTGAAATAACACTTCAAGTATATTTTTCTAAAATATATTTTTTAGAAAATATACTAAAGTGCAATTATTTTAAAGTGTGTTAAAAGTTGCATTGTGAAAATATGATACTAATATACTTTTTATATATTTAATGATAGTACATTTTTTGTTAGTATATTTGCAGTGTACTATAGAAAAAGGGAATATATTTAAAATACAATAAAGTATACTTTTTTTTCACTAGGGATAGCTTGAAAGATTTTTAACTTCCCTTATGAAAATTAACCATGGTTTTACTACAAATAAAACGAAAACATGGTTATTGTAGTTAACCATGGTAACCATAAATTAACCATGGTTTTGCTAGGCTACACTACACTGTCAGAAAAAAAAGGTACGGCGCTGTCACTGGGGCAGTACCCAATACAAAAGTGAAAAGGTACATCTTTGTACACCTTACTTACCCCTAAATGGTGCATATTAGTACCTTAAAGGTACATATTAGTACTTTAAAAGTGCATATTTGTACCTTAAAGTTATATATTAGTACTGTAAAAGTAAATATTAGAACCTTTGTACCTTAGGGTACTGCCCCATTGACAAGCACCATACTTGTCAGATTGATACTATTTGTATAACAATAGCAGTAAAACTATTGTTATACAAATAGTATCAATCTGACAAAAAAATCATAGTTACCACTCTTTTACTATAATAAAACCATGGTTAATGTTCATAAGTGTTCACGATAGTTTGCAATGCAAGCTAGTTGCAATGTGTTATTTAGCTAACTTTTTATACATGCACATAAAACTAGCGAATAATACAAACTTACACTGTTAAAAAATTACTGTAAATTTTACAGTAAAATACTGGCAGCAGGGTTGCCAGCCAGTTACTGTAATTTTTACAGCAGTGTTTCTGTAATTTAATTTACAGAATTTTATTGTAATCGAGAATACAGTAAAATTCTGTAAATTAAATTACAGAAACACTACTGTAAAAATTACAGTAACTGTAACCATGTGGTTTCGTTTCGGGCTACCAATATGAATCGCGAATGTAGATACATACATATTTACCAAAGACTGAGGGGGAAATGAAATAATAAGTCACTTACCACAGTCGTAAATCACTCCTCTTGCTGCTACCCGAATCTTGACCGTTGGAGATCCCACAATGCCTCTGTATATTTGAAATTTACAGCAATATTCTGTAAATTTGATTCAAACCGCCACACCCCCGGAATTCATTGCAATTTACAGCAATATGCTGTATTATTAAAATACATCCATCGGCTGTAAAATATTGCTGTAATTTTTACAGCAATTCATTACAGTGTACAAAACAATTCGATATGTTTTATACAACTTAGTGTCACATTTAACAGTTAGAAAACTGTGTGAATGTGACGTCACATTGAGGCAGGGCAATTCGCTTCCTTCCGTTTCATCTGATGCCTTTATGTCTGATGCCTTTTTGTCCGAGTCCGTTTCGTCTGATGCCTTTTTATCTGAGTAATTGTACGAGACCTGACACCTGACGTCGTTTTTCCTGAGACCTGAAGCCTTTCAGTCTGAGGCGCAATGCCGTTTTGTCCAGTGACTGAAGCCTTTAAGTCACATTTGAGGACATCCTCACTGTGAGGATGTCCTCAAATGTACACCAAGCAGGATGCTTAGACAATGATATAATTATTATTATTACATTAGTAGTCATAGTAACTCCAGTTATTTTGTTCTCTTTATTATGCCTGTTGAACAGTTTGTGCTGAACGTATGCTTAAGAAAAAAAAAATGACACAACTAAATCTTTATAACTTGGCAAATAATAATAAAATAATAAAGATAACAACATACCAACTGAGTAATTTTGTTGTGCTTTTGTCATTTTTATTAGTTTTTAAAATGTTTATATAGTATTTAATTTTTTGTTTAGTTATTTTATTACTTCAACTTGAAACAAATGAGAAATGGTGCCTATATATATATATATATATATATATATATATATAGGGAGAGAGAGAGAGAGAGAGAGAGAATATCAGTTAATTTTATTTCAAGTAATTACATTTTAGTTACCAATATCAATACGTTTAGTTTTAGTTAACGATAATAGGCTAACCATGATTCAGACCCCTTAATTTTTCACATTTTGCTATGCTAAAATACATTAAAAAAAAAAAAAATCAGTCTACACTCACAATGGCAAAGCAAAAACAGATTTGTGATAACTTTGCAAATTTATTAAAGAAAAACTGAATGAAGGGATCTGAGTACTTTCTGAATGCACAGAACATATAAAATATAATATTTTACAAGAGTGTCAACATCAGAGAAATCTTTGACCATGGTTTGCAGGTTTCCATTAAGGCAGGCATCAACACACCATTACTTCAGTGACCTTCAAGTCAGTCATGCGTTTGAACCGAGTCAGTAATGAAAAGGCATCTTGTCTTGACATGCTGCCCAACAGGAAAGTAACTCAGCTAAATCTGAGGTGAGGAACCAGCCTGACAGGAAAACTGTATTATTTGATAAGTGACAATATGTGTGCCATTATTGTAAAAATATAAATAGGAAATAAGTACCTTCAAGTGCCGCTTAAAGTCATACCTATTCTCTCTGGTATTTTAACCTTTTATTTATCATTGATGTTGTTGTTGTTTTGTTTGATTTATTTCATTTTAATATTACTTTATTCATGTGTAATGTACAGCACTTTGTAGTTACCGTGTAGCCTGAAAAGTGCTCTATAAATAAATACAATACAATACAACAAACTTTACAATCACAGTTTTCATTTCACATATACCTTTTAGTCCTGTTTGTCTTTTTGCAAAAGTTTATAAGGAGTTTTTTTTTTTTTTTTTTTTTTTAACTACAACTAGTTAAAATATTCTCTCAAATAAATGCTCATAGGCCAATGAACTTTAAGTGATATTTAAACACGAAAGTGCAGCAAGATATAGTTAATGTCATAAATGGGTGTCTAGTCAAAAATGTGTAGAATTTACCACATTTAAGAAAAAAAAAATCTTAAAACATAGACAAGTTGTGTTTTCACAAATCTACTCGCACTTGACGTATTGCCTTCATTGAGTCAATTAACTGATCATGCCTCTAGGGGGAGTGATTGCAAAAGATTTTAATGGGGGGTTTTTTAATTAATAAACAAAACTGCTAAGTAAAATGCTGCAAATTACAAAAAGTACAAGAGCTTTTTAAAATTGTGATTATGCTTTGCTCGAGTGTATAGAGAAATGGACTGACAGACATCTGACACTAATGCCTTTTCTCAAATCTGCAACCATTACTGAAGCACCTGCAGGACTTTGGTCTGGTCTGACTTCTAACACTCCTAAACCACATCAAAACACATCTGACAACTGCCTGTTTATTCCCTGCGAGTTCAGAAAGATCATCAAGAAAGAAATCCATTTGGATACAAATAAACTCTGTACTTAACATTATTTCGTGTATTCTGTTCACTAAAGATGTAGCACAGATTTAACTTTAAATATATATTTTTCCAGTTTTGATAGTGTCATGTTTGCTTATATCTACATCAATGTGTACCCTGAAAGCAATCGTTAATTTAAAGTATGATCACTTGTGAACTGTCCTTGACAATTCACTTTGATCCACAACAGCAATGATTCAAATGTGCAAAACAACCTGTCATCAAAATCAGAATGAGCTTTATTCGCCAAGTGTGCGCAAACACACAAGGAATTTGTTGTGGTTTACAGGATCTCTGGGTACATACATACATAACATAAGAGAATAGAAAGAACATTTAAATAAGATTAAGAAAAAATACTTAATTCAAAAATAAAGTAGGCCTAATATACATAAACATCTGAAGACTTATGTACAGCTGTGTGCATTATGTTGAGTCATTATTTGCTAGCCTGCATGATGGGATGTGTGACGTGTCAAAAGGCTTGTTTCATTAACAGGCGGATTTATGGAACTGAATAAAAGCAGGTATAGGACTTCTGTCATGCATATGAGATTCCATGGGTGGGCTCAAAAGCCAGTAAGAACACGCCCAGATATATAAACTACAGTAGGAGGATGAAGGGGTCAGATCACCCAGCTTGAGACCGGCGCATCTCCTCTACTTGTGCCGCTATGCGGACTCAACACAACCTGGATACACCTTGAAGGTGGATCTACACCTGCGGGCAAAATTATTCCTGTTGGAAATATATTGCAAACTGATTTAACTTGCTAATAGGCTGGCTATTCAAGTTGAAAGTTCAGTTTCTCGTTACTTTTGAGCGAAAACGAGACAGGACCATCATGAGCAGAAAAACACGACGTTGGATATTTCACATTTTCCTTTGTCTCGGAATAATCTACTTGAAAATGGGGTGAGCTGACAGAAAAATGTACTGTACAGCATATCATACCATAATGTTGTTAGAATGGGTAATGCTGTTTGGTGTCTATGTATATCCTATAAGCTCTACTTTTCCAGTTCCATGTCTTAGCCTATATCAGGATAGCAACTTTATAGCAGCGATAGTGAGATAAAACAAAGCGAATAGTTTTTATTCAGTGGGAAAGCCTTTTTTTTATTAAATAATGATGCTTTCCAACGACATTACAGGATCTGCTGCGCACCTCTTTGGGAGCCTTCAACGGACCACCACTGGATGCCTTCTATGCGCGCTTGCGGAGGTGTCCAGTGGTCGCCCAGGCAGTTTTTGTATCCTGAAAAAAACTACACGATATATATTTCCTCCAGTTTTTGTATCCTATATTGGGCATGCATTAAAAAAAAAAAAAAAAAAAAAAAAAAAAACTGATTAGCGCCCTCTCTGATCAATTAAAGGGGATTCTCCACCGTATTGGCGCTGGGAGCGAGCATCATATGCAACAAGATCCCGGGACTGGCGCCCAGGCAGCGGATCATCTGTCAGAGTCGGCCGGACGCGATCATCGTGATCGGAGAGGGCGCGCAGATGGGCATCAATGAGTGCCAGTTTCAGTTCAAACACGGCCGCTGGAACTGCTCCGCGCTCGGCGAGAGGACCGTCTTCGGAAAAGAGTTGAAAGTGGGTATGTTGGAAATCCTCTCAAGAATGTCTAATAAAACAGTCTTTGGGGAAAATGTCGCGTAGTGTCGATAAATATATGAGGCAAGTGTTTACCAATGTGGTTACGGATTATACAGTTTGTTTAATTTGAGGTAAAACAGTTACCTCCTTTACTAGTCGCAGTTCATTGGCTACGTTATAAAGATCGACCGGTTGAAATTAAGATTTCCGTGCCACATGCCTGAAATGTCTGGTAGATGAGATATATGCGTGCATGTTTCTTACCTGCGGTCATATACATGCACTACAAAACATCTCATTACATTCGCAGAAACCAATCATTAAAGATGGGAATATATAGCCTAAACAAACAAACAAAAGCTGCAATAAAGATACAAGCACTTAAATGGCTCTTCTATTAGAGAACCATTTTGGAGGGGTGTTCTTGAATTGCTTTAGTTATTTATTTATTTATTTTTATTTTATTTTATTTTACTTTTTTAGATTCAAAAATTCTTGCCATTTAATACTTGAGATCAGTATTTCAGTGTCTTTGGGTATTTAAAACACCAGCACAGATGGTTTTATAAAGGAACTAGAAGTTTTGCGGTTCCCGACAACACAAGAGATATTGGTTCTTGTTAGAACCTTTATTTTTAAGAATACAGCCCCCTTTTTAAACTAAAAGCTGTCTTGTGAGTTTGGTATTAACATTTTTTATGCATGTATCAGTATTTGGGTTGGTATTTGCAGCCTGAAGAGTTTTTCCACAGGTGTAAATTACAGAGCATGAAAAGATGTCACCTGAGACAAATGGACTTTTACTTTGCCAATCCAACCTGCTTAAAAATATGGCACAGTTTATAACAGTTGATGAGGTCTTCCAGATGAGTAAAGTTAAGGACCTCATGAGTGCAATCAAGTCAATTCCCCTTTATTTTTATAGTGCTTTATACAATACAGATTGTTTCAAAGCAGCTTTACAGTGATGATAGGAAAATTATCAACGATGCAAACAGAGTTCATTTCAGCTGTACAGCAGCTCTAAATAGAGTCATTGTTCAGGTGGAGTCAGTTCAGTGTTGATTCAGTTCCGTTAAAGATCATCAATTATTAAATTAGTTCATTTCATCTATAAAGCAGCCCTGTAGAAAACAGTGATATCATTATCAGCTCAGATCAGTTGTGTCAGTGCAGTCAAATCAATAATATTGTTGAATATTAAATATATATGTAATGACATGGACAAAAATCTAAATAAGTATATTTCTTTGAAATAACAACTTAAGTCCCAGATGAAAATGTTACATTATTTCTGTATGGGGTCTGTGAGAGATCAGATATAAAACATGATTAAAACAAAGAATTTTTACATTTTTGACTATATGATGGCTCTAATTTACAATTCAAGTTAATGGTTATACATCTGCCGATTATGCAAATACTGCAGTGTTTGTCAATGATTTATGGAGAAGAGATGAGTGATAACCTCAGGAAGTAGATGTTCGGAAGTTCATTCCTTTCTTGACGCATACAGTACATAATTCGTTTGTTTTTTTCCCTTTTGAGCTCATTCATATTGTGCCTACTTAAATGTATTAAAAGTTCTCTGTCTTTGTTGCATTCAAAATACTACCTTTTCAAAAAAACACACTTACTTAATTGTCTGAACATAACCAAAGTGTTTTACAAATACATATATGCACTAGTGGTCTTAGACATTTGGACCCCACTGTGCACATGGATTTGACAAACCTGAAGTGATGAACTCGAAGTCAGCACTTGTTTTTAAATTTGTTTCTGAGCTTCTAACCATATCAAATTAGACATCATTGCCAATATTTGGTGCTTAATTTGAAGCATTTGATTCTTGGCCAGCCAAAGTCTGTTGCGCACTTTAAATATGTGTCACCTCTGTTGACAGGCAGTAAAGAGGCAGCTTTCACGTACGCCATCATTGCAGCAGGAGTGGCCCATGCCATTACAGCTGCCTGCACACAGGGAAACCTCAGCGACTGCAGCTGCGACAAAGAGAAGCAGGGATTTTACGGCCATGCCAATGGCTGGAAATGGGGCGGCTGCTCGGCTGACATCCACTATGGCCTGGGTTTCTCTAAAGTTTTTATGGATGCTAGAGAGATAAAACACAGTGCCAGGACGCTTATGAATCTGCATAACAACGAAGTAGGAAGAAAGGTATGTATTACAAAGTCCCTTTAAGGAAAGTTATCTTTGAAACGCCTCTCGGGCAGTTATTTCAGTCATGCAAGTGCAGCTGCTATCTCTTTGAATGGGGAAACATCAAATTCTCCAAAGCTCTTCACCAAGCATATGATTAAATTTTTATATTCGAAATCACCAATGAAATCTGATATGAACTGCCTCATAAAGATTGTTTCTTATGCTAAAATGGCATTGAAAAAGCATATATTTCAGGTTGGTCCAACCAGTGCACATGTGCAGTCCTAAGCATGCAGCTGCAGTAACACAATGACTTTACCAGCTGCTGATTGGCTCTTTTATTTAGAAGGCGGGACTTATTCCACCATATTGCCGGATGAAGGTTCACCCCTAAACATAACTGACATTGGGGCGTATGCAGATGGTACGAAAATGAGATTGTACAAATTCATATGAATTAGCCACCAATTCACTAATTTGTCATCATTCACTTACCTTTGTGTTGTGCTGTATGCAGTGGCAGAACTAGACTTTTGTACATGGGGTGGCCAAGGCTACTTTAGGGAGTCCATAATTGTGAAAGAATATCATGTGTAATAATAATTTGTCTTTATTGTTTTGACCCATGAACACTGTATTCTAATAAATAAGCTACCAAAATTGTAGATACCGGTGAAATTTCAGAATTCTCGATTCCAAATTATATACCACAGCAAAATCTACAAGCCTAACTAATATAAATTTAAAACGTTATTGAATACAAGGGTAACCATCAGTAATAAAATAAGAACAGTGCCAAGAATTAAGTGCTTGAAGTTTTTCAGGTCTATTCAGGTACAGAAATTGAATAATCAAACTTAAAATAACATTGCATGATCTTTCTCTGTATAAATTAAATATAGATTGATCCTTGTTAAAGCTACAAAAGTTATTCAGCCAAGATCAGTGAGTAATTTTTTTCTTTTGTTCTTTGATTAAATTTAAAGGGATAGTTCACACAAAAATGAAAATTATTTCATGATTTACTAACCCTCAAGCCATCCTAGGTGTATATGACTATCTTCTTTCAGACGAACACAATCGGAGATATATTTAAAAATATCCTTAGTCCTCCAAGGTTTATAATGCTTGCGAATGTGGGGCCGCATTTTGAAGTAAAAAATAATGAATCCGTCCATAAAAAAGTAATCCATACGACTCCAGTGGGTTAATAAAGGCCTTCTGAAGTGAAGCGATGCATTTTGGAAGAAAAAATCCATATTTAAAACTATAAATTCAAATAACTAGCTTCTGATGGATGACCGTACACAGAATGCACAAGTTGATTTGTGGCGGAAGAGTATCCTTTGATCTGATGCACAACGTAATGACAAATGTGGAGGTGCACAGGATAGAGTCACTAGTCATGGATTATAAGTCTAAAATGATAATTTTTAAAGAGAAATTTCAGAGGATTTCGATATAAGAGAAGATGAGCTTAAATTTGTTGCACAGCCCTATTTGTTTGAACCGCGAGAGGCATTTAAGCTTACAATACTCCTACATCCTGCGTCATACATCGCGTCAGAGGATTACTCATTTGGCGCAAGTCGACTTGCTCATTCTGCATATGGTCGTCTGCCGGAAGCTAGTTATTTGAATTTATAAAGTTGTAAAAAACGCATCGCTTCGAATCAGAAGGCCTTTACGCAAATGTAAACAGAAAGGACCATCTATATTATATCTCTCCATAAGCACCGACTTTATTAAATACACAGAAAGAAAAATGCTGAAAAATGTCTATGCACAATCTTCCAGCCTAGGGTGAAGTCATTATGTAGATACTAGGGGTGTGACGAGACAGGTAGCTCACGAGACGAGACGAGATGAGACTCTAGATTGAGTTCACGAGAACGAGACGAGACAAGATTTTTACACACTATTTTTAAGAAATCCTCAACGGCGAAATACATGACTAGAAAAAATAGTCTGCAGGTGCATTTGAAATGTTTTAACTAATCATCTTGTAATGAATGTCATTACAGTTCTACTTTCTGAGTATGAATTATCATATGCAGTAAAAGACAACAATACTCAAGTACTGTAAAAGGTTTTGCCACTAACTCAACTGACTGACTTCTCTTCTGTACGATTTCAGTCTCTTCAGATCTTACTTTACATGATTTATGAGCTTCTACAACTTTTGACCTCCTAACTGAACTTCTTTCCACAAACTGATTATAGAAATAAAAACAGTATAAATAAAAATGGTAACACTTTACAATAAGGTCTCATTTATTAAGATTAATGTATTAACTAACATCAACTAACAATGAGCAATATATTTGCTACAGTATTTATTAATCTTTGTTTATGTTAGTTAATAAAAATAGTCATTCATTGTTAGTTCATGATAGTTCACAGTACATTAACTAATGTTAACAAATGAAACCTTATTGTTTGTGCTTAATAAGATAAAGAGAATACATTTTTATGGTAACACTTTACATTAAGTGCAACCATAATCACACTCTCTCAATATTCAAAGTGCAAATAAGACCAAATTTTTCTTTGATACAGAGCTAAGAGATGGTTACAACTACACTGCCCAGCCTAAGATAGCTTTCATATTAAGAGATATTTGCATTCAACAGGGAGCCGCTTTCAAAATGCGGGGTATTGAAATCGCGTTTGAATACGCGCTCGCATTTACTTTCACTTTCACGATCGCGCGTAATCTGTGAATATGGTGTGGCGGCGACCGTTATCCAAATGAATTAAATGTTTTTTATTTAAATACAAAGCAAAACGATAGTGGAGGCGTAATGTAAACGTAGCGGTGCCATATTCTTTCCTAATCATCCTAACCACTCTGTCATGGTAATATCACGAGACTACTTTTCGCCTCGACGAGAAATCTCGTCACATATTAGTCTCACGAGATCTCGTGACACGAGATCTTGTCACACCCCTAGTAGATACATTAACAACGATTTGATACAAATTGTGTAATTTAATGAAAAACTATGTGAATGGTGTTTTGTGGCACAGCCGGATTTTGAACAGCTCTGTGCCTGTGCGACCCCCTTTATTCTTAATCATTTGTGTTTGGCAACTAACATTAATATTCTCATAATATTCAATGTTAATACATTAACAATGCCCCTCCGCATGTCAAAATGAATGCTTCTTTCAACAGAAGGTGAAATGGAAGTAGCAAACTAAATTTTGGACACCCCTCTGGCTCCGCCACTGGCTATATGACTCTCTGTGGAATACAAAAGGAGTTCAAGCCGTTCTTTTCCTTACACTAAAAGTATACAGTTACTAGTAACAAAAACACAATCAAAGTATCATAAAAGTATGCGGCTTGTGCAGGCCAAAATGTACAGTGGGTACGGAAAGTATTCAGACCCCCTTACATTTTTCACTCTTTGTTATATTGCAGCCATTTGCTAAAATCATTTAAGTTCATTTTTTTTTTCCTCATTAATGTACACACAGCACCCCATATTGACAGAAAAACACAGAATTGTTGACATTTTTGCAGATTTATTAAAAAAGAAAAACTGAAATATCACATGGTCCTAAGTATTCAGACCCTTTGCTCAGTATTTAGTAGAAGCACCCATTTGATCTAATACAGCCATGAGTCTTTTTTCGGAAAGATGCAACAAGTTTTTCACACCTGGATTTGGGGATCCTCTGCCATTCCTCCTTGCAGATCCTCTCCAGTTCTGTCAGGTTGGATGGTAAACGTTGGTGGACAGCTCAGTTTGGCCGGGCTGCCAGCTCTAGGAAGGGCTCTGGTCATCCCAAACATCTTCCATTTAAGGATTATGGAGGCCACTGTGCTCTTAGGAACCTTAAGTGCAGCAGATTTTTTTTTGTAACCTTGGCCAGATCTATGCCTTGCCACAGTTCTGTCTCTGAGCTCTTCAGGCAGTTCCTTTGACCTCATGATTCTCATTTGCTCTGACATGCACTGTGAGCTGTAAGGTCTTATATAGACAGGTGTGTGGCTTTCCTAATCAAGTCCAATCAGTATAATCAAACACAGCTGGACACAAATGAAGGTGTAGAACCATCTCAAGGATGATCAGAAGAAATGGACAGCACCTGAGTTAAATATATGAGTGTCACAGCAAAGGGTCAGTTTTTCTTTTTTAATAAATCTGCAAAAATGTCAACAATTCTGTGTTTTTCTGTCAATATGGGGTGCTGTGTGTACATTAATGAGGAAAAAAAATGAACTTAAATGATTTTAGCAAATGGCTGCAATATAACAAAGAGTGAAAAATTTAAGGGGGTCTGAATACTTTCCGTACCCACTGTAAGTTTTTCTTCACTAAAAATCTTCCCAAATCTAAAATCTTATCCTTTATTTATATTCAAACTTGGTGTGTCATGTTCAGCTATAAGACACATGACGTTTGGTCATGCCTGGTCGCATCAAGTTTGAAAAGGAGGATATGTAAATGACATCCAAGAGCTACATACAGTGTTTGATGGCATGAGGGTGAGTAAATGACCGAATTTCATTTTTGGGTGAACTATTCCTTTAAGAGGTATTATCTATCAGCGAAGTGATGTTTTGGTTACACTGAACGGATCAAGTGAAAGTCAAGCACAGGGAAGGATTCAGTAACTATGGCACTGCGGTTTGCAGCCGTCAACAATCCAGCACCAAAGCCAAGACTCAACTGGCACAGCAATAATAGGAAGCTTTTAGGGGTAAGAGCAGTATAAGTGCTAGAGTTTGATTACAAATCAGATGAGCTCCAACACACCGAGCTCTGTACAAAACCACTCCTATTTTCTGCTCAGTTAAATAGACACTGGATTATACCAGTATCCCCTATCTCTACCTTTGATGGAAACTCTTCATCTTTGATGCTGTGTTTTTTCCTAAAAGGCTTTTTCACTTTCACCTGCATTTAGAGGCTATGTTTTTTCCACATATAGCGTTCAGACATTTGTATGTTGTCTTTGATGTGAAATAAGGGATACAGTTCCATGGGAAAAAGAATTGCGCTTAATTGTATTAAATGTGCACTTGTAATATACTTCAAATCTTAAAAGTATATCTTTAAAAAACTGTACATGTGCATTCAAGTACTTAAGTACAGTAGTTTAAACCATTATGTTTTAATAATCTTTTGTCATTCTTTAAGGAAAGAACACATATTGTGGTGTTGACTGATATAATGTGCTTAACTATAATTTTAACTGTTGAGTATTATTTTACATTATATTTAAAGTTAAATATATTTTAAATGTACTAAATTGCAACTTCATTACAAAATGTGTAATTACAAATATATTTAAATACAGGAATACAAGTTTTAATAGAAATAACATTAAAGTATACATTAATTTGCCACTTTTTAACCATATTTCAAAGACAATAGAATTATGAAATTACATATAAAGATGCTAAATACTTTAGTATTTAAGTGGGTGAAAAATTCTCTCTAAAGTTCAGCTATTTGCATTTAAATGTTAACTATAATACATGTTCATTTAATTGTAAATAACATGCAGATAAGTCTCTGAAATCACTGAGTTGTCACTTTAAGTATTGTTTAACTAATATTATTTCCATAATAAGGACTCTTTTTAAAAGTATGCTTTTAAAAGTGCACTTCTTTTTCACAAGGGGTGATAGCTGAATCCAAGCTGAATCCAATGAATAGTCAAAACCATGCATCTTGTTTTGCAATTTTATTAAAATTGCACAGCAAGCCATCTTTTTATGTTGTCATGATAAAGGAATAGAAACTGCAAAAAACTGCAGAAAGGACAATAAAGCACCACAGAAATAGTCATTATGATGCATGCACTATATTCCTAGCCTTCTTAAGCTTATGGCACAGTTCGGACATCAGTAAAAGCAGTCATCATTGGTTCTCGTATGTCTCACGACCAAACATCAATAATGTCAATGCTGTTAATTACAGTTTGACAAAAATTGCATTTATCATATAGCATTTTCATTTTTATGTGACCTATTTCTTTGCTCTGTCGGCCAAAGAGAGACGAATCACTCATGCTCTCTCAGTCAAGCTTAATGAGGGGAAAAGAAGCTTCCATCTTATGTCTAGCTGGTTCCACCTTTGGTCACAGAGAGCTAATTCATGGCACCAACACTTCTCCTCATTCACCCCGGGCCTCCACGCTGACATTGTGCAGCTAGTTGAAGGAGCCTTTTCTGTAGGACTGCGTTCGTACTGTCTTATCTGAGCAGCTAAATTGCCTCTTAGTGAACTGACTAGCCTT
Organism: Ancherythroculter nigrocauda; assembly: GCA_036281575.1. Taxonomy (NCBI): domain Eukaryota; kingdom Metazoa; phylum Chordata; class Actinopteri; order Cypriniformes; family Xenocyprididae; genus Ancherythroculter; species Ancherythroculter nigrocauda. The sequence continues at coordinate 9,749,318 of VTFQ01000020.1, forward strand.
GCAGGATCATTCTAGCTGCAGGTTTTGTCTTGAGCAAACTAAAAGAGTGCTCTGTTTGAATGCCCCCTCCCATTCTTAATTTATGCCACCTAATGTAATGACATTGGCTCATGGTGCCTATCTTTGAAGAACAGACAGCAAAAGGTCTTGGTATTAGTCGCTGAGATGATGTGTGATAAGTAAGGCCATTTTGAGTGGTGTTATTTCTGTTGGTATTTTGTGGAGAAAAATAAGTTTGCTACGTGAAACCTCACTTTTGCTCATACAGGGTTTGTAATTTAATCAAGTAACCCTAAATATTAAACTACCTAACTTGTCCCACACTATTTGTGCTGTGAGCATGAAATAATCCTTATACTTTTTACTTATTAGACGATAAAATGGGCAAAACAATCCCTTAGACATTGAAGAAAGAACCCAAGCCATTTTTGAGAACAGAATAGAGACTTGGGAGTGGACACTTTGAGCAGCCATCTAGCAGAGAACACCCTAGCAACCACTAAGCAACCATCCAGAACACACTATAGCAAATACCTAGTATTGCATTAGCAAGCATACAGAAGACCCAAGGACAGTGTTTCCCAACCCTGTTCCTGAAGGCAACAAACTTTTCCTAATCAAATACAGCTGATTCAAGTCATCAGCTCATTTTAGTAGAGACTACAAGACCAGGATCCGATTGCACCAGCTGCAAGTTACACAGTTACACTAGCCTAGTTTTGACGTAAAGGGGCACTAAATTACTTAGGCACTATTAAATATTCTGTTGCACCATTAAACGTAATTGAAATGTAAATTGAAATATTTACTGAAACCTCTGACCAGGAGCAAAGGTTGGAATAAAATATTAGATAAAGTGAACTGCATCTTATATTAAAAAGGTCTTGTTTTTTCTTGACAGACTTCAATTCTTTAGATTTATCTGATAATGTTGACATTTACATTAATTTACATTTTAAGGGAGAGAACATTATCTGAATAAATTACTTGGTAGCTCTTTATTTCTATAGTCCACTTTAGACATTCTACTAACTATAAGTAACTTTGCAACCACATGTCAACTCACTCTTATTAGAGTATTAGTACACTGTCTGCTTAATATCTGCTAACTCTTTATTTTTATGCTCCTCCAACAGAAATTCTACTGACTATAAGTAACATCGCAACTACAGGTGCTGTCATATAATTAGAATCTCATCAAAAAGTTGATTTATTTCACTAATTCCATTCAGAAAAATTCATTTAAACTTGTATATTATATTCATTCATTACACACAGACTGATATATTTCAAATGTTTATTTCTTTTAATTTTGATGATTATAACTGACAACTAAGGAAAATCCCAAATTCAATATCTGAATTAGAATATTATTTAAGACCAATACAAAGAAAGGATTTTTAGAACTCTTGGCCAAATGAAAAGTATGAACATGAAAAGTATGAGCATGTACGGCACTCAATACTTAGTTGGGGCTCCTTTTGCCTGAATTACTGCAGCAATGCAGCATGGCATGGAGTCGATCAGTCTGTGGCACTGCTCAGGTGTTATGAGAGCCCAGGTTGCTCTGATAGTGGCCTTCAGCTCTTCTGCATTGTTGGGTCTGGCATATCGCATCTTCCTCTTCACAATACCCTATAGATTTTCTATGGGGTATTGTCAGGCGAGTTTGCTGGCCAATTAAGAACAGGGATACCATGGTCCTTAAACCAGGTACTGGTAGCTTTGGAACTGTGTGCAGGTGCCAAGTCCTGTTGGAAAATTAAATCTGCATCTCCATAAAGTTGGTCAGCAGCAGGAAGCATTAAGTGCTCTAAAACTTCCTGGTTTACAGCTGCGTTGACCTTGGACCTCAGAAAACACAGTGGACCAACACCAGCAGATGACATGGCACCCCAAACCATCACTGACTGTGGAAACTTTACACTGGACCTCAAGCAACGTGGATTGTGTGCCTCTCCTCTCTTCCTCCAGACTCTGGGACCCTGATTTCCAAAGGAAATGCAAAATTTACTTTCATCAGAGAACATAACTTTGGACCACTCAGCAGCAGTCCAGTCCTTTTTGTCTTTAGCCCAGGCGAGACGCTTCTGACGCTGTCTGTTGTTCAAGAGTGGCTTGACACAAGGAATGCGACAGCTGAAACCCATGTCTTGCATACGTCTGTGAGTAGTGGTTCTTGAAGCACTGACTCCAGCTGCAGTCCACTCTTTGTGAATATCCCCAACTTTTTTGAATGGGTTTTGTTTCACAATCCTCTCCAGGGTGCGGTTATCCCTATTGCTTGTACACTTTTTTCTACCACATCTTTTCCTTCCCTTTGCCTCTCTATTAATGTGCTTGGACACAGAGCTCTGTGAACAGCCAGCCTCTTTTGCAATGACCTTTTGTGTCTTGCCCTCCTTGTGCAAGGTGTCAATGGTTGTCTTTTGGACAACTGTCAAGTCAGCAGTCTTCCCCATGATTGTGTAGCCTACAGAACTAGACTGAGAGACCATTTAAAGGCCTTTGCAGGTGTTTTGAGTTAATTAGCTGATTAGAGTGTGGCACCAGGTGTCTTCAATATTGAACCTTTTCACAATATTCTAATTTTCTGAGATACTGAATTTGGGATTTTCCTTAGTTGTCAGTTATAATCATCAAAATTAAAAGAAAAAAACATTTGAAATATATCAGTCTGTGTGTAATGAATGAATATAATATACAAGTTTCACTTTTTGAATGGAATTAGTGAAATAAATCAACTTTTTGATGATATTCTAATTATATGACCAGCACCTGTACATGTCAGCTTATTAGTTAGTTGACATGTAGTTGCAAAGTTACTTATAATTAATAGAATGTCCAAAGTGGACTATCAAAATTAAGTGTAACCAACGGTGTTAGCACTCTTTAACACGAACCCGACCTAAACAGTGTCTTTGTTTGCAGTGGCCCATGTTGTGCATGTCAAATTTATTTATTTATTTATTTTTTATTTTTTTATTTATTTATTTGTATCAGTATTTATTGATCCTTATTTACTTCATATACAGTTGAATGTTATATGCCTATTATGTTATTCATTATTAAGTAGTACCATATTTCAATGGAAGCATATTTTTCTGGTGAAGCAAAATAAGTTAGAATCAATTCTAAACTTCAAAGCATTTCAACAAAACTTCTGCTCACTTCCTTGAAGGCTGCTATTGGATCATTGAGGGTAAACCTCATATAATGAGAGGACACATTACATTACAGAGAGTTTAAGACCTACTAGGTGCGTTCTGCTTTAAGAACAAATGGTGCTACAGAAAAAAGTACAGACTTAGCTACAAACTAGCTAGGTAGTTATTAAGCCTCTAGTGTGGAGTTTACATTCCAATTTAAGAACTTACAAAAATACTCTAATGACTGCAAGTTGACATGTAGTTGCAATGTTACTTATAGTTAGTAGAATGTCTAAAGTAGACTATAAGTGTTACCAGAAGAAGTGCACTTCAGTTACCCAGATGATGCTGGGCACTCAGTGGTCACACAGCTTTCTTTACGTAGCCCTAGCAACTACATGGTAAAGGGGTAAAATTGTTTAGAGCACTTTTGCAGCAACAGCAGCAAATTCTAGTTCTTTGCCTTGTGTAAGTGTACCAACAGCTTCATGTTTTCATATTATTGAGGATTTGTTACCTGCTTAAGCAAACCTTTTTAGTCTGAATATTGAATTTCACACAAAATGTCAACATGAAATGACATTGCAAGCACACAAATGTTGATATAGGTGTATGACTCAAATTTTACATATCGTATTTGAATGTGTTGACAATATGTGGTGTATTCATATTGAGTAATGAGGCATTTACTTAAAGAAAAGCACTAATTTTTTGCACTCTTAATGCTGTGCTTGACCCAGGTCCTAGAAAGGAATATGCGGCTGGAGTGTAAATGTCACGGTGTGTCTGGATCATGCACCACCAGAACCTGCTGGATGACCCTCCCCAAGTTCCGTGAGCTTGGCTACATCCTCAAAGACAAATACACCAATGCTGTCCACGTGGAGCCAGTGAAAGCCACGCGCCACAAACGACCCACTTTTCTCAAGATCAAAAAGCCCTACTCGTACCGCAAGCCCATGGACACAGATCTGGTCTACATTGAGAAATCACCCAACTACTGCGAAGCTGATCCCATGACCGGCAGCATTGGGACTCAGGGGCGCGTTTGCAATAAGACGCTGATGCACCATCCTAACGGCTGCGACCTCATGTGTTGCGGTCGAGGATACAACACGTATCAGTATTCACGTGTGTGGCAGTGCAATTGCAAGTTTTTTTGGTGCTGTTATGTCAAATGCAACACTTGTAGCGAGAGGACAGAGGTGTACACGTGTAAATGAGCAATGACTGTTTGACCTTCTGCCTAGTTTTTGACAGGGTCTTTCACCCTGACCTTAAAAGATGACTCAATCAGGTGGCAATTGTTCTTTTGCACAAGACCTTACTTTAGACATGCTTCCTTGACTTTAATGGACGATCATCAAGAACTCTGGAGAAAGAATTAATTGTGAGAAGGAACTGAAAGGTTAAATTGCTCTACTTCTGATGCCACGCAGTTTTACCTGCTTTCTTCACTAAATATAGAGCGTGACTCGGGGCTGAAGGATCCTGAAGCTATCTGGATTCAAATAAGGCTCTCTTGTCTTCGACCTGCTGTAAGACTGATAACAACTACCTGCACCTTGATCTTACCAATGGAGCTTACTGGGATATGGACATCTTGCAGGCATGCAATGGAAATCATGGAACAAATATTCCAATAGAGCACAACAGCAGGGTTCCAGAAGTAAATCCTATTCATCTTCTCTGATAATGTATGACCTTTCAAAACAGACCTACCATGAGTGTTGATGTTGTCATGCAAAATATGCTTCTGTAGAAGCTACTAGTCAAAGTTGATTAACTGCCAAATTTTTGCCAAAAGACCTACACTTTATTATGGAAGCTTGTTTCCAACACTTTTTTTTTTCTCACAATTGCAAGTTGCAAGTTGAAAATCTCACTATTCTGACTTTTTTTCTCAGAATTGCGAAATATAAGTCGCAATTGTGTTATAAAATCAGAATTGCGTGATATAGACAATTGACAATTGTGTGTTATAACGTCAGAATTGTGATATAAAATCACAATTGTGAGTTATAAAGTCAGAAATGTGAGTTATAAAGTCAGAAATGTGTGATATAAAGTCAAAAGCATGCAATTGCGAGTTATAAAGTCCAATTCTAAGGGGAAAAAAAGACTGACTTTTTTCTCAGAATTGCGAGTTTAAATCTCACAATTCTGACTTTATATCTCACAATTCTGACTTTATAACCTGCAATTGCAACTTTATATCACGCAATTCTGACTTTGTAACTCGCAATTGTGACTTAACATCATGCAATTCTGAGAAAAAAACATCAGAATTGCGAGATGTAAACTCACAATTACTTTTTTTGTATATATATATATACACACACTTCAAATTTGTGATGTTGTGATTCTTTTTGATCTGGTTGGTTTGGTTCATGAATCTGAATGCCTTTTTGAAGAAAATGAATGGGAAAACTACTTCTGGAACCAAGTTTGTTGAAAATGTGTGCAAACATTTTTGTGCTCTGTTGTTAAATTCTTCCAAACTGATTTTATTTATTTATTAAAAACATGTTAATAACTGTAATTCATGAGAAATGCTGAGAATGCTTTATTCAGAAAAACACTGAGCTTTCATCTGAAAGAATAGCTTTTTTAGTTTACATAATGCATTGTTATTAGACAAAAAGCATTTTTTTTTTTTTTTTTTTGGAGACATTTCCTGTATGCTGCTAGTCTGGAATAATCACATTTGCTGTATTATCTTAATAACAAAACTACTGACCACAAGCTTTTTTGTAACTGGTATAGTGATAAATCCAGACATAGAATTTACACTGAAAATATCGGTAAGAGAGTATATTTTGTATAAGACTATTTTTATATGAATGTTTTATTTATACTTTGTAATTTCTGAAAATTCAGTGCATTCCAGTTGCATTATGTAGTCATTTTAATTTGTGGGTGACAAAGTTGGAATGTGGATGTTAATTATTAAAATCAAACTTAGATCTAATCATGCAAACATGGTGATATTATTATTTGTGTTGAAATGCAATCATCACTGTTACTATTGCTCTTACTTTGGCTTAGTGATTTGAGCAAACCCCATTGGACCACAGGGACCCCTACTGAAAAATCCAGTATAAACCAGCATGAATTGGTCCAGGCTGTTTATGCCAGTTAGAGCTGGTCTAGTGCTAGTCTTGCATTGAATAATAGTGTGTTGAAGAGAGGTGTGCTATTAATTTTCTAAGTGATGGTGGATATTAAAATAGAGTAATAAATATTACAGACAGAAGCGTAGAGTATTGGGTTTGGGCTCTTTTGACTTGGGCCAGTAAGCATCACCCAAAACCTCGGCAACTGCAATGCACTAAAACACTTTAGCAAACGCATACAATCACATAAAACACATCGCACAACACAAGTTTTGCACAGACAAGCACCACTCACATTTCCTTCAGAATATGTAAAAAGATTAGTAGTGTTAGTGTACCTCATGTGTCTTAGCATGTGTGAAACTGCTTGTAAGGAATTCAGGCTAAATAAACATTACACAACAATGATATGCACAAATGCTCAGTTTTGGTCAGTAATTCCGGGCTCTTTGTGTAATTGATGAGCGCAGTGAGTGTTATGGTGATGACTTGCTTAAGTGGGCGGAGCTGGAGCTGTCAGGTGATTGATGACTCTGGCATTTCTTTCATTCAGACCTTTGCTACTAGTTGCTAAACAACTCCATCGCCTGCTGCAAAATGTCAGCCAGTCACTCAGGGTAAGTCATCTTGCCCATTAGTGCTGATGTGTGATAGCATTCAGATTCAGACAAACATATACACACAGAGGAAGGAAGGACGGTACAAGGCATTACTTTCAAGGTCATAGTGAATTAAGCCAGACAGCCAGATAGATAGACAGATATACAGATAGATATGAACATTTTAACGAGCTCACTAACATAGAGATATTTTCTCCATCCTGATCCTGTCATTGAAACACAAGCTTCTGTTTGTTATTTTATGGTAGGCATTTGCCAAAGAGTAAAATGATCACTTATTTAGCGATTAAATTCTCAGCTGTGTTTGTACATAAACATCTCTATTTCACTGCCAAGGCAGACACTGCCAAAGCTTGTACAATGTAGGATATGCTATAATTAAGGCTATTTTTGTTTTATATTATATAGCCTATTGTATTTTCAGAAGGGCATTTGGTCTTATTGGAAGCTTTTTTTAATGCATAAACAAGTCAGAAGTCAATATCAGAGTATAGAAATATAAAATGAATGAGAATAGCATAGTTCAGAACTCACTGATATTTTGTGAATTTGATGAGAAATTTTGAGTTCATATTGAAATCTCAGACAGATCTTGTCATCTCTAAGGATGTTAACACAGTGAGACACTGAGACATCTTAAGATCATCACTAAATTAAGTTTTAATATCCTGCTATAAAAGTCTTGCATCTTCTCTCTAAAGACCACATATTCTATAATGTTCTGTGAGATTTATTTGGTATACGCTCTGATCATGCTGGATCATTGGACCACAGGGACCCCTACTGAAAAATCCAGTATAAACCAGCATGAATTGGTCCAGGCTGTTTATGCCAGTTAGAGCTGGTCTAGTGCTGGTCTAGCTGGTCCACCAGCGCTCCCTCTTCCCATGCTGGAGACCAGCAAACCAGCAACCAGCATCCCATTCAAAACATATTTGCTTTTTTAGCAGGGACAGAGAACAGAGTTGAATTTTAAACAGATATGCTTTTCCACAATTCTTGACAGTCCTTGTTGATTATATTGAACAAACAATGTTAATCTCACAATTTTTCACTCAAATTGAGGGTAAAAACCACAAACTATCAGTAGTCTAAAGATAATAATAACAGCAGTAATAGCATGTAGTGAAGAGGTGGAAGAAACGTGTGTTTTGCACCCGCTGCCAGTCTATAAATCACCCAACACATAATTCCATCAGTCATACGTTTGTTTTTCATCTGGTTGAGACATGCACATGCACCTTAGAAGAGCTCTGCAAATTGCAAGGCAGTCTTTCTCTAGTTTTCATACATGTGCAAAGAATAAGTGTGAGTTTGACTTCTCCAATGCGATTTCATAGGAGCTGTTTTCTCCAGCAACACGTCTGCACCTCTATATGTTATGGGATATGAACTTGTTTTTCACAGATTTTCTTTGCCTGTAACCTTTCCAAAAGGTTCAAAGTTTTAGAAACCCCACAGGGAACATTACTAGACGCTTAGATTAGACTTGTAAAGTTGCAGCTCTCAGGCAAGCTGATATTGTTAAAAAAAAACAACAACTTTCCTTTAGGTCTGTATTTCGCAAGACCATTTGAGATATGGGGAGATGGATTTGTGAGTGATCCTATATAACAATTGCCTTTGAAGATCATGCATAAATTCCTGCATGTGTTCTGGGATTCATACTAATCGTAGGGTCCCATATGATACTTTTTCATCTTTGCTGTGTGGGGTATGGTGGTCCCTCATATGCCCCTTCACCTTTAATGGCATTTGAGAAACGGATACTGTGAACGTCACATGCCTGATAAATCACCATGTGGAAAATACACATAACCTCAATGCTGAGAGATATTCAAACCCAACGTTAAAAGCTATGCTTCTTATTGCATAAATCAGACACATGAACACTTTTCATATTTGTGCATATTTAATTGACATTTTTGAATGATGACCTAAAGGAAACTGGTTTTATTTCTTAATAAGTCATAAAATATTATATAATGTGACTGAATAAATCAGAATATTTGTTCATATTTCATTGAATAAAATATTATTTAGCATGACCTGCTACTTAGGGTTACACCAACAAAAATCTTTAATGGTCTAATCAGATAACAGATAACAACAGCACATTTCCCCTTTACAATCTATTAAGTGTACAAATACAGAGTATAAAATTTTCGCTTACAGTGGGTACGGAAAGTATTCAGACCCCCTTAAATTTTTCACTCTTTGTTATTGTCACGCATACCTGTCATTCCCGGACTACATTTCCCACAATCCTCCCTGGCAATCACCTGCACTCTCTCCACCAATCACCAATTGCCACATACTGCTGCAGCACATTATCTGGACTATAAAGGACTCTCACTCACACACACACATTGCGAGGTCTTGTTTCACCCAGTGTACAATTCTGAGCGTTATTTACCCTGTCTGTCTGCCTGTTTCTGATCCTGTCTGTTCCCCGTGTTCGTATCTCTGCCGCCTGCCCTTTGGACCTTTTGGATTGTTTATTGTTTCCTGGTTTTGTGATCGATATCTGCCTGCCCTGATTCATTGCCTGTTCTTCGACTACGTTTCTGCCTGCTCTCTGCCATACCTGTTTTGCCACTGTTTGACCATTGCCTGTTTTACTACGAACTCTGTTTAATAAAGCCTGCAGATGGATCTTACCTTGAGTCCCGCCTCGTTACAGAAGACCTCGCCAACACAAGGATCCAGCAGCTTTTCAGGAGAACGGTCGGAATGGACATTGCATATTTACTATTACGTCTCAAGCAGGGTACACGATCGATCGAGGATTACATCACTGAATACCTGGACATTGCATATTATTCAGATCTGCCTGACTGTGCAATCATTGACTTTTTCTGTGAGGGTGTTAACCAACCACTCAAAGAACAATTAGTTAGAAATGGGCCCCGTTTCTCCCTCAGTCATTTCTTGGACTATGCTTTATTGTCTGTTGGCTCTCCATTTACTGTGGGTGTCACGGAGAAATGCGACACCATGGTGAATCATGTAATGGCTGCCGCTAAGGAGAACACTCACAAGATGGCGGCCACAACAACAACACAAAACCTAGTCACAGTTGATCTTCATGAGCAAAGTCAAGTCACAGATGATCTTCATGAGCAAAGTCAAGTCACAGTTGATCTTCATGAGCCCAGTCAAGTCACAGCTGATCTTCATGAGCAAGGCCAAGTCATAGTTGATCTTCCTGAGCCCAGTCAAGTCCCAGTTGATCCTCCTGAGCCAAGTCAAGTCACAGTTGATTCCCCTGAGCCTTCTGATGAGATGGCTACCATGCCTGAGCCCCTAGAGATTGCAGCGCTGGCCATAATGGCCACAGCTATCTGCTGTGTTTGGGCTGCACAGTTCCAGTCCATGAATCTGCCCCAGAGACAGCTCCAGCCTGTGAGTCCGCTCCAGCCCAGCATGCTCTTCCTGTCAGTCCTGTCATGGCCAAGAGGGCTGTCTTCACATTCTATGTTTTGGCTGTCCTGCGTGCCTGGAAGAAGCATTCAAGCTCTTTTGGCCATGGACCAGTTGTCACCCCAGAGCAGCCTGCTGTTGCCCCAGAGTCACGTCACATCTCCGCTGATCGCCCAGAGTCATGTCACGTCTCCGCTGATCACCCAGAGTCACGTCACGTCTCCGCTGATCGCCCAGAGTCAAGTCAAGTCTCCACAGATCGCCCTGAGTCACGTCACGTCACGTCACGTCACGTCACGTCTCCACAGATCGCCCTGAGTCACGTCAAGTCTCCGCTGATCGCCCCGAGTCACGTCACGTCTCTGCTGATCGCCCCGAGTCACGTCACGTCTCCGCTGACCGCCCAGAGTCACGTCACTTCTCGAGACCAGTCCAAGAGTGGAGGGGATTGTTGTCCAGTGTGAACGATCCTCCACTGACTTCAGCACGTGCAGCTGGCATCCCGAAATCCTCCGCCGGCTTCGCCCTCAAGCCCGCCGCCTGCTTCGCCCTCAAGCCTGCCGGTTTCTACGCACTCAAGCCTGCCGGTTTCTACGCACTCAAGCCTGCCGGTTGCTGCGCACTCAAGCCCAAGTCCGCCGGTTGCTACTCACTCAAGCTCGCCAACCTCTACACACTCAAGCCTGCCGGTTTCTACGCACTCAAGCCTGCTGGTTGCTGTGCACTCAAGCCCAAGTCCGCCGGTTGCTGTGCACTCAAGGTCAAGTCCACCAGTTGCTACGCACTCAAGGTCAAGTCCGCCGGTTGCAACGCACTCAAGTTCAAGTCCGCCGGTTGCTACGCACTCAAGTTCAAGTCCGCCAGTTGCCACACACTCAAGTTCAAGTCCGCCGGTTGCTACGCACTCAAGTCCAAGCCCGCCAGAGTCTACGGACAAGATGGCCACTCCACCAGTGTCTACGGACAAGATGGCCGCTCCGCCAGAGTCTACAGACAAGATGGCCGCTCCGCCAGTGTCTATGGACAAGATGGCCACTCCAATCTTCGCCGAGGCCGCTCCAGTCTTCGCCGAGCCCGCTCCAGACTCTGCACCTGAGCTCGCTCCAGTCTTCGCCGAGCCTGCTCCAGTCTTCGCCAAGCCCACTCCAGTCTTCGCCGAGTCAGCTCCAGACTCCGCACCAGAGCCCGAGTCAGCTCCAGACTCCACACCTGAGCCCAAGTCAGCTCCAGACTTCGCACCCAAGCTCCTTGCCCTGCCGGCGCCACCCAAGTTCCTTGCCCTCGACCCAGCTCCAGCCCACCAATACATTCCAGCCCACAAATGCCTTCCTGCTACCATTGAATTCCCAAAGAAAATTTTGGGGGGGGGGGGGCCATATACCTGAGGGTGGGGAATTTGTGGGTGGGGCTCCTGAGCTGCCATGGCTGCCTGACACTCCTGACCCGCCATGGCGTCCCAAGGCTAGCGAACTGCTATGGTCGCCCGAGGCTCCTGACCCACCGTGGCCGCCCGAGGCGCCTGACCCACCATGGCGCCTAGAGTCCCTGGACCTGCCCTGGAGACCTCCTTACCTGTCTGTACATACACCCTCACCTGCCAGTTGGTCTCCAGGGCTCCCACCCCCCCCCCTCCCCGGTTGTGCCATTTACGGCGCGAGGACGCGCCTTCCGGGAGGGGGACATTCTGTCACGCATCCTGTCATTCCTGGACTACATTTCCTACAATCCTCCCTGGCAATCACCTGCACTCTCTCCACCAATCACCAATTGCCACATACTGCTGCAGCACATTATCTGGACTATAAAGGACTCTCACTCACACACATACATTGCGAGGTCTTGTTTCACCCAGTGTAAAATTCTGAGCGTTATTTACCCTGTATGTCTGCCTGTTTCTGATCCTGTCTGTTCCCCGTGCTCGTATCTCTGCCGCCTGCCCTTTGGACCTTTTGGATTGTTTATTGTTTCCTGGTTTTGTGATCGATATCTGCCTGCCCTGATTCATTGCCTGTTCTTCGACTACTTTTCTGCCTGCTCTCTGCCATACCTGTTTGCCACTGTTTGACCATTGCCTGTTTTACTACGAACTCTGTTTAATAAAGCCTGCAGATGGATCTTACCTTGAGTCCCGCCTTGTTACAGTTATATTGCAGCCATTTGCTAAAAATAATTTAAGTTCATTTTTTTCCTCATTAATGTACACACAGCACCCCATATTGACAGAAAAACACAGAATTGTTGACATTTTTGCAGATTTATTAAAAAATAAACTGAATTAAAGCTGCAAGCAGCGTTGAAAGGGCCCTCGCACCCGGGCTAACCTCCACCTGTTGGCCTCAGGAAAACAGTGAAAAGTGGGCGACATGCATGTAAGCGAGTAAATACAGGAGAATTATGGCAAAATCATGTAAAAGTGCCACACTTCCTGCTGCCAACAGGTGGCGCTATAGCTAACTGAATATTGTCATATAGATGTCTTTAGGCCAGGACTTTTATCACTCATGTGAAGTTTGGGGCAGATCAGACATAATATGCCTGAGTTACAACAGCTTCCTCTTTCATGGCGAAACATCAGACTTTGTCAGTCCGCCACGGACACGCCCTTCAACAAAAACTCAAGATCTTTGATATTTAACATCTCAAAGGCCTTAAGATTAGACTGGCCATATATGATGTGCTTCTGGTTTAATCTCTATGAGGAGTTAATCACAGTGTAAAACATGTAATTTCCTGTTGCCCCCAGGTGGTGCTATGACTGTAACTGAATATTGTCATATAGATGTCTTCAGGTCAGGACTCTAATAAAACATGTGAAGTCTGGGGCAGATCAGACATTGTATGCCCCAGTTACAACAACTTCCTGTTTCATGGTGAAACATCGAACTTTGCCAGGCCGCCACGGACACGCCCTTCAGCGAAAACTCTAGATCTTCGCAATTTAACGTCTCAAAGGCCTTTAGATTAGACTGACCAAATATGACGTTGATCTGATAAAAGCTCTAGGAGGAGTTCGTTAAAGTACAACATGTGGAAATGGCAAAAACTGCCAAAATTTTGTAGAGAAAATTCAAAATATCTCACTTCCTGTTTGGTTTACAAACTTTGCACCAAGGGCTTTTTTGTAGGTATTGGGCTGTTACATCTGTCTACTGAATTTCATAACTGTACATGAAACGTAGCACGAAGGGCGCTTAATTGAAATTTTGTAGGTGGCGCTATCGAGCCATTTTGCCACACCTAATTCTGAAACCCATATCAGATGTAAATTTTCACCACATCCGACGCGTGTGCAAAGTTTCATGAGTTTTTGAGAACGTTTAGGCCCTCAAAAATGCGATTCATTTTGGAGAAGAATAATAATTGGCTGAGCAATTCCAATAGGGTCCTCACACCATCGGTGCTCGGGCCCTAAATATCACACGGTCCTAAGTATTCAGACCCTTTGCTGTGACACTCATATATTTAACTCAGGTGCTGTCCATTTCTTCTGATCATCCTTGAGATGGTTCTACACCTTCATTTGAGTCCAGCTGTGTTTGATTATACTGATTGGACTTGATTAGGAAAGCCACACACCTGTCTATATAAGACCTTACAGCTCACAGTGCATGTCAGAGCAAATGAGAATCATGAGGTCAAAGGAACTGCCTGAAGAGCTCAGAGACAGAATTGTGGCAAGGCACAGATCTGGCCAAGGTTACAAAAAAATTCTGCTGCACTTAAGAGCACAGTGGCCTCCATAATCCTTAAATGGAAGACATTTGGGATGACCAGAACCCTTCCTAGAGCTGGCCGTCCTGCCAAACTGAGCTATCGGGGGAGAAGAGCCTTGGTAAGAGAGGTAAAGAAGAACCCAAAGATCACTGTGGCTGAGCTTCAGAGATGCAGTCGGGAGATGGGAGAAAGTTGTAGAAAGTCAACCATCACTGCAGCCCTCCACCAGTCGGGGCTTTATGGCAGAGTGGCCCGACGGAAGCCTCTCCTCAGTGCAAGACACATGAAAGCCTGCATGGAGTTTGCTAAAAAACACCTGAAGGACTCCAAGATGGTGAGGAATAAGATTCTACAATTCTGTGTTTTTCTGTCAATTGTTACAACAGAGACACGGAGGCAGAGGTAAAAGCAATCCAGGTAAGTTTATTCACAATTAGCAGAGCACTGGGTGATGGTAAGCAGATATAGAGTTCTTGAATGATGAAGAGAATGTAATACTGTCCTGATTTTGTCTTGCAGATGCGGATGGAGAGATGTAAGGGAAGGAGATGGCGGAGACACTCACACACACAGGTAGGTAGGCACACGAGGAGAACAGGAGACGAAGGAGATGGAGGAGACGACTGGAGCAGGTAAGTATGGCGTTTGGAGTCCTTAAGGTAAGCATACATAAGTCGTAGTGCAAACGAGACCGGACAGTGAGTGTGTGTGAGTGTGGTGGTTTTGTAGTGGTGGTGATTGCAGTGCTGATGAGTCACAGGTGGCGGTGATCAGTATGCTGGTGATTGAGTGCGTGGGTAAGGGAGTGAGGTGGAACCTGACGTGTCTGTGACAGTACCCCCCCTCCCACGGCCCGCTCCTGAGGGCCGCGGACCCCGACGTTGTGGTGGTCGTCCTCTAGGGCGTGGGGCAGGTCTGTTTGGGTGGTTGGCGTGGAATGTCTGTAACAGGATAGGATCAAGGATATCATTCTTGGGAACCCATGAGCGTTCTTTGGGGCCATAGCCCTCCCAGTCGACGAGGTATTCGAGTTGACCACCACGGCGCCGGGAATCCAGGATCTCGTGAACCACGTAAGCTGTGCCGTCCTCCAGGATAAGTGGAAGGGGGGGCTCGGCGGCTGCCGCGTCAGGTTCTGTGGAGGGAACAACAGAAGGGTGGTGAGGTTTTAGCAGTGATACATGGAATGTCGGATGGATTCTACTGTACTGTGCTGGGAGTTGGAGACGGTAGGTGACGGGGTTGATCTGCCGGATGATGGTGAACGGGCCAATGAAGTGGGGACTCAGCTTCTTGCAGGGCAGATGCATCCTGATGTCCCTGGTGGACAGCCAGACCTTCTGCCCCGGTTGATAGACAGGAGCGTCGGAGCGCCGAAGGTCGGCTGTCATCTTGCGTCTGCGCAGGGCTCTCTGCAGTTGGTGGTGAGCTGAGTCCCAAACCCTCTCGCTCTCCCGGAACCAGTAGTCGACTGCAGGAACGTTGGAAGGTTCCCCATCCCAGGGGAACAGTGGGGGTTGGTAGCCGAGTACGCACTGGAAGGGTGTTAGTCCAGTTGTGGCTTGGCGGAGGGAGTTCTGTGCGTACTCGGCCCAACCCAGGTACTGGTTCCAGGAGTTCTGGTGGCCGTGACAGAAGGTACGCAGGAAGCGGCCTATCTCCTGGATCTTGCGTTCCGTCTGCCCGTTCGACTGAGGATGGTATCCAGATGACAGGCTGATGGTCTCCCACGTCTGGCCTTCCAGACGTGGGAGACGAATTGGGGTCCTCTGTCGGAGACTATGTCGGAGACTATGTCCACTCCTCGAGGGCAAGCTTGACGGCCAGGAGTTCGCGGTCACCGATGTCATAATTGACCTCCGCCGGGTTGAGCTTGCGGGAGAAGAAGGCGCATGGATGGAGTCTACTTGGTGTCCCCTGCTGCTGCGAGAGGACCGCTCCCACTCCAGTGGTGGAGGCGTCCACTTCCACGATGAATGGGAGATCTGGATTAGGGTGGACGAGGAGGGGAGCGGTGGTGAAGGCTCTTTTAAGGGTCTCGAAGGCGTTGGTGGCTTGTTGGGACCAGGACAGAGACTTGGGCTGGTGACGGAGTAAGTTGGTGAGTGGACTGACGATGGTACTGTAATTCTTGATAAAACGGCGGTAGAAATTGGAGAAACCTAGGAAGCGTTGGAGTTCTTTGATTGTTGAGGGAGTGGGCCAGGACTGGATAGCGAAGACCTTCCCCTCGTCCATCCGGATGCCACTGTGATCTATTATGTACCCCAGGAACTGGACAGAGGGCTGGTGAAAGGAGCACTTTTCAGCTTTGAGGAAGAGATGGAATTGCCGTAAGCGTTGGAGGACCTCCGCAACGTGGTGGCGATGTTCGGCCAAGCTCCAGGAGTAGATGAGGATGTCGTCAATATACACCAGAACGAACTTGTGGAGAAACTCCCGGAGCACCTCGTGTATGAAATCCTGGAATACGGAGGGGGCGTTGACCAGGCCATACGGCATGACGAGATACTCGTAGTGTCCGGTGGGCGTGACAAAGGTGGTCTTCCACTCGTCCCCCTCACGTATCCGGATGAGGTTGTACGCGCTGTGGAGGTCCAACTTAGTGAACACAGTGGCACCGCGGAGATGTTCCAGGGCCGCTGGGACGAGGGGAAGTGGGTAGCGAAACTTGACAGTAATTTTGTTGAGGGCACGGTAATCGATGCAGGGCCTCAAGCCTCCGTCCTTCTTCGCCACAAAAAAGAAGCTTGAAGCAGCAGGGGAAGTAGACGGGCGGATGTAACCTTGGTCGAGGGCCTCTTTGATGTATTCCTCCATGGCCTTCTCCTCCGGTATTGACAGGGGGTAGATACGTCCCCTGGGCACTGCCTCACCCGGTAACAGATCGATGGCACAGTCCCATGGCCGGTGTGGAGGAAGCTTGGAGGCGCGTTGCGGGCAGAAAACGTCACTGAAGGGGGCGTAGTCCGGGGGAACATCCACGGAGCGCTTCTCTACAGGGCTTTCGATGGATGTGGCATTGATGGAAAGAGACTTGGAGAGTGGAGATTTCGGAACAGGAAGCACTGGGAAGCAATCTGGAAAGCACTGGTCGCCCCACTTCAGGACTTCGCCCGTGCGCCAGGAGATGGTGGGATTATGTTGTTCAAGCCACGGACACCCTAGAACCACGTCAGCGGTGGACTCCTCCAGAACCAGCAGATGTATCTTTTCCGAATGCAGGATGCCAACACAGAGTTGAAGTGGTCCCACACAATGACGGATGTTCTTACGGCTCAGGGGTTTGCCCGTGATGGAGTGGATTTGATAGTTAATCGGAGACGGGGAGATCTTGAGCTTGAGTTGTCGACAGAGGGCGCCTGAGATGAAATTTCCTGCTGACCCTGAGTCAAGGAGCGCCACCACTGGAACAGAGGTATTTGCAGCAGTAAGGATTACAATAGTAGTGAGTGGTTTCATTTTCTGAATGGAGGGAAAAATAGCACTCACCACGGGCCGAGGAGGACGGGTTGGGCATGTGGAGATGACATGCCCCGGAGATCCACAATATAAGCATAAGTTCAGGGTCAGCCTTCTTTGCCTTTCATTTGAGGTGAGACGTGAATGATCGATTTGCATCGGTTCGGTGGCTGATTCTGGGGAGCTGACGGGTTCGGACCGGCGGAGGAGGTTGATGGTAGATGACTGGCCCTGGTGCTCAAGGAGACACAACTGCATACGAGAACCCACGCGGATGGCGAGTTGGATGAAGCGTTCTAGTCCCATGGAGTCCTCGTATGCAGCGAGATGCAGCCGCACATTGGGTTCCAACCCCTGACGGAAAGTGGTGATGAGGGCTTGTTCATTCCATCCGCTGGTGGCGGCTAGCGTTCGGAACTGCAAGGCATATTCGTTAACAGAGAGATTTCTTTGTTTCAGATTATAGAGTTTCTCACCAGTAGAAGAATCCGCCAGAGGTTTCCCAAAGACCTCACGGAAGTGAGAGACGAACGCCGAATATGACTGGACAACAGGGCCTTTCTGGGTCCACAGGGAGTCTGCCCATTGCAGGGCCTTACCTTGCAGTTGCGAAATGATGAACGCTATTTTAGCCGTGTCGGGGGTGTAGAGGTGCGGCTGCATCTCCAGGACCAGTTCGCATTGGAGAAGGAATCCGCTGCATTCCTCCGCCGATCCAGAGTAGGGCGCCGGTTTGGCCATGGGACTGGCGGTGAATGCTGGAGAAGAAGCGGTGATGGTGGGTGCGGAAGCTGCAGCGTTGGAGGGTGATGGTGAAGATGGTTGTGGGGTGAGTGCTCGGCGCAGTGCGTTCACGAGCTCTTGAAACGGGTCGTTGGTGCTCATGCTGTGAAGTTGTTATGGTCCGGTCTTCTGTTACAACAGAGACACGGAGGCAGAGGTAAAAGCAATCCAGGTAAGTTTATTCACAATTAGCAGAGCACTGGGTGATGGTAAGCAGATATAGAGTTCTTGAATGATGAAGAGAATGTAATACTGTCCTGATTTTGTCTTGCAGATGCGGATGGAGAGATGTAAGGGAAGGAGATGGCGGAGACACTCACACACACAGGTAGGTAGGCACACGAGGAGAACAGGAGACGAAGGAGATGGAGGAGACGACTGGAGCAGGTAAGTATGGCGTTTGGAGTCCTTAAGGTAAGCATACATAAGTCGTAGTGCAAACGAGACCGGACAGTGAGTGTGTGTGAGTGTGGTGGTTTTGTAGTGGTGGTGATTGCAGTGCTGATGAGTCACAGGTGGCGGTGATCAGTATGCTGGTGATTGAGTGCATGGGTAAGGGAGTGAGGTGGAACCTGACGTGTCTGTGACATCAATATGGGGTGCTGTGTGTACATTAATGAGGAAAAAAATGAACTTAAATGATTTTAGCAAATGCCTGCAATATAACAAAGAGTGAAAAATTTAAGGGGGTCTGAATACTTACTGTAACCTTAAATTCATTATTTTAGTTTCAGTTTAATTCATTATTTATTTTAGTTTGTTAATTCATGATTTTATTTAAAAAAGGGAAAAGAAAGAAAAATAATTTTGATGTGGTTGTGAAGACACTAATAATTGAATTAGTAATGTTTTCATTTATTTTCAAGTGTCTTATGCAGAGTTATATATTAGTTGGGAAATGATTTTGTGCCTCGGCTTCTTTAAGGGAGTGCGCTTGGGAAGAGAAGAGGAGAAGCAAGTTGTACAAGTGTGAGTTAGGCAGCTGTTCATGCTGTTATGCCGATACTTCTGATTCTAATTAAAGAAAGAAACGTGAATTATCACCGTTGTAACCCGTGTTTTATTTATGTTATCCACACTGAAGAGACTGGAGTGTTCACAGCAGAAAATAAGGGTTACAGACTGGTGGCAGCGGTTTCAAGTTCACGAGTTTCTGGAAGTTTCGCGGCAGTGGTGTTCAACTAAGACGGCGCATTTTTCAATGCACCGCGAAGCGTTGTGGTGAGTGAACTTTGATGAGACATTTAGTCTGTTTAAAGAGACTATTTCATCGCTCGCGCCGTTCGAAGTTAAACAGTGTCTAAATCTACAGGAAAATGTCTATTGATTCTCGTGTGCTTCCCGCACATTCTACGTCTCCCAACGAGAGCGATGGGGACGAATTGGACACAACAGCTCGTCATACAGAGAGTGCGGCTTCGGCTAATCACACTACAAAAGTGCTGCACTTCAAAGACTATCTTCCACCGTGTTTCCATGGACGGTAGGGACAAAGACAGTTTTTCCTTATGGAAAGCCCGGTTAGAGTTTGCTGTTAAGGCTTGTGCTGATGCACAGACACAAGATTTGGCTGCCATTTTGCCTACGAGGTTGAGTGGAGATGCTTTAGCTTACTGGCTCTCCTTGGCTCCTGAGATACAACAGAACTATGAACTATGAACCGTCCACATCATCGAGATCATCACGCCAGCCTGCCTCCACATTATGCTGCTCAACATGCCAGCCATTCTTCTTATCATTGCAACCAACATGTTGGCCTCACTCTACATCATCACGATCGTTAAGTCAGCCCGACTTCTGATCATCGAGATCATGGTTTACATCACACCTCTCATCATCAGGATCGTCGTACAACAGAATGGCCCTCCAACAGGTTCTCTGGTGAGAGATATGGCCTACGATCGTCTACTGACCATCCACCCTCATCTGGTGATCATCATGTCAGTTTGGTCGATGAGGATGTTGCTCTTCAGGGAAACGGCTGGTAGCAGGTACTACGGGCCAGGTATCTGCTGAATCTATGAGCCGGCCCAAACAAACTGAACTGGTAACACCTGTCATTCCCACACCTTATGTTTTTGCTATCATTGAGAACATTGCCGTACAAGCATTTGTAGACAGTGGTTCAGAAATATCTTTGATCAGCGAAACACTGAGAATGTCAATTCCCTCTCACAAAAAAGCCAATTCAGAAATCCTTTCTCTTGGCAAAATCAGTGACTGGTGACTATCTTGACACTCTTGGTATGTTACCTATTACTATTAGGCTTGGTGAGGAAGTGTTCTCACATGATATTCAGGTGGTTAGGAATGCAACACAGCCAGTTATCCTTGGGTGGGATTTTCTTAGCAAACATCATGCTGTAATTGATCTCAGAGAGAACAATTTAAAATTGTGGAACTGGACTGTTCCTCTCTTGTGTTCGTAGGATATAGTCCCTCTTCGGAGTAGTGCTGTGACTTTAGAGCCCATTCTGATCCCTGCCAGGTCACAGATGAACGTTTTGCAAAGATTCAGCCCAATATTGGCGAAAAAGATTTCACATGCAATTATGTTGGACTTTTAGACCCTGAAAGTCAGACAGTACCAGGTCTTTTTGTAGCACGTACAGTAACTTCCGTAAAAGCAGGTGTGACTTTTGTTCGAGCCATGAATCCGACAAATGAGGATTGTCATGTTCCCTGTGGCACAAGGCTTGGTGAGTTTCATTCCTTAGTCACTCAACCAGGTGAAGAATACACAATGTTGGAACCCACAGTAGCTCAGATACAGACACAAATTGAGCCCTGTCCAAAACCTAAAGTAGACCTCAGTCAGTCTGCATTGGACAGAGAACAACAGACTCAGCTAGAGACTCTGATTTTCAAATATTCAGATGTTTTCAGTGCAAATGATTATGACTATGGTCGTACAGATTTGGTCAAGCATACCATCCGTACTGGGGATGTACAGCCAATCAGGCAGAGGGCTTACAGAACATCTCCACATATTCGAGCTGAGATAGGCAAGTTCAGCAGCTCCTTTCGCATGATGTCACTGAGGAAAGTTGTAGCCCCTGGGCTTCCCCTGTCGTCTTAGTGAAAAAGAGAGATGGCAGTTACAGATTCTGCATTGATTTTAGAAAGCTTAATGCAGTCACTGTAAAAGACTCATACCCCTTACCCCGACCATCAGATGCTTTAGACAGCTTGTCAGGTGCATGTTGGTTTAGCACAATGGATTTGTCCAGTGGATACTGGCAAGTTGAGCTAGACTCTAATGATAGGGAGAAAACCGCATTCAATACAGGCAGTGCATTATACCAATTCAAGGTTATGCTGATGGGTCTTACAAATGCCCCTCCAACTTTCCAACGACTGATGGAGCTGGTGCTTCGTGGACTTCATTGGAAGGTTTGTCTTGTTTACCTTGATGATGTGCTGGTGTTCAGTCGGACTTTCAGTGAACATCTTAACAGTCTTGAGGAGGTTTTCAGTCGTTTCCATTCAGCAGGTCTAAAATTGAAGGTTAACAAATGTCATTTTGCTCGTAGTGAAGTGTCCTACCTGGGTCATGTTGTATCCAGCCAGGGTCTGTTACCGGATGCAAAGAACCTGGACAAGGTCCGGTCATGGCCTACCCCTAGAACTGTCACAGAGGTGAGAGCATTTGTTGGTTTATGCTCCTATTATAGGAGGTTTGTCAGACATTTTGCTGTAGTTGCTGCACCCCTTCATGCTCTGACCCAAAAATGTGCTGTCTTCAAATGGTCGAGTGAATGCGAGGAGGCTTTTAGATCACTGAAGCATGCCCTCACTAGTCCTCCCATTGTTGCTCACCCTATATTCGCACAGCCTTTTCTACTATACACTGATGCTTCTCATGACTGTGTAGGTTCAGTGCTTGCGCAGACGCAGGATGGGAAGGAACGCGTAATTGCGTATGCCAGTCACACTCTGACTCCTTCCGAAAAGAAATGGTCCACCTATGACCGCGAGCTGTGGGCTATGGTGTGGTTTGTCTGACATTTCAGACATTTCTTGTCAGGGGCCCCATTCAAAATTATTACCGACCACAAACCACTATTGAATCTCAAAAAGGCCTCAGTTGATAATGATCCGACTGGTAGAAGAGCACGTTGGATACTTGAAATGGATGTGTATGACTTTACCATTCTTCACAGAGAAGGGAAGCAGCATAGTAATGCTGATTCCTTGTCGCGGCGCCCTAGCTTACCTGTGACAGAAACAAAAGCAGTGCAGTGTGTAATTTCCAGCCATACTACTGCTAAAAAAGTCTCCTCTCCTGTTGAAGTGCCAAATGTTTGTGTACTTCTTCCTGACGTGAGTCCAACACTGTCAGTTGATTTGGCTGAATTACAAGTTCAGCAAAAGCTGACTTTTGTCTTAGTACTGTCATGGGCTGGAAAGAGAATGGTAATCAAAGACCACCATTAGGCAGACTGAAACATTCCCCAGCCACACTGAGGAAACTCTGGCATGAATTCCCCAAATTATCAGTCTAAGAGGGTATATTGTGTCGCAGAGTAAAGTCATCTCCTCATAGCCCTCCTGTTTACCAAGTAGTCTTGCCTGAAGCACTCATTCTAACCGCTCTTAAGTGTTTTCATGGGGAGAAGTTTAGTGGTCATTTGAGCGCTGAGCGTGCCTTGTTGAGAGCCAGGAAAATATGCTATTGGCCATAAATGTCCCGTGATATTCAGAAATTCTATGCTGAATGTGTATCCTGTCAGTCATGTGCTTCTACCACTCCTCATGAAAGGGCCCCATTACAGTCCATTAATGCAGAAAGACCATTTCAAAGAATTGCATACGGACCAAGGTAGACTGTACTTTTGCTGTACTGTTTAATGCACATAATGAGTTTCATACAGTATTGTGTCATAGGAATGCGATACAGCATATGAGGAACATTACTGAGCTACCTGTTACTTCACTTGGGAATAGGTATGTTTTAGTTGTAATGGACTATTTTACTCATTTTGTCAATCTGTACCCCCTGAAAGATCAGCGTGCGACAACTGTAGCACAGTGCATTTTTGAAGATTACATTAAGCAGCACGGGGTCCCTGAGGTAGTCCATACGGACCAAGGTAGACAGTTTGAGTCAGATTTGATTAAACATCTGTGCAGTCAACTCGGCATTGAGAAAACCCGTACCTCACCCTACCACGCCCAGTGTGATGGTATGGTCGAAAGACTGAATCGAACATTGAAAGACCAACTCGCCAAGTACATTTGTGAAAGTGGTGGTGAATTGGATAAATATCTGCCTCAAGTGGAACTGGCTTATAATTCCAGCATTCATTCCAGCACTGGGTTCTCTCCTTTCTTTCTTGCACATGGCAGAGAACCATGACTACCTGCCAATATCCTTTTGAACTGTAGTCCGGCTATCACTTCCTGTACACCAGGCACCCCTGCAGACTATGCTCTTGATGTGACCACACGTTTATCATATGCTTTCAAAGATGCTGCTGTGCGGTCCAATGCAGCTAAACTTAATCAGAAACGGCAGTATGATAAAAAGACATTTTTCCACCCACATAAGCCTGGTGACTTTGTGTTTTTGGATGACCCAGCTCAAAAGCAGAATAAATTGGCTCCTAAATGGAAAGGGCCATACAAAATTCTGAGGAGAATGGACAAGGATGACACCCCTGGTGTAACTTACGAGATTACGGACCCAAGAAATCCACAGTCACAATCGCCTAAAGCCATACAAGGGTTCTTCTTGGAATTTACCTGCCGTTTCCTCTCCAGTATCTGTGCCTCCTGTTGTGAATAGTGCTGAGGCCCCTCACTCAGTTCCCCTCACTGCATTGTCTGGAGCTTTGCCTTTCCGACCCCCTACACCACCTTATGTGCCTAACCAAACTGCAAAGCAAATTGTTTGCGGGTCAAGAACTGACTATTTAGCTCAAACTCTTTCTTTGTCAGGGCCAGACTCTGTGCCAAGGCCTAATGTTTCCCCTACGGACTCTCAGGGTCAGGAGCGAGACAATTTACCATCAGTGGACCCACCTCAACTTACTCGTAGTGGCCGTGTGGTTAAAAAACCTGTAAAGTTTAAAGATTTTGTATGTTGATGCACATATTTTGCATGTTGATATGCAGATATTGGTTGTCTGTGCACTGTACTTTTGCTGTACTGTTTAATGCACATAATGAGTTTCATACAGTATTGTGTCATAGGAATGCGATACAGCATATGAGGAATGTGTTCTAAGGCTTTTGTGAAATAATTTGGTATATCACACGAACAAATTTTGATGCAATACTGCACTGTTATCACGTTAGTATGTTTTTGCTATGTAACTGAGTTAAAGTTATACAGGATTATTTTGAGAAACGAGGACGTTTCTTGTTAAGCAGGGGACGACTGTAACCTTAAATTCATTATTTTAGTTTCAGTTTAATTCATTATTTATTTTAGTTTGTTAATTCATGGTTTTATTTAAAAAAGGGAAAAGAAAGAAAAATAATTTTGATGTGGTTGTGAAGACACTAATAATTGATTTAGTAATGTTTTCATTTATTTTCAAGTGTCTTATGCAGAGTTATATATTAGTTGGGAAATGATTTTGTGCCTCGGCCCCTTTAAGGGAGCGCACTTGAGAAGAGAAGAGGAGAAGCAAGTTGTACGAGTGTGAGTTAGGCAGCTGTTCATGCTGTTATGCCGATACTTCTGATTCTAATTAAAGAAAGAAACGTGAATTATCACCGTTGTAACCCGTGTTTTATTTATGTTATTCACGCTGGAGTGTTCACAGCAGAAAATAAGGGTTACATTTCCATACCCACTGTATTAAACTGTATAAAAGCAGAACAGCTTGGGTGATCAGTCAATAACACGTTGTTCTCCATATCTTTTAGATATTCTTATGAAGCAAATCATTGCTGATCTCAAGGCTAGCATATTAGTGCTAGCAAATGGTGATGAATAGTTCTCTTTGAACCTGCTGTGTCTTTCATGTTCTCTGGCTTAATGACCACATGTGCAGATCAACAATGTTGTGACAACAGCACAACGTCTACTGTTGTTGAATTAAAGACATGTTTACTGTGTCAACAGTGCTTTAATATACAGAAAAACGTGACTTGTTTAACTTTTTGCTTTGATAGCACCGATTGCACATAGCTACTATGGCAAAAGATAAATACTAATTTTAATCATTTCTACTCTGACCTACAAGGGAAAAATCCCCCCAGATTACTATAAATTTGTCCTATTAAAATTTGCAGTACTTCATACTGTATTGCTAATGGCATAAATTCAAAAAAAAAAAAGAAAAAAAAGCTGAATCCTATAGGAACAAATAAGAATTCTCTAATCTCTAAATAATCAAATAAGATCTTACACCAGGGCTCTTTAAAGTGATTGTTCATCCAAAAATAAAAATAAAATCTGTCCTCATTTACTCACCCTCAAGTTGTTTTAAACCTGTATGAATTTCTTTCTTATTTTGAACAAAAAAGAAGATATTTTGAAAAATGTGGGTAACGAAACATTTTCTGGTCCCCTTTGTCTTCCATAATATATATTTTTTCATACTCTGAAAGTCAATGGGGACCAGCAACTGTTTGGTTACCCTCATGGTTACCCATACAGGTTTAGAACAACGTGAGGGTGAGTAAATGAGGACAGAATTTTTTTATTTTTAGATTAACTATCCCTTTAACTCTGGCCCTGGCCTGTGACAGTCTTTTCTCTCCTTCAACAATGACTGTTAATCAGATATACAGTATTATGCAAAAGTCATTAGATGTTGTTTTAGCAATGGTATAATGACCATATATAATTATTTCTCTGTCTCTTTATTAGAATATAACTAGACAATACAGGAAATTTGTATGCAGTATTAAAAAACAAATTAAAAAAAAAAAACAGCTTCTATAGGCTAAAGTGGCAAGTATTTAATGGAAAAGGATTGGAAGTCCTAGAAAACTTTCAAAATATGACGAGAAGTTTCTCCGATTTTCTTCTTTGAGAAAATGGAAGAAGTTATCACATTAAATACTGATTTTTGCTTAAAGAAGCCATTTAGTTCTGATTTTTTTACATTTTGTGTACATATTTCCTGTATTTTCTGTTTGTATCGTAATAAAGACCAAAAAATATGGATGGTCATTAAAACATTACTAAAACAATAAAGCTGGTGGTGACTTTTGCACAGTACTGTACATAGAAAGAAATCATATGCAAATGTTTGCAGCTGTATTGTATGATTCTGTGATCATAGATATATGATTTGAATAAATCAAGGTATCATTGGATTCATTTATGTTGCATATATGATCTCTAGTCTCACCACTTTCACATGATTAGAATCTTCAGGCATCCGACAATGCTCTGATGGTAAATATCATTTACTAGAGAGTTTTACCAATACTTTATTTTGAATTTCATATAATTTGCAAATGAGCCGAATAGTCTGACTACAAACTAAATCTTGTGAAAATCAGCTGGGTTGGAATGATACACTTCTAGAAGTTGAAGATCCCCGTCCTTTATAACATAACTCTAAAAAACTATACAGTTGTGTAAAAAAGTAAATACACTTTATTCAGTAAGATTAAACTTTCCAACTGTAGGGATACATTTGTAGATTACAATTTCAAAGAATACCCATCATCCTCACTGATTATTGTAAGTATTAGTCCTGCTATGACAAATTAGCAGGTGGACAAATATCCACAAATCAACGTGAAATGCATATTTATGTTTTTATAGACAAACTGTTCTTATGTCATATTAGTTTTCACCATACACAGAATGTTTACAGATTCCCTCCCCAGTTTTTCTGTCTCGCTCTCTTTTTTTGTTTGAAGTAAATGTGAGTTAGAGGAAAGATTGATGTCATAATGACTATGATGGCATTCTTTAGTCATTTAAACTGGCAGTATCATCTCAATTTATTTCATGGCTTTCTGCAATGATACATTCAGAACAGGTCCAGACAGATATGAGAGTGAAAGCTGAGAAAGGCTGTATGTTACAGTGCCTGGAGGACATGGCTCACTCATGTCTATGTTTTCATGAGGAGCTCACCGTAAGAAACATCTGCAGAGATGTTTGGGTTTATGATTCCTGCGGTAACTCTTTTTCAAGTGCATTGAATTGAATTTTGAATTTGCTCTACATGTATGATAGTAAGCTCATAGTTTCCTTTATATAACTTTTAAAGTCGCAGTGAAACAGAAGTGGCAACAGATTTTTTCTTCCATATTGTGACGTACAACCGAGTATAATGGATTATTGAAAAAGATTAAAAAAAATTGGATCTGTGCATCGGCTGTTGATTGGATGTTGAAATGTGGGTGTGGCACTAAAAAATGAAAGTGAGCTTGCTGTGGATTGTGCAGGGGCAGGGTTTACAAGATAGAAGTCTGGCATGCATCACAAGCAGGAGTGTAAAGTAATGAATTACAAATACCCATGTTACTGTAATTAAGTAGTTTTTATCAGAAATTGTACTTTTTAAAGTAGTTTTAAAATTGTGTACTTTTACTTTTAATTGAGTAAATTTATATGTATCTCTACTTTTACTCTGCTATTTTTCATCTGGTTGTAGTCGTTATATGCTTGTTTTAATCAATGTGATTGTTTAGGTACTTCCTAATAGTGACCTATAGGGAGAGAGTAATCATTTTCGCGACTCCTGTTAAATAAAATCACGCATAGAAAACTTTAACCACAGCATTAGATGATTCCAACTGCTGTTAATCATGGCTGTAATACCATGCCTTAATGTACTGCAATTGGAGGACCAAATGCATTATTGCACCCACTTGTGACCTATGGCATTATATTCATCTCTGTCAGCGCATGATGTGATAAAACTACAGCTTGTTTATAAACAACATTATCCCAAAACACTAAAACTGTGGCAGTTTGTAACCCATCTCTGGTGTGTGATGCTGAACTCTCAGAGGTTTGTGTATTCTTTGCACTGTTCTGAACATTGATATTTTGTGTTCAACAATAGTTCGCTCAGTGTTCATTACTGATTTTAAATCTGTTTTTTCATACATTATGATTTAAAATGGTGAAGAGTGTATGGAAAATATTTTTTTATTTTCATCTCTGTAATAGTCTTTCCATGTTATTTTGATTTTAAAAAAGTTGACAGTCAAAATTAAAACTGTTGAAGGATTTTCTTCATTCTTCCTGACAAACAGCACAAAAAAAAAGTACACGGTTTTCTACATTTTTAAACCACAGCTCGATACTCACTACTCAGGTACTTTTAAATAAGCTATACTCTTACTCAGGTAGTTTTTTGGACAAGTAATTTTTACTCTACTCACACTACATTTTTTTTTTTTTTTTAAGTAATGGTACTTTTACTTGAGTGTATTTTTTCAGTACTCTTTCCACCTCTGGTCACCAGAGAGAAGTCTGTCATTTTTACCCGAAAATCGACTTAAAGACATTGTGATAACAAACATAAGGTCAAAAAAGAGAAACAAAGGCATTGACGTATCGCTCACATATAGTGCCCCACACATGACATGCAGGAAAAAATATGTATATCGTGGCCACAAATTAACATTTGGTTTCCACGACTTACTAATACGTCATGTTTTACTAATTTGTTCCCGTTTTCTTTCCCGTAAATTGTGTGCACAATATAATAATTTGTTCCCTCGTTTTACTAAATCATGGCCATGTTGTAATAATTTGTTCACTTAGTTAAATCACAATGAGGGAATTAATTAAAGGTGCTACAGAGGATGTTTTGTTTTATACATTTTTGCAATATTACTTGAAACTGTCTTTACTAACTGATAAAAGACTATTTATTAGGTGCACTGAAAGGAATAATATTAATATACATCATCTGTGCACGAGGTAGGGCCTTAAAAACATCACCCAGATGATCGTGTAAACGATTGGCCCTCTGGCTTGTCAATCACTGCCATTACGTTCCTTGTGAGAGACGTGCGCGGATTGGCCCTCTGGCTTGTCAATCACTGCCATGACGTTCCTTGTGAGAGACGTGTGCGGCTGCACGCTCAAGTAACTTTCCACAGGCGCCGCATGCAATGTTTTTGTCAGGACTCAGGAGTAACAACTGCAGATTATGAGTTACCTGCGGTGAGTCCGACATAATGAATCCACTAACACGACACAGCGAATGCTGGTGGTAAACACTCGTGTTCCAATACTCGTGCATGAGTTTTGGGAGGCGTTCCCTCGAAATGAGCTGTGAAGGAGGGGGGTTGTTCTTACACATGCGCTCATTTCAAAAACTCACCAACGGTCTTTGGTTTCTCAGTCGACGAAAAGATCCTCTGTAGCACCTTTAATACACCGTGGCCATGATTTACTAAAATGTGAGAATAAATTCTTAATTCATGGCCACGACTTTTGTCTGCATGTCATGTGCAGGGCTCCGTAACAATCAAATTCATACATTTACAAAATAGATAGGATGAATTTTCATTATTCATTTTCATGCATTAAGCTACAAACCCCATTTACAGAAAAGTTAGGACATTTTGTAAAATGCAATAAAATCAAGAATCTGTGATTTGTCAGTTCTCCCGAACCTATATTTTACTGACAAAAGTAGGTAAAAAAGATTTCCAGTGTTTTCACTGAACAACTTTATTGTATAAATAAACTTTGATGGCTGCAACACACTCCAAAAAAGTTGGGACAGAGCCGTGTTTACCACTGTGTCACATCACCTTTCCTTTTAATTACAATTTTTAATCATTTGGGAATTGAGAATACTTAATTGTTGCAGGTTTGCAAGTGGAATTTTTACCCAGACATCTGCAAAACAGTCTGTCGTCATTGTTGTCTGATTCTCCTTTTCATGATGGGCCATACATTTTCAATTAGAGTCAGATCTGGACTGCAGGCAGGCAGTCAGGCACATCCACTCTACGGTGTATAGTGTCTAGGAACCACTCTGATGCATCACATGCAGAATGAGGCTTAGCTTTGTCTTGCTACCCAGTTTACGTCTCTGTAGAATTCAAATATATGCCTCCATGTCAATGGTACCTATACACAAATGCAAATCACCCATGCCGTTTGCACCCCCATACCATGACAGATGTTTTCTTTTGCATCTGTTGCTGATGAAAGTCTGTATGGTCCCTTTTGACTTTGGGACTGAGAACTCGATGTCCATTTTTTCCAAAAACAAGCTGAAACATTGACTCATCACAGCACACATTTCCACTGTCTTTTAGACTGAGATGAGCTTGGGCCCAGAGAACTTAGCCGCATCTCTGCATAGAATCGATGTATAGCTGTATCGATGTATCGATGTATTTTTTGCACTCTTGCATTGAGAAATGTGATTTTTTAATTGTTTGACAATTGGCACAAAGTGGTGAGCCATGACCCATCTTTTCTTGCAAAGACTGAGAAGCACTTTTACACCCAAACATGACACCCTCACCTATTACCAATTTACCTGCTAACTGTGGACTGTTTAAAAACTGTTTAACTTGGATATTATATAATCTTTTCACTTTTATTTTGCTTCTGTCCCAACATTTTGTGGAATGTATTGCAGCCATCAAAATTAAAATTTGTTTATATTCACAAAATGCAATTATGTTGGTCAGTGAAAACATTGGAAATCTTTTCTTTGTGCTTTTGTCAGTTAAAAAAAAAAAGGTTCAAGAGAATTAACAAATCACAGACTGTGGTTTTTATTGCATTTTACAAAATGTCCCAACTTTTCTGGAAATGGGGTTTGTACTTTACAAAAGCTTGTCTGAAGGTAAAAGTTTTAAAAGGTTTAAACGTTTTATACCTGGTATGTATTTTGAAAACTTTAAAAGCGTTCTCACTGCTGGTCATGGAGCAGCATACTGTAACTCTCTACTTTATGGATGTCTCCTTTATATGACACAGAGAACTACTGCTATAGAAAGCATTAAAGCAAATCAAAGAATTTTGGAGATTTTTAAAAGTCTTCAGAAAAAAATTGTAAGTCTGATCAGTTAGTAGTAAATCAGAGCAGTCACTCTGCCAAGTTTGTTGGAGCTTGAATGCTCTGGGAGGAGTTTCAGTGAAATACTACAGGATATTTGGCCAGCTTTACAGAAAATGCATGTTTACATTACAATTTAGAGTGATCTGTTATCAGAGGTGACTGTGTCCAAGTAATGTATGTCAGAAATGTACATATACAAATCACACAGTTAATTTTAGGCAATAATTGCATTATGTTATTGTGAATATAATGATTACAATATGTAGAAAATTTAGCATTGGTGCATATATTTCGCCCTGCGTGAGTGTACTGTATGTATGTGGATAAAGTGTGATGTACTTATATCCAACTTTACTGAAATGGCTGATAATATAGTTACATTTCATTACAAAATATTACAAAATAAATAAATATTACAAAAGAAATCAGGCTCTTGACATTTATATCACTTTACGTTAGTGTATTTTATTTATGCTGCTGATAAAGTTAGATATGATATTTGACTTAGTACTCAGTAAAGAATTTAAAATAAAACCATAACCCTAATAAAGTATGAAATTGAAATTGGGAAAAAAAATGAAATTGAGTGTAAAATTTAATTGTGATGATAAAAAAAAATGTTCAAATGATCAATAGTTCAAAACCTCTATTCAGTGACTTTATATGACCTCTTTTAGCAAGAGTTCAGAATAAGGTCAAAGGTCCTGCTCAGTGTTGATGTAGCACAGCTGAAGAATAGGAATGTTAATGAGTCAAATTTGATGTGACAAAAGACATAATGGGAAAAAGAGAAAAGCCTTTGTATCTCACCAAAAGACAGAAACCCTGGTGATACAGCACTGATGATTATTAACCTGAACTCACAGGCAGCCAGTTTCACACTAACTGACTCCTTAAATGCTCAAGTTAGTGAGATGGTTGTGCTGTACAACAGTGTCTAAAGGCAGAGTCAGACAGAGACAAATTTACTCGGAGTGGGAATTGTCTTCTGTTGTGCTCTATGAGGGTTTCTCCTGGCTCACAGAAGCAATCTTTTCCATTTGAGGGAGCTGTCAGTGGTATTAGCCAGTCATTGAATGTGGGAAAGTGTCAAAGGAGTCTTTTCAAGCTGCGTTTCGGAGAGGAAAGTGAACACCGTCACTGCTATCTGTCTTGGGAAAAGAAAGTAGCACACTGGCATTCTGTGCTGTAACTGGTGTCATAACACTCCTTTGTAAATTAGAGACTTTCTAAAGACTGAATCTCCCATTACATTAAAGACAGAAGAATCAGAGAACCAGTGAAGACAGGGAGGAGTCCAACAGCATCTGAATGGAGCTGCTGCAAAGGAGATGTGCCATAAAGACATTAATTAACCACAGGTGCCTCCTATAGAGGAACCATCTGAAACATTAGCAGACCATTGTCTTTTTCAGGCAATTGTCTCAAGGTAATCAAGACACTAATGTTGGGTTGGGCACCCCACCAAACTATTGGACTTTATAGTCCTGTTCAGCTTTTAGCAGAAAACAGTTCTTTAATGATTTGTTTCTTCAATTCTTTAAATTTTATATAAAAAAAATATTTAGATATTGGAAATATTACATTTTTTCTTCTGTTGAACATAAAGGGATGTTTACTTGCCTATTTGAATTTGTAATTTAAAGGGTTAGTTCACCCCAAAATGAAAATTCTGTCATTAATTACCCATCCTTATGTCATTCCAAACCCATAAGATTTTCGTTCATCTTCAGAACACAAATGAAGATCTTTTTGATGAAAGAACTCTGTCTGATTTCCTTCCATAGACTGCCTGCAAACTGAATGATGCACAAGAACAAACCTCTTGCAGAAGCCTAAACGTGCTGTGTAACACATGAGAATGAACCGCATTGGTTACACAGCACGTTTGAGCTTCCAGAAGAGGTTTGTTCTTGTGTGTCATACAGGTTAGGTTGAGCTTCTGCTTATGTAAAGCAATCGAGTCTCTTCAGAAAATTTCAAGGCAGTCTATGGAAGGAAATCTGACAGAATTCTGTCATCAAAAAGATCTTCATTTGTGTTCTGAAGATGAACGAAAGTCTTGGAAGGACATGAGGGTGAGTAATAAATGACAGAATTTTCATTTTGGGGTGAACTAACCCTTTAAAGGTTTAAACAAAATGTTTTCTATTTGGAAATAGACTGTGCTCATATATTTATGTTTCAAACTTTTTTTTTTTTTGGCCAGATGCAGTGTTTTTTGTGTGTATGTGAATTCTGTCCTTTTCTAAACTAAATTTGCAATTTCACTATAATATTTGTAGCAATATTTGGCAAAACAAGTGAACACAATAAAATCACACTGATATTCCCTCACACAAGTGTCTATAAACATATGGTGAACATATATTTGAACATTTTCTCAGGTAAGTATTTTTCATAAATGACAGGTTGACGAAATGTGACAAAATGACGTTTTTTTAAACGTAAATTCAATTCATACAACTTTTTGATAACAATATTTGTTTTAAGATGTTTTATGATGCCTCTTTACTGTTCTCTGAATTTTTTTCTTTTTTATAATTGTTTTGATGTGCCAGTAATGTCCCGTCACAGTCACACTTTTTACTTCAGTGAATATTTCTTCAGGGAAGTTTAATCTTTGAAAGGATATTTGTAGATGTTTACTATTTTACAGCACATGTTGAGAAAAAAAAAAATCTTTAAATATACTGTCCAAATGCTTGTCATTAAAATGTTGAATGTGTTTTGTTGATTGATCTGAGTGAAATGAACAGGTTGGTTCATGCCTCCATCATTTGCTGCTTCGAAGCCTGTCAGATAATCACTCCCAATATGAAGACTGTACCTCTATAGCTCTCATTAACAAATATGACCCTTGAAAGACCTTTTTTGTTTTCATAGATATGTTTGGCCAAGACTGAGACGCTTTCAATGCAAATCATACTTGTTATGACAAATAATTTTTTATGGCTAGGTTTAAATTGGCAAGACAATCTAAATCCTTTGCAAGAAGAAGCCTGACAATATTTTCCAAGTAAAGTTAAGAGTGAAGCTTTCTTGTTGGGACCAAACAGGTGAAGTCTTGCTGCAGGTGACAATCGTTCAGAATCCTAAAAGAAAAACAAGTTTGCACACAATAAAAACATGCTGGTTGTTACATATAGACAGCTTTTGGATTCAGGCCATTATCCCATTCACACTACAAATTATAATGCTGTTTATTTTTAGAATAGTTGTAAAAAACAAAACAACTGCAGAGTGTCTTGGTAGTCTTGTCTCTGTAATATAATGTACACAAGTTTTCGAGGCAATATGTTACAAGCAGTCACGTAACTGATGCTTTTGTTCAAAATGACTTGCAGCAAAGGTACATTATATGTTGATGGGGGTTGACTCCATCCCTTTGTGGCTTAACAAATCTGATGTTAAGCAAGAGGTTCCCAAGAACTCAAAGACACTTGTAGCAGACTTTCGAAATAATCAGATCTAATCATGTTGCATTAGCTGCTATCCATAAGTCGTTTGTGTTTTTGTTTTTTGTTTTTTATTGTCAACCATTTCACTGCATCTCAAACTTCTTACCAGCGTAAAATTTAGAACCTGTGGGAGGCTTTTTCTGCAGGGTCAAGACTTTCAGGGTCTCAACTTTATTTATATAGCGATTTAATACAATACATATTATTTCAAAGCAGCTTTACAGTGATAAACAGCCATCCTAGGTGTATGACTTTCTTCTTTCAGCCAAACACAAGTAAAATAATGAGCTTCCAGCTTGACAGCCATACGCATTCGACTTAAGTCTAAAAAGCGTTAACTTCCGTGATGTAGTACACAACGACATGATGTACTAAGCTATGTCCTACGTTATAAGGCATAGTACGTCACATCATTGTGGACCATACATTTTGGACCAGCTGGAGTTTGTTTATTAACCTGCAGGGCAGCCAC
Organism: Ancherythroculter nigrocauda; assembly: GCA_036281575.1. Lineage (NCBI taxonomy): Eukaryota > Metazoa > Chordata > Actinopteri > Cypriniformes > Xenocyprididae > Ancherythroculter > Ancherythroculter nigrocauda. The sequence goes on from VTFQ01000020.1 coordinate 9,784,483, forward strand.
CCAGTAGAGCATTACAATAATCTAGCCTTGAGGTCATGAACACATTAATTAACTTTTCTGCATTTGACATGGGAGCATATGTCATAATTTAGATATATTTGTAAGATGGAAAATTGCTAGAAATATGGCTTTCAAAAGAAAGATTGGTATCAAAGAGCATACCCAGGTTCCTAACTGACAACAAAGACTTGACATGCAGCCAGTATACTAGGTTATTACATGTAATAGGAACTAGGTTATTATGGATGTTTTTTTGTCCCAATAATTAAACCCTCTGTTTTTGCAGAATAGACCATTTGGGTGCTTGCAACCAGCGATGATGTGGTTTGTGGCCGGAGACTACCTGGTGACAGAAAATTACAGTTATGCAATCTATGGAAGCCACGGAATAAAAAGGTCATTTCGAATTTATACATTTATATTATAAATTTGTATATCAAAATTTATATCTTATAGTTTTGAGAAGAAAAATCTGAATTGCGAGATATAAACTCAATGTTCTACCTTTTCCCTCAGAATTCCGAGTATAAAATCCACAAGTCTGTTTTTTTTTTTCTCAGAATTTTGAGATCAAAATGTCATATATGACATATAACACTTAGGTTTAAGTGTTATCTATGTAAAATGTTATAGGTTTAAATATTATTTCATGCTGTAACTGTAGGGCTAATACATTATGCACTCTTTGAACTATGTGAATATGTAGAATATTACGATATATTGTTTATATCAAATTCATGCTTTAATAATAGGATAAACATTGCAGGTTCCATCAGTCCAGCCTGTTTGCTTAATGGCTTGCAAACATTAAAGTCTGTGTTTAGAGCTTCTCTGATGATGGTATGCTGTAAAAATTATGACCATCTTCTTTGCATTCCGATTCTGAAATCCAAAATTAGAACAAGAATTGTTTTTCTCTTATTTTGTGGATATCGCCCATTTTCCTCTTGTTACTACTGTTTTTCTGCCACCACAATATGTGCCCAGCTGCAGTGATTTACAGTAACCGTGACGTATGCTCCCAAATTGTCTATTTAGTATTAGGAAAATACTAGTCATCCAATTTTTTATATCAGCTATTCTATTAGTTTTTTGATTTGGTATGTTTCTTTAGGTCACAAAGAAATATAGAGCTGAGTATCATCAGCATAACAGTGAAAACCTTGCTTCCTAATTATATCTCCTAAGGGTAGCATGTACAGGGTGAAAAGCAATGGTCCTAGTGCTGAGCCTTGTGGTACATTATACTGAACTTTTGATTGATATGATACCTCTTGTTGTGGTCGATAGTATCAAATGCAGCACTAAGGTCCACTAACAATAATAGTGAGATGCCATGATCAGATGATAAGAGCAAATAATTTGTAACTCTAATGAGAGCAGTCTCAGTACTATGATACAGTCTAAATCCTTCCTGAAAATCCTTGCAGATACTATTTCTTTCTATGAAGGAAAACAGTTGTGAGGATACTGCCTTTTCTAGAATTTTTGACAGGGAGATTCAAAAGCAGTCTGTAGTTACCTACTGGTATTTCTCTAGGATCAAGTTGTGTTTTTTTTAAGAGGCTGAATAACAGACAACTTGAAAAGGCAGGTATCGCACACCAGACGATTCATTCTGTAGGCCTACTTGTGTACTCAAGTTCAAGGCAGTGCCGCAGTCCTAAATATTCAAGCTCTTTGCCATACAGCCAAAAGTTCAAGAATGAATAAAGTGACGTCGATGACATGAAGATTTGAGTTTGGAAAAACAACACAAAGGGAAAGTGAAGCGGTGCTCTATATTATTATATTTCTCTATAAAGAATAAACTTTATTTGTGCATTAATAACAATTTAATGAAAATCTGAAAACAGCATTACCAGGTGTAAAGTGGCCATAAAAATAAGCATGCTAAAGAGCATTCACTTTAAAAAAAAAAAAACAAAAAAAACAAACAAACAATTGCACTGAAAGAGAACAATTTCAGAACAGAGTTTTCATTGTAATTCACATTACAAACAACAGGCAGTATGATCTTACTGCAATAAAGGGTTAGAAAGGGTTAGAAATTAAATTTCTGTCATTAAGTACTCACCTTCATGTCGTCCCAAACGCAAGACCTTAGTTCATCTTCGGAACACAAATTAAGATATTTTTGATTAAATCCAAGGGTTTTCTGATCCACACATAGGCAGCAATGTCATTGCACCTTTTGAGGTCCAGAAAGGTAGTAAATATCGTTAAAATAGTCCATACTAAAGTCATTAAAATAGTCCATACTGTAGTCACTGACTACAGTGGTTCAATCTTAATGTTAAAAAGCGAGAATACTTTTTGTGCGCAAAAACAAAACAAAAATAACGGCTTTATTTAACAATTTGAACTGTTGTCATATGCAGTTGATGTAGTGAATGCAGTGCAGGCTTTCGTGTTTATGTCCGAACGCCGGCTCAGTAACGATTTCTTACCTTTCTGGACCTCAAAAGGTGCAATGACAGAGCTGCCTATGTGTGGTTCAGAAACCCTCGGATTTCATCAAAAATATCTTAATTTGTGTTCCGAAGATGAATGAAGGTCTTACGGGTTTGGGACAACATGAAGGTGAGTATCTAAAGACAGGGTGAACGAACCCTTTAAAGCTTTTTTTTTTTTTTAGGAGGCTAACACTTTACAATAAGGTTCTATTTGATAATATTAATAATAAATAAAATGAAATATAAAAATAAATGTAATTTATAATTAAAAAAAATTCAATGTATTAATTATTAAGATACTTTAAATGCTGCAACAAATGCTCAAATGTTCAGGTCATAATTTCTATTGGTGTTGCTGTTGGAGCTACAGGATCAGAAAGCCTTGTGATGTTTGATGTTGGACAATAATACAAATAATAAAACAACAATAATTTGTGAGAGGTTTCAAGTTCTTCAATCTCATGTGTGATGTTTCTCACCCTCAAAACCATTAAAAAAAGCACTGTAGTGTTATCATGGCATATGATGGTACAGGATGACTGCCATATTTAAATGGAACACTATGTCCAAAAAAGCATGGTAATACTATGTTACTTTTTGTAAGTTAATGAAGATTGTATATTTTGCTATTAGAGAAGTCAGAGTAAGTAAACTCTTGGGTCTTGAATTGGTTCTCCCTCATACAAGTGGAAAGAAACCCAATGATCTCTTTGAGCTCAGAGAGCTCGTCAGGCAGGTTTGCTGTAATTATGTGAAAAATTGCCTCAGTCCCTGGAGGCTTTGAGCCCAGTGGAGGCAGGAACGATGTGAACCGGCATGCACTTCCACTATCACTGCTCATTTCACAGCCTCTCTCTCTCACACACACCTATCACGCAAACAACTGTATTGTATAATGAAAATGTTTTAATAAAGATTATTAAATCATCTATTAAATCTATGCACCAGTTACCTTGAATAGTTTTGTTGAAAAATAAACAGAAATTAAATAATTAAATCATAATTGCTGATAATTGTATATATTCATATTCAGATTTACATGTAAACTCCTTCTGTCAAATATTTCTATATAGTTTTTACATTATATAATGTATACATAATATTTAGAAAAAGCACAATTTCTCACACTAGATAGATGGCAGTGTTTTCAAATTGTTTTAATAATTTTCCTACACAGAGAGACACATTTTAGGTCCCGTCAGCTGGGTTTGCTGAATGCATGATTGATTTCACATTGCATGTTTATTTCTCTTTACTGAAAGTCAGTATGTTATTATGGATTAATACCCCTTTTATGTATGCAATTTGTCTTGTTTTTTATTTCATTAACTCTCTGTTATCATACAGGCCATCTATGTGTTTAAGCACAACCTGCAATTGTGACTGAATTTCACATTTGTGATGTTTACATCATTACATATTCAGTTTGTAATTTGATAACAATCATTTCTTTGATCACCGCACACGAGGAAGAAAGAGTAAGCAAGCTTCCAGTGGGATCAAGAGAAATGGCATAATGAAGCTTTTGTCATTTTGATAGCAGTTTCTCTTCACCTTCATTGTTAGTTGTTTCACCAGATTTAAAGCTTTATTGCACATCGAATACCATAAAATTAGAATATATCACAACACCATTTTCTTTACATATCACATGCGTAAAATCCTGCTTGGCTCATGTCATGTTTAATGACATCATGGATGACACAGTTAGTCATTTTACTAGGTTTGAATGTCTCAGTAGTTGCTTGCTTCTTACCATGCTTGTTTTATAGTGTTTGAGTTCTTTGGTCCTGTGGAGACAAGTTTGGAGATCGCCCATAAAGGAAGCCCATATTCTGCTCAATGAGGCAAAGGAGAAAAACATGGCCCTGCAGGTAGCCATTATCCCGCAGGGAAGCCTGGCGCACCTTGTCCAACAGTGAGAAGAACTGATCCTGAAGAAGAATTCATGTTACAGATATGCATTCAGCTGATATTTTGAGTAGACAATTTCACATTTAAATAGTTTAAAGATTCACCGCAATAGGGATGCAAGGGATAAGGTACTTTACTGTCAATTCTTACAGACTGTCTGGTCACTCAAAACATCCTTCTCATATGAGTGGGGAAACTTGTCTTTCCAGGTCATTTGTTATCATCTCCTGTTGATTTAAACTTCTTAATAATTGTCCTTATAGTGGAAATAAGCATTCCAACTGTGTTTTCTTATAGCCATATATCATTCATTTGTGCAGCTCAACAACCCTTTGGCACACATCATTACTGTATTTTTGGGTCTTTCCCATTGACATTGCAGGAATTTGGCCTTTGTGTCATCGAATGTTTAGAGCCCAGTGGAACAGGAAGTCAAAGATTGTGTTGCTACCATAGTGAAAAATAAATTAGGGCTGCCAAATGATTAATCGCGATTTGCGATTATTCGCATCCAAATACTGTATATAATTATGTATATTTAAATACACACATACATTTAAGAAATATTTGCATGTATGCTGTATATATATTTATTGTCATAGTCACCAACTCAGTACCCGTTAAACACTACATTTCCCAGCATCCCTCCTGGTCCCCACCTGCACTCAGTCAGCCATTACCACACCTGCTGCATATCATCACCTGAACACTGATTCCCTGCACCTGCACTTCCTCAACTCACCCTTTATCTGCCACGATCCCTTCACTTCAGTGTCTGGTGTCGTCTACGACAAGCTCTACAGAATCTACCCATTTGACTCACCTGAGTGACCTACCTGTTGTTCCTGATGCATCTTCTGTCTTCTGTCTGCCATCATCTGTTCCCCTTCATCGTCTGCCTGGATTTCCTGTTCACCAGTCTTCAGCACCATTCCTTCACCTGCACAGTAAACACAGTATCACCAGTGAGCTAAGTCTTCATCAAACCATCTACTGCCATTTGACTTACCTGTGTTGCATTCCTGCTCTGCTCTCTCTTCAACACCTGTAATAAAGACTTGTTTAACTAACTTAACTCATCTGTCCTCTTCTGTATGTGACATTTATACAAACCCGATTCCAAAAAAGTTGAGACACTGTACAAATTATGAATAAAAAAGGATTGCAATAATTTACAAATCTCATAAACTTGTATTTTATTCACAATAGAATGTAGATAACATATCAAATGTTGAAAGTGAGACATTTTGAAATGTCATGCCAAATATTGGCTCATTTTGGATTTCATGAGAGCTACACATTCCAAAAAAGTTGGGACAGGTAGCAATAAGAGGCCGGAAAAGTTAAATGTACATCTAAGGAACAGCTGGAGGACCAATTTGCAACTTATAGGTCAACTGGCAACATGATTGGGCATAAAAAGAGCCTCTCAGAGTGGCAGTGTCTCTCAGAAGTCAAGATGGGCAGAGTATAACCAATTCCCCCAATGCTACGGCGAAAAATAGTGGAGCAATATCAGAATTACAATTACAACATCATGGCTGCGTAGAAGAAGGATCCGGGTACTGAAATGGCCAGACTGCAGTCCAGATCTTTCACCCATAGAAAACATTTGGTGCATCATAAAGAGAAAGATGCGACAAAGAAGACCTAAGACGGTTGAGCAACTGAAGCCTGTATTAGACAAGAATGGGACAACATTCCTATTCCTAAACTTGAGCAACTTGTCTCCTCAGTCCACAGACATTTGCAGATTGTTATAAAAAGAAGAGGGGATGCCATACAGTCGTAAACATGGCATTGTCCCAACTTTTTTGAGATGTGTTGATGCCATGAAATTTAAAATCAACTTATTTTTCCCTTAAAATTATACATTTTCTCAGTTTAAACATTTGATATGTCATCTATGTTGTATTCTGAATAAAATATTGAAATTTGAAACTTCCACATCATTGCATTCTGTTTTTTCAAACTTTTTTGGAATCAGGTTTGTATTATATATTAATATTTTATATATAAATATAAATTTTTTTTCTTAAAAATATACATGCATGTGTGTGTATTTATATATCCATAATAATTATACACAGTGCACACAAACTTTTATTTTGGATGCCATTAATCGTGATAAATCATTTGACAGCATTATTTTTTGCTAAATGTACTACAAATTAATTTATGCACTTGATATAAACACCCTACAATATAAATATATATGCACATACATATACATATTTACATTTACATACATATACACACATATACATACATGCATAAATACAAAAGAAGGAGAAAAAATAAATAAATAAAATATTCCACCAGCCCTGAGCCTAATATTCCATGTAAAGACACTATCAAAATGCTATCAACTAAACTGAAACAGCAAAAGATTATCTTCTAAAGCCCAGGGTAGAGTCTCAGCCCATCATGCCTCTCCTGATTGCAATTACGTGTCCATCAACCCATTATATCTGTTAAAATGCAACTAAACTTTAATATGAGTACACAAATAAAAATCTAAAAATTAGTGGTTATTCATATAAAAACCTTCCCTTAAATATGATCTCTTGTACGTTGGTTGGCAAATGCTCTATAACTGGCCTCCACAACTGCTCAAACACAGCAGCATCTCCCCTAACCACTGCAGTTAGTCATTCCATAGGCAAAATTCTGAAGATCTCTTTATACCAGAGTGAAAGTGATGGGAGTGTACTTTTGGTATGAGGTCCAACTAAAGATATACTTAAACATATTTGATTGTGCTAAAGTAGAACTATTGCAAGTATACTTTAGGTACACTTTGCATTTACAAACTGATATAATACAGTGATCATACTATCCTTATTAATAGTGATATTAAAACACATTTTAGGCTTAATGTTAAGAAATGTGAAGAAGTACTCCAATTAAAGATTAATTATAATATTTATATCAGTAAGTCTCAAGTGATATGTCAGCAAATATGTTAATGGATTTGTACTATATTTAGTATGAAATAAATGTATTTTAAAAACATTTTGGTATAGGTTTTTTCACTAGGGTAATCACTAAGGTAAACTTAAAACATAACATTTGAATGGGAATATATACACTATATTGCCAAAAGTTTTGGGGTGCCTGCCTTTATGGGCACATGAACTTTAATGACATCTCATTCTTAATCCGTAGGGTTTAATATGGAGTTGGCCCACCCTTTGCAGGTATTATAGCTTTAACTCTTCTGGGAAGGCTTTCCACAAGTTTTAGGAGTGTGTTTATGGGAATTTTTGACCATTCTTCTAGAAGCACATTTGTGAGGTCAGGCACTGATGTTGGACGAGAAGGCCTGGCTCGCAGTCTCCGCTCTAATTCATCCCAAAGGTGTTCTACTGGGTTGAGGTCAGGGCCCGCCCTAGTGAAAAATAAATATACTAAAATCTATTTGAAATACATTTATTTTATGCTAAGTGTACTACAATTGCATTTACATTTGCATGTTCTTAATGTAAATACCCTGCAATTGTACTTTTAGTATATTAAATTGGTATACTTAAAGTCTGCTAAACTGGAACAAGTATTTTTGTGTTGAGGTCCAACTAAAGATATACTTAAGTATATTTGATTATGCTAAAGTGGAACTATTGTAAGTGTACTTTAGTACAAGTATTTATATCTTGCATTCAAATTATACAGTGATCATACTATCCTTACTAATAGTGATATTAAACACAATCTTAATATTTAGAAATAAATAAATGTAAATATGCATTGTGCAATAAAGAAGAACTGCAAATAAAGTTTAATTAAAATATTTATGTCAGTATTGTGGCGGATGTCTGCAGAGCTTTGGTCAGGTTAGTTTGTTTATGCATTTAATTAAATTTATTGACAGTAAAACACAAAAACATTAATTTGGTTTAATAAGCTTTATTTAAACATTCGTTTGGAGTTAAGTGCGGAAAGGACTAAATCTCTGCCCTCCCTGGGGACTACCAACTGGGAATCAGGACTGCGTTTGCGAAACAAGATCCCTTTACGAAGGCAAAAGACTCCCTGACTACCCTTCACCTCGGTCTGACCTGCCAGTGTTCTCTTCTCTACCATCCTGTACAGGGGACCGACTATAATGTTGAAGGACATGTGGGGTGGGGAACAAGACTGTGTAAGTCCCACTAATATTGTTGACTATGTTGTACAGATGCGTGAGAAGCTGGAAGCCATGAGTACATTGGCCCAGGAGCATATGGCCGAGGCACAAAAACGGCAAAAGACCTGGTATGACCAGAAAGCCAGAACAAGGAACTTTCAGCCAGGCACCCAGGTACTGGTAATGTTACCCACAGATGCGAGTAAGTTAACTGCCAAATGGCAAGGTCCCTTTAAGGTTTTGAGAAAGTTGGGGCCGGTTACATATGAAGTTGCCACTCCTGGTCAGAAACGTGCAAAATGGATTTTACATGTTAACTTGCTTAAAGAGTGGTTCGACAGACCAAAGGATGCAGCAGGAGTGTTCCTAATTCGGAAGGTAGAGGATGAGGAAGAGGTGGAGGCCCAGTATCTACCTGTTTTAGCTCAATCTAGTATGTCTCTCAGTCACCTATCACAAAGTCAACAGTTTGAAATTCAGAGTCTGTGTGAACCTCAAGTTTTTCAGAAAAGACCAGGACATACCTGCTTGGTTGAGCATGACATCGTGCTCCGGGTAGGGGCCTGCCCAAAGCGTATGAGTTATAGGATACCTGAGCGCCTCTTGGAAGCTTTGCGCAAGGAGTTAGATGAAATGTTAGCCATGAATATTGTAGAACCATCAAAAAGTGAGTGGTGCAGCCCAGTGGTGTTGGGGCCCAAAAAGGATGGCAGTCTGCGGTTCTGCATCGACTTTAGATATCTTAACTCTGTGTCCAAGTTTGATTCCTATCCGACCCCAAGAATTGAGGACCTCATCGACCGCTTGGGTAAAGCTAACTATTTAACCACTATTGATTTAGCTAAAGGCTATTGGCAGGTCCCGTTGAGTGCAAGGAGCCGGGAGCTGACAGCATTCCGGACCCCTTGGGGGCTCTACCATTTTTGTAAGATGCCCTTTGGCCTTCATGGGGCCGCTGCAACATTCCAGCGGCTCATTGATCAGGTACTTGCTGATTTGACTGACTTTACAGCTGCTTATTTGGATGACATTGTCATTTATAGTTCAACTTGGGAAGAGCACCTGCAACATCTTCAGGTGGTTATTGACCATATTAGATCGGCTGGGCTCACCATTAATCCTTCCAAGTGTTCCATTGCAAAGGCGGAAACTGAGTACTTGGGGTATGTGATCGGCCAAGGGGTTATTAAACCGCAAGTTAAGAGAATCCAGGCGATACAGAATTGCCCTCTGCCACAGACGAAGTCCCAGATAAGATCTTTTCTTGGAATGGCAAACTGGTACAGGAGGTTTGTACCCAATTTTTCCGTAAGGGCAGCTGTCCTTACGGATTTGACACGCAAAAACTGCCCGAACCAGATTCGCTGGACGGAGGAGACAAAGAAGGCTTTTCAGGATATTAAGAATGCCCTGTGTCAAGGACCAGTCTTGTGTTGCCCAGATTTTGATAGACCATTTATACTGCAAACGGATGCCTCAGATGTTGGAGTAGGTGCTGTTCTTCTCCAGGGGACACAAGAAGATCGACATCCTGTAGCTTACATCAGTCGTAAGTTGTTCCCCAGGGAGGTTCGATATTCCACTGTGGAAAAAGAATGTTTGGCAGTAAAATGGGCCCTTGATACACTCAAGTATTATCTGCTTGGGCGTGAGTTTGTACTTGAGACTGACCATAAAGCACTACAATGGATGAACCGTATGAAAGATTCCAATGCCCGAATTACTCGCTGGTATCTGTCTGTCCAGCCATATCGATTCTCCATTCAGCATGTCCCAGGCCGAGATAATGCGACGGCTGACTTTCTTTCTCGCCTTCCGGCGTGAAACAAGAAGTGGGGGAGTGTGTGGCGGATGTCTGCAGAGCTTTGGTCAGGTTAGTTTGTTTATGCATTTAATTAAATTTATTGACAGTAAAACACAAAAACATTAATTTGGTTTAATAAGCTTTATTTAAACATTCGTTTGGAGTTAAGTGCGCACACTCTTTAACGAGTAGTTTGTTTATTCTTACCATTCTTTTTGTTTGTCTGTCACGGCTGGGTCCCGCGAGCTGGTGCACCATCTAAAGGGGTTCGGACGGAAACTTCAGACCTATATATACAGTTCCGGCCGACGATTTAGCCAGGACCATTTGTGTTTCTGTATAGGGGGACTTCAAGGACTGTTTTTCTCCTCTTTGTATATACATATATAAAATAAGCAAAGTTATAAACAAAGTAATTCTGCAAATAGTTATTTGAAGTGATGTTTGTGTATATTTGATGTTTTCGTATGTTTATTATGTGTAATGGCCATTACGTGTATATGTCTTCGCCCCCTTTTCTTGTTAATTGGTGCTGGCCACCAATGTATAAGTTTGTGAGCTGTGTCTGGTGTAGTTAGTGTTGTTTTTGTTTTTGGTCCTGCAGTCCCTAGAGCTTGGTATTTTAAGAGCCAAAATGCAGCGACCCAGGTTTATTGTATAAGTTTTTGTTTGCTCTTTTTCCTTTTTTTTTCCTTTACATTTTGGTTTTCCTCAGTTGGGTTAGCATTTATATTTTTTTGTAACTGTATTCTGTGGAAATAAACCCTTAAGCGTTTGCAGTAGCTTGCTGCCTCCGTGATCTTTTTTCCTACACTGGTCACATCTATCACAAGTATGTCTGTAAATAGTCAACATTTGAAGCGGATCAAAACCATTCATCAAAGTTGTCCTACAACCTTCTTCTAAGGACAATTTTGATTAACTTTTTTGATCCACTTCAAATGCTGACCAACTGGATAGTTGAGTTCAATAAAACTACCCAGCAGGTTGGGCAAACATTTAACCCAATCGCTGGGTTTGTACATTTTCAACCCAACTTGGGTTGTTTTTAACCCAGCATTTTATAATAATAGTTGCAACTTGCACTCTTAAATGTGTATTGAAACTTGCCAGCTGTAAAAACCTGTGCTCCAGGGACCATATTGATATACATCAGCTATCTTAACTGGCTGAGTTAGATGGGGATTGACACTAAACAGTAGAAAATCAGTCCAGTCTCTTCAGCTGTAAATGTCACTGGATGTTAAGTCTTTTGTTGCTTATAATAAATTGACATGTTGATAACACATACATAAGCAGTCTTTCAGAATGCTCTCAATTACATGTAGCCTAGATCAGATGCATACTATATGCATTAGTGAGTGTGGTGGTGCTTATGGGGTCGGGTGAGTAGGGGCTGGGAGGGAAAAATCACAGTACTCACTACAAAAAACTAGACTACACCACTGAGTGCAATGGATGTGATAAAAATATGAAAACGCTGTGTTCATTCAATTTTATTTTTTACAATACACGCTGTTTCATGTCATACTTTCAACAGGCTTATTTCGATCGCTAAAAATACACATTGGTAGCCTACTTCCTCATCCTCAGTTAACATGATATCATCCATCGTGTTTGAGTTCAGCAGATGACTTAAGGGACCTGTTTTGATCCCTTAATTTTTTTAGGGCTAAATGATTACTAAGGACTTTGTTGCAACGCATAACAGAATTTAAGGCAATACTTAAGCAATTAAGGGAAATACTTAGTGACAGCCTTAAGGTTGTTTTCTTGCAACCCATGTTTCACTAAGGGTACCCTTAACCTTATTACTAAGGGTTTTCTTAACTTAAGGGCTTTTTAATGCAACCGGGCCCAGGACTCTGTGCAGGCCAGTCAAGTTTCTCCACACCAAACTCAAACTCATCCATGTCTTTATGGACCTTGCTTTGTTCACTGGTGTGCAGTCATGTTGGAACAGGAAGGGGCCGTCCCCAAACTGTTCCCACAAAGTTGGGAGCATGAAATTGTCCAAAATGTTTTGGTATGCTGAAGCATTAAGAGTTCCTTTCACTGGAACTAAGGGGCCAAGCCCAACCCCTGAAAAACAACCCCACACCATAATCCCCCCTCCACCAAACTTTAAACTTGGCACAATGCAGTATGCAGTCAGGCAAGTACCCTTCTCCTGGGCAACCGCCAAACCCAAACTCGTCCATTGGATTGCCAGACAGAGAAGCATGATTTGTCACTCCAGAGAACACATCTCTACTGCTCTAGAGTCCAGTGGTGGCGTGCATTACAGCACTGCATCCAACGCTTTGCATTGCACTTGGTGATGTAAGGCTTGGATGCAGCTGCTTGGCAATGGAAACCCATTTCATGAAGCTCTCTACGCATTGTTCTTGAGCTAATCTGAAGGCCACACGAAGTTTGGAGGTCTGTAGTTATTGATTCTGCATAAAGTTGGTGAGTTCTGCGCACTCCTCTGATCTTCCACAATCTCCTATTTATGTAACCTGTGCTCAAACACTCACCTGTATCACTTGTGTCCTCGTCTGCTGTGTTTTGGTTTTGGCTTCCTCAGGACAGTGCTAAACCTGGCAATAAACCTGGATTAACAATAACTCCACTGTGCTGTTGTTGTTACTCTCCTTGTAACATTCAGTCTCCCCACGAATGCAAGGCTCAGGGAAACCCCAAACATGGGTCTTAAAGAAACGTTCACCCAGACCATTACAACCTGTTCAAAACTACATGCTTTCTCTTTGTAAATCTTTTCTCTTATGCATTTACATTATTCCACAATGTAACTACTATCTTACCAGATTTTTTTTTTTTAAAAAAAAGAGCTACCACTGTCTCATCGTATCTTACTATAGATTTCTGGAATGCATACAGAACAAAATCAAGATGCGTACATTCAGAGGTTTGTTTGTGATGGGACACTCTACTCCACTGATCAGTATGACTCATATGGGCTTGTCCAAAGAAAATTAAAGCTTTGGGAAAATAATTTTTATGGTTGAATCCTTAGTACAAATTTAGTGAAATTTCATTGTGTATGTTTACCCTTAATGAATTGTAAGAACTCCATGTAAATATACACACACACACCATTTGCATCTTTTGTGTATTGCCACTTCATTTTTTGTGTTCTTGTGTTCTGTGTTGTGGCTGATTTAGTGACTTTATTTGACAAATTTAATTGTCAGCAAGTGTCCCAACCACCACCAAGTCACCAAATCTCATGCCATTTAGATTAAGACAACTTAAAAAAAAAAAAAAAGAAGAACCTAGCATATGGGTTAATGTTGAATAGTATTGCACATCTATTGCAATCTCAAAATTCTGGCCAGTTGATAATGCCTAGAATATCAAAATATACCGCAGCCGGTAGATCCTTTTCCTATTTAGCACCCAAACTCTGAAACAGTCTTCCTATCATTGTTCAAGACACAGACACACTCTGTCAGTTTAAATCTAGACTAAAAACACATCTTTTTAACTTTGCATACACATAACACATTATCAATTTCTATTTTCAAATCAGTTTAATGATTGTTAGGCTACATAAATTAGGTCAGCTGGAACCGGGAACACTTCCTATAACACCAGATGTACTCGTTAGATCATAAGAAGAATGGCATCTACGCTAATATTAGTCTCACTGTTTATCCTGAGGTGTACCCTAGTCAGCAGAATCCGGGCCGTATCCAGATCAGATGGGGGACCTGCGCCTAAATGTGACCACAACACATCCCTGAAGTATCAGCAGAAATTGTGTCAACTAGACCATCCCCTGTGAAAGCCTCATCGACACGACAACCAGTGGCACAGATCCAAACAAACCCGTCTCCATACCAACGTGATGAATCCAGTCATCAACCAGATAGAAATGGATTAAATATTTTGACTGTTCTGATCCCACTCTGACTAAACCAGCATGAATTCCATGTTGTTTATGCTGGTTAGAGCTAATCTAGTGCTAGTCTAGCTGATGGACCAGCATAGTCATGCTTTCATGTTTTTCTCAACCAAACTGAGCTAGTGTAGCTGCTCCACCAGCACTCCTGGAGATAGAGACCAGCAATCCAGCAACCCATGCAAAACATACCTCATGCTGGTGACCAGCAATGCTGGATTTTTCAGCAGGGATGTTTATTAATTAACATTTGAATTATTGTCAAAACTTTGAATGAAGGATTAAGCAGAGAAAGGACAAAACATTTTTCACAGTCCATTTTGTTCATATTTACCAAGGGTGTCAATATTAGTGGAGGACACTGTATATTGATTAATGAGAATTGTTTATTTTGCTTCAAATGTGCACCTTTTATGATTTATAATGAAGTCAAAATAAATCAGCCAAGGCAACTGTTTCCCAAGCAGATGATTTGGAATTTCATGCACATAAGGAATAGCCTACCAGAATTAGGAAATAGGACATGACATAGTGTATATTTGTTCTCTCTTTCTTTTCAACATTTACAGTACATGTATTCATTTAGCAGACAGTTTTATCCAAACCGACTTACAACTGAGGATTCATCTTGTAATTAAAACCCTGTCATTAGAATATTTATCAGAATCCTAAATCAAGTATCATTTTCTTGGTTGTCTTTTGGTAGTAGTCGGCTTGTCATGCTCCAGGAAATTCCCATCTTCGAGTAGTTTTGTTGAAATGCCTGGGACTAAATGTCAAGAGTAATGAGCCTTCACACCTGAAACATCACAGAGTAAACTCAAATAAAAGACTTGACCAAAATTAAGTGTGTCTATTGAGGTTTCTAAATTAGAAGGAGTGGAAATTCCCTCACAAAAATCTCTAAATGCATGTTTATGGATGTGGCATTTACCATGATGAAACTTGTGTCTTTAGGATTTTTTCATTTATTTTCAGTCTCACTGCACTCACTTGCAGTTGTGTAAACAATTATCAGCAGAAAATGTCATAATGTGAAGGATTGACTACAAATGCTGCATCCAAAATCGCATACTGTTTTTCGCCTACTATATAGTAGGAAGTATGTAACAAAAGAAGTATGTCCAAATTCACAGTACTCATAAAAGAGTAGGCAAAAAGTAGCCGGATGACCTACTTCTTCCGGTGATATTCTGAAGTGTGCATACAGAGGACACTTTACTATCCCATGAGGCCACGGGAGAGGATTTATGAATGGCGGTGAAGCGACGCAACCGACGTGGGTAGGTCACAAAATAATGACATCATGGTGAATGTAGTATATCCAGATTATATTCATACTACACACATTCATACGAAAAGCTTAATCACAATATTCTATTAGAAAGAGATGAGAGCCACACTGCGTTCCAAATTATTATGCAATTGACATATCAGTAATATCAGTTCTCTTTGTGAGGTTTGGTTTGGAGTGGCTGAAATGCATCTTTACGCACAACTGCCAGCCAGCATGGTGAGGTTCTTCAAATACCTGTTTGCTGCTCAACACTGGCTTTTTTTATAGCTGCCCTTTTAATACAATTACATTTTTTGACAGGAACTTTCCTCAATAAGCCTTTATCTGACCGAGTTCTGCTGTGCTCTAAATCACTCATAAATCTTATGATAATTTTATAATAACCATTCAGTTTCACACAATATTAGTTGTTTTCATGCCTTTTGCACAACATTGCACCATTTCATGCTTTTCATCTTCAGAAAGATCTTTCTTCCTCCCCATATTGCATGAGAACTGTGACTTGCTTAATAATGTGGAACAACCTCTAAGTAGGGTTTCCATAGATCTGGCAAATTATTTTGTCTGAGATTGATACCAGTTATATAAAAAGACATGGATAAATAAACAAACAAACATTTTCTTAGAAAAACTAAAATCTGAATGTTTATTGTACAGAAATCTTACTGATTTGTCTCTTGCATAATAATTTGGAATGCAGTGTATATATAATGTAATGGTCAGTATATGGTGTGCCAGCAGCTGCTTTACATTTTTTGAGATGTTTAACAGATACACTATATTGCCAAAAGTATTAGGACACCCCTCCAAACCATTGAATTCAGGTGTTCCAATCACTTCCATGGCCACAGGTGTATAAAATCAAGCACCTAGGCAGGCAGACTGCTTCTACAAATATTTGTGAAAGAATGGGTCGCTCTCAGGAGTTCAGTGTATTCAAGCGTGGTACCATGATAGGTTGCCACCTGTGCAATAAGTCCATTCATGAAATTTCCTTACTACTAAATATTCCACGGTCAACTGTTAATGGTATCATAACAAACTGGAAGCAATTGGGAACAACAGCAACTCAGCCACAAAGTGGTAGGCCATGTAAAATCACAGAGCGGGGTCAGCGCATGCTGAGGTGCACAGTGTGCAGAAGTCGCCAACTTTCTGCAGAGTCAGTTGCTACAGACCTCCAAACTTTGTGTGGCCTTTAGATTAGCTCAAGGACAGTGCGTAGAGAGCTTCATGGGTTTCCATGGCCGAGCAGCTGCATCCAAGCCTTATATCACCAAGTGTAATGCAAAGCGTTGGATGCAGTGGTGTAAAGCATGCCACCACTGGACTCTAGAGCAGTGGAGACGTGTTCTCTGGAGTGACAAATCACGCTTCTCTGTCTGGCAATCCGATGGTCGAGTCTGGGTTTGGTGGTTGCCAGGAGAACGGTACTTGCCTGACTGCATTGTGCCAAGTGTAAAGTTTGGCGATTATGGTGTGGGGTTGTTTTTCAGGGGTTGGGCTTGGCCCCTTAGTTCCAGTGAAAGGAACTTTTAATGTTTCAGCATACCTAGACATTTTGGACAATTTCATGCTCCCAACTTTTTGGGAACAGTTTGGGGATGGCCCTTTCCTGTTTCAACATGACTGCGCACCAGTGCACAAAGCAAGGTCCATAAAGACATGGATGCGAGCGAGTTTGGTGTGGAAGAACTTGACTGGCCTGCACAGAGTCCTGACCTCAACACCTTTGGGATGAATTAGAGCAGAGACTGCGAGCCAGGCCTCCTCCCCAACATCACTGCTCACAAATCCGCTTCTAGAAGAATGGTCAAAAATTCCCATAAACACACTCCTAAACATTGTGGAAATGAAAACAACAATAACACTCATAATGTTTATTATTAAATAAAAAGTGGTTATTTTATTTTTTCATTTTTCTGAGATATTTCGTTCATCTGGGTTAAAAAAGCAAAGTTGAACCAACATCATGAAAACAGAGGTAAATGCGTTCATTCGGAGTGCTGATTGGCCCTGTCCCAAATGGCACACTTCATATGCACTTTCGGTCTTGTGGACTTACTGTACAATGACGTAGGGTGTCCCATTTGTCATTTTAGGTTTATGTCATCAGTTTCTCTGTATTAGGCTACTACAGTGCAGGGCTTGATATTAACACCTGCCAACCCACCAAATACGGGTGGATTTCAGCAGTGGCGTGTAACGCAGTCACTACTACAAGCTACTAAATATACATTTTCAATTGTAGTCTGTAATAATAAACTAAGAGCAAAGTTGTGAAAAATATAGATTTTCGATACATATCAATACTGAAACATCTGAAATGCTTCCAATACTAATTTTCCGCAGAACAGACACACGATACCAGCTGCGCTTTCTCGCTCTCTCATCTCTACAACAGCAAGTTGACACACAAACCTGCCTCCCCTCACTCTCTCATTTCATTTGTTCTGGAAGAATATTGTTGGTGTTACAGGACTTGAATTTCAGCATGGGATTGTAAAATAATAAAAATATCTATATGGCAGTTTTCCCCCATGGTATTGATGTCAAAATTGTGGTCAGTGAAAATGCTGAGTGGCTAGTAACTTTGGAAAACCACTAGCCACAGTGGCTGGTGAGCAAAAAAGTTAGTCAAGCCCTGCTACAGTGCATCTCTTCCTTGTGAATTGCAGCACATTTGCCCGTTCTTGCTGTGAGATGTTACTCCACTCTTATGCTGCGTTCCAGACAGCTCGGAATTTGGATTTTTCCACCTTGTTCTTGAAATAATGTCTGGAATACCACTTAAAGTCAGACATTCGATCTGTGAACACATGGTACATTGATCAACCCCAACCTCAGCGAGATGCGTCATTTGACGTCACTTCTAAGATGTCTGCAAATCCTGCTTCCAATCACAGACATATAAAATACATAGACCCCTTGTTGGCCACAGATTGAAGCCTAAATTTAATCTCTTCATCAGATAAAGCAATCGAGTCTCTTCAGAAATTTTGGACTAAAACACTCAATTCATATGGATTTGTTTTACAATCTCTTTTTGAAATTTTTGAAGCATCAAAGTTTCAATTGCGTAGCTGTTAATGGAGAGACAGAAATCTGTCAGATTTCATCAAAAAAATCTACCTTTGTGTTCCAAAGATGAACGAAAGTCTTAGGGGTTTGGAATGACATGAGGGTGACTAATTAATGACAGTATTTTCATTTTTGGGTGATCTATCCCTTTAATAGCTAGAGATAATGCTAGTTAGAAAACTGAGACTTTATAAGAAATAGTATAAAGTTTGATTTAAAAGAAATTATATAAAAACATGATTTTTCTGAAGTCTGAGCTTATCTTGTAGTTTATATTAAAAACAAATCTAAATCACAAGTGAGCCTTCCATGCAATGCAGTGAGCCAGTGGACTGACAGGAAGGCTTGGGGTGCGTCCGAAATCGCATACTACATGAGTAGGTACTACATTTGAATTTGAACGTACTTCCCGACCGTTAAAACAGTACGTTCTATATAGTATGAATATGGGTAGTATGAATGGAATTCGGACGTACTACATCCGCCATGTTAATATTGTCACGTGTCATGCGTCGTCACAACAGCGCGAAAATTTAAAGGGCCTGCTCTACTCCGCTTTCATCAGCAATGTTTTTATTAATGCTTACCGCTTCCATCTGTGTTTTAATGTCGATTCAATCAACAGCTCAAAGGAGGCGTCGGTCAGCTGCTCGCAGATCACGCTTTCTTCAACAGCTTGTTAAATATGTCAAAGTATAATCACCTAACGTATTTAGCTAGGAAATTTTACCTCAGAATAAAAATACATCTGTGAATATCACGACAGAGGCTGATTTGAAGCAACGAAATTAAGTAATTTATTGTTAAAAATGATTGCATATAAAAATACATGAGAAACAAAACACATGAAATCAATAAACAAACTTGAATACATTATATATAAATAAATAATGTGTAGATAGACAGAGAGGGAGAGAGAAATACACAACATACATAATATACATAATAATATACAAAAAAAAAAAAAAATACAAAAAAAACTACAAACTGAGCTCTACAATCTACTGCCGCCTGAATGTCCGTTAACTGCTGTCCGTTAAGTTTTCTAATCTCATTAAACTGCTTAACAACGAACGTCTCCGTTAAATAAAACAGTGTTAACAAGCGGCTGTAACGTTATCTCGACCTGTTCGTTAGCTTGATGTGCTTTCAGTAATAATGATTAAACATCTTTTTACAGCCGACTCTTAATCTTCTCATTACATTGTTTAAACTTTCAATAAGTCAGCCGTTTACTTACATTATGTTAAACAAGTGCAATTTAACCACAAACACCGTTTTTCCCTGAGGTACTTAAGGACTTGAATGAGCTGCATATCGCCGCTTTCCGCCATTTTCGAATTTGAAGAATCCTCTCCTGTGGCATCACGGGATAGCGCAGCGTCCATCGTATGCCTACTACAGAATTCGGGCGGAAGCAGTAGGTCATCCGGGTACTTCTCGCCTACTGTTTTTCGAATACTATGAATTCGGACATACTACTCGCTTCGCATACTGTTTTTCGCATACTATATAGTAGGGAAGTATGCGATTTCGGACGCAGCTTTGGTCTGTCAAAATTAGAGCTAAATCGACTCATCTTTGCAGGTGTTTTGATTGCATGTCATCTAATTGCTCATTTATATATTTTTTCCTCTTTTAGGAACCAGGACAGCACAAACCTCAAGGAAGGCTGAAGAAAGCCTGTCAGTGGACTATTCTCTGCATTTCCAAGAGACTTCGTCTGCCTATTATATTATTATATTATTATATGATTGTATTATTCACTGCTCACTATTTTATTTGCAATTTTTATTCATAGTTTTATTACTACTATATTATACTCATACTCAATTGTATCTTTAGACTAATAATAATAATAATAATAATAATAATCATAATAAAGGCTAATTGCACATTTGTAAATTACTTAAACTGTACACTTGTAAATAACATCTGTACATTCGTTAAAACAATTATATATTTTTTCTCTAGTTTTCTACTACTGTATTATATTGCATTATTTAAATTTTTGTTTTCTTATATTATTGTTATATTTCATCTCTACAGTGTAACTCCTATGTATGTCTGCACTATGCCTTTACTTTCTTCTGCACTGGAAGCCCTTGTCGTTAAGACAAATTCCTTGTGTGTATAAACATACTTGCCAATGAAACTATTTCAGAGTCTGATAATAATAATATGCTATAGAATAAAACGTCTCAGGTTACAGATGTAACCCTGGTTCCCTGAGTAGGGAACGAGAAGCTGCGTGGTAACGCATTGGGAACCTTCTGCTTGATGTCGTCACTGAAGCACTCATGTATCTAGCCAATCGCGAAGCGAGACGTCAGAGACGGGTGACATCACGGACCAGGAAACTATAAAGCACACTCGGATGCAGAGCACGCCAGCTTCTAAGTAAGTCTGAAGCAAGCACTCGCAAGTGTGCAGGGGTACGGCAAGAGACGCAGTGTCTCGTTCCCTACTCAGGGAACCAGGGTTACATCTGTAACCTGAGACGTTCCCTTTCATGGGAACTGTCGACGCTGCGTGGTAACGCATTGGGAACGCAATCCCAACTGAGCCGTAGCTCAAAACACTTGTCAAAGTTATCTTGACAGGACAGAAGACCCCGGAGTGGAGCCGATATCAAGGTTATAATATTTAACAAATGTGTGCTGGCATGACCATCCAGCTGCATCACATATATCATTCATGGAGACTCCTGACATCAAAGCTTTTGATGCCGCCATACCCCTAGTCGAATGGGCACGAACATTCAAAGGAGAAGGCTGTCCGGCTGCTTCATATGCAAGTGAGATGGCCTCGACCACCCACTTGCTCATTCTTTGTTTTGATGCTGGGCCCCCTTTTTTAGGAGACCCATAACAGACAAACAATTGATCTGACTTACGCCACAGGGCAGCTCTGTGGACATAAGCATCCAAAGCCCTTACTGGGCACAACAGATTCAATTTTTCCTGATCCGCAGATTCAAATGGAGGAGGATAGAAGGACTGAAGCACAATGGGGCCTGGGACATTGGTAGGGACCTTCGGGACATAACCCAGTCTAGGATACAGGAATGCTTTCACCATTCCTGGAGCAAATTCAAGAAAAGAAGGAGCAACAGAAAGTGCTTGTAAGTCTCCTATCCGCTTCAGAGAAGTAATAGCCAATAAAAGAATCGTTCTGAGAGTGAGGAACCTCTCGGGAAACTCCTCTAGTGGTTCAAAGGGAGCCTCAGCCAACCCCTGTAAGACCACCGCCAAGCCCCAGGTCGGAACCCTTGTGCGCACTGGAGGCCTCAACCTCAGTGTGCCACGGAGGAAGCGTGTGACGAGGGGGTCTCGACCTACCAAGATATTCCCCTCAAGAGGAGCATGATATGCTGAAATTGCTGCAACATAAACCTTTAAGGTTGAGTGAGATAGGCCCTCTGAGAATTTTTCTTGGAGGAATTTTAGCACAAAGCTAATAGAAGAAAGGACAGGGTCCGTATTATTGTGTCTACACCAGGTAGAAAACAAATTCCATTTGTAAGCATACAACTTCCTCGTGGCAGGAGCTCTGGAATTAAGAATGGTCTCCACAACCTCGGTTGGGAGACCAGCATCTACGAGTCTGGCCCCCTCAGAGGCCAAGCCCATAGTTTCAGTCGTTCTGGGCGGGGATGTATAATCATGCCGCCCGCTTGAGACAGGAGGTCCTGTCTGAGAGGAAGCTCCATGGGGGAGCCGTTGAGTAGTGACACTAGGTCTGAGAACCATATCCTGGTTGGCCAGAATGGGGCTACCAGTATTACACTGGCCCCTTCTCGGCGTACTTTTTCCAGAACTCCCGGGAGCAGGGCAATCGGGGGAAATGCGTACAGGCGCCGCTTCGGCCACGTCTGTACCATAGCATCCAGACCCAAAGGTGCTGGATGTGTTAGGGAGTACCAGAGTGGACACTGGGTTGACTCTCCCGAAGCAAACAGGTCGACTTCCACTCGACCGAAATTTTTCCATAGGAGATCCACTACTTCTGGGTGGAGTCTCCACTCCCCGGGCCTTGGCCCCTGCCTCGACAGGGCATCTGCTCCCACATTTTGATGTCCCGGGATGTAAGCTGCCCTCAGCGAGAGCAGCTTCCCTTGAGACCACAGGAGGATCTGACGGGCCACGTAATATAGTCGGCGAGACCGCAGACCCCCCTGATGATTTATATATGCAACCACTGCAGTGTTGTCCGTACGAACCAACACATGGTAACCTCTCAGGTCTAAGAAGAAAGTGTTTTAGAGCTAGGAACACTGCCATCATCTCTAGCCGATTTATGTGCCAAGAGAGCTGATGGTCTTCCCAAAGACCCTGAGCTGAGCGACCACTCATGATCGCTCCCCAGCCCGTGAAAGAGGCGTCTGTCGTAAGCATTACTCGACGAACAGTGGCCCCTAACACGGTTCCCTGGGACAGGAACCGGGGGTCTTTCCACATGGTCAGAGAACGAAGACATCGTTTTGAGACTGATCATGCGGAAGGGATTTCCCCTCGGGGAGAACCCCCTGGTCCTGAGCCACCACTGTAGGGGTCTCATGTGCAGAAGGCCAAAAGGTATTACGTTGGACGCAGCTGCCATCAGACCCAACAGTTTCTGGAACTGTTTTACAGTGAGTGACTGGCCTAACTTCACCCCTTTCATAGCCATAAGAATGGCACTCACCCGAGCGGGAGACAAATGCGCCCGCATCGTGGTCGAGTCCCACACTACACCCAGACAGTTGGTGGATTGGATTATAATTCAGTATGCGAATGTCCTGGATCCTCAACGGAGCCAGAGCTGCGTCCACACATTTCGTGAATGTGCGGGGTGATAATGATTGGCCGGCCCTCCTCGGAGGGTCGGCGGAGACCGCTGCGCCCTGACGCACACTGGGTGGCAGGGTTGACATAACGGTCCCCTGAGGGCGCCGAAGGGGAGCGGCTGTTAGATATATTTTTCGCCGGCTCCCTTCGGAGGGGGAGACAAATGCGCCCGCATCGTGGTCGAGTCCCACACTACACCCAGATAGTTGGTGGACTGAGCTGGAACTAGCACACTCTTTTTGGCATTGAGCCTCAGCCCAAGCCTCTTCATATGGGACAGAACAGCATCTCGATGCTGAACTGCTAATTGCTCTGACTGAGCTAGAATCAACCAATCGTCGATATAATTCAGTATGCGAATGCCCTGGATCCTCAACGGAGCCAGAGCTGCGTCCACGCATTTCGTGAATGTGCGGGGTGATAATGATAGGCCAAACGGAAGAACCCTGTACTGGTAAGCTTCGCCCCCGAAAGCAAACCTGAGGAACTTCCTGTGAGAAGGATGGATGGACACATGAAAGTACGCATCTTTCAGGTCTATTGCCACAAACCAGTCCTCGGATCTGATCTGTGGTATAATCTGTTTGAGTGTCAGCATCTTGAACTTGAGCTTTTGTATTGAGCGATTTAACACACGTAAATCTATGATAGGTCGTAGACCTCCATCCTTCTTTGGAACAATGAAATAACGGCTGTAAAATCCTGACTGATCGCTGGGAGGAGGGACCCTTTCTATAGCTCCTTTTCGCAAAAGTGTCGTAACTTCTTGTTCCATAACCAAAGACTGCTCGGGGGTTACCACTGTGGGAAGAACCCCGTTGAATCTGGGCGGGCGAGACCCGAACTGAATCTTGTAACCCTCTTTTATAGTGAGCAGCACCCATTTCGATATATTCGGGAGAAGTTTCCATTCTACCAGAAAATCTACTAAGGGAACCAGCCTCTCGAGACTGGCCTCTGGTGTTTTTTGCGCACCCGATTCGACGCTCTGAAACGGCGCACCAGCAGAGGACAATCGAATCAAGTGGCCGGCCCTCCTCGGAGGGTCGGCGGAGACCGCTGCGCCCTGACGCACACTGGGTGGCAGGGTTGGCATAACGGTCCCCTGAGGGCGCCGAAGGGGAGCGGCTGTTAGATATATTTTTCGCCGGCTCCCTTTGGAGGGGGCCGCCCTCATCGGTTCCTGACCCACAGATATCAGGACCGCTTCGAAGCCTTCCGGGCCAGGATAACGGCGCGCAGGTCCGTTCTGCCCCTAGAAGGCTTCGGTTGAGCGGGCCGACCCGATCCCCAAGCTCTCTGCGGGGGAGCATGGGCTGCCACGCTGATCTTTTGTTGAGCTCTGTGGTGCGCTGAGGAGCTCGTTGACGGCCGAGGCTGCTCCCGCTCAGCAGCCTCGGGGGGAGGGTTTCTAGGTTTGCAGGGGATGAACCTCTGGAACGCCGCAGACTGTTTCTTAGCCTCCTGGAACCTCTCGACGACTGTTGTAACAGTGTTGCCGAAGAGGCCCGCAGGAGACAGTCGCGCGTCCATAAGGGAGGCTTTGTCACGCTCCCTTAGGTCCGAGAGGTTCAGCCACAAGTGCCTCTCCGTAGCCACCAATGCTGCCATAGAGCGGCCGATTTCTTTTGCCGTCTCTTTGGTGGCACGGAGAGCCAGGTCATCCTAATCTCCTGGATGCACTCATACGTGGCCTCCCCGCTATTCTCCACTTCCCCCAGCAGGTCAGCTTGATATGCTTGCAGGAGCGACATGGTGTGTAAGCATGCCGCTGCCTGACCTGCTGCCGTGTAAGCCTTGCCCACCAAGCTTGATGTGGTTTTTAGTGGCTTGGTGGGCAACGTCGGGGTTTTCAGCGACGATGCAGATTCGGGGGAGAGATAGCCCGCAAGCGTCTCTTCCACCCGAGGCATCGCCGCATAGCCTTGCTGTTTCAGCCACACGATGTCACTATACATTGAGGTCTGGGGGCTGAACACTCGATATGATGCTGGGTTTTTCCATGACCTCGAGACCTCGGTGTGGAGGTCAGGAAAGAAAGGCAAACCCCGATGCTGGGGTAGTGACCGAGCGGGCAGAAAGCGCTCATCCAGCTTACTTTTCGGTTTTGTATCTGCCCGCTCTGCTGGCCAGTCGATTTTTAGTTTGGCCACAGCCCTGGTCACTACTTCCAGGAGCTCCTCATGTGCTGGGGAAGAGGATGGCGGTTCCTCTTCCCCCACGCTCATCACATCAACCTCCTCGGAGGAAGAGAGATGAAGCGCGGGTGCCTCTCTCTGGGGGGAAGAAACCGCTGCGCGTGCTTCCGCCGCCTGAGAAGAGGCACTGGGGCTGGCAGGTAAAGGGCGAGATAAGGCTGGGCCCGTCTCAACCCCCTCTGCCAGCTCCATTTGCGAACCCCACGAATGAAGCCGCCACTGCGCCTCAGCAACAGCGGGACCCGATCCGCGGGGAATGCCAACCAGAGCACCCTCTTTATTGTTAAAGAGTGCCCGGCGTGATCTTAAAACTCTGAGGGTGAGCTTTTCGCAATGGACACAGACAGCCCCCTCGAGAGCTGCCTGTGTATGCTCAACCCCCAGGCAGACAACACACATTTCATGCGTGTCCCCATCTGGAATGTACCTTGTACATGGGTGAACACACTTCTTAAATTGTCTGCCTTCCGCCATTTTACTCGTGTCTTTTTACTATATATATATATATGTATGGTGTACTGCAGAGCTCTTGTCCTCAGACGAAGAGATAATGTTTGCAATGAAGCGGGACAAACAACACCAAATAAGACACACAAGATAACATAGAGCGCTTGCTGAAGACACAGAAGCTGGCGTGCTCTGCATCCGAGTGTGCTTTATAGTTTCCTGGTCCATGACGTCGCCTGTCTCTGACGTCTCGCTTCGCGATTGGCTAGATACATGAGTGCTTCAGTGACGACATCACGCAGAAGGTTCCCAATGCGTTACCACGCAGCGTCGACAGTTCCCACGAAAGGGAACTACCATATACTGTATATTTAACTATTACATCTGAACTTATATTACACTTATATTTCATACAATTCATACTGTACTGTCATTGTACTATTAATGTTTTACCGCTCTACCTTTGTTCCAGTAATGTTTACTGGATCCATTAGGATGATCTTATAATTAGGGATCGAAGTTGTGATATTAATGTTGCCCACTAGAGGGAGCCACAGGATAAGGATTATTTTAAGCCCAATCCTTTTCTATCTATTTGTATCCATTTAAATGGAAATAAATGCATTTAGTTCATTTCTATATCTGTGTAAATCTGTGAAATGCTTATATAATTAGATGTTTTTTAGACCCCTGTAATTCAAGTTGCCAGGCACAATGCTGTCCATTTAAAATGAAGAGACAATTTTATGTCTTTTTTTTTTTTACTATAATATAACATTTCTATAAAGACATTTATTGTTGTGGTATGAGTAATAAAACAAACATTTATGTGTTAAAATGCAAGCATAAAGTAAGGAGGCAATACATATAGAAATAAATTATAAAAACGAAAAGCTGAAGATAAATGCTTCATAAAAATGTTTTGAGCTGCAATTTATCTTCACATTCATTTGAAATTGTGAATCCTATGATGTGATTCAAGAGAAAAAGCTAAAATGATGGTACATCCTTCTGATCCCGATATAAATTATATTACTATAATTAAAAATCTTTTTGAAAACGAAACATTTTCTTACAAACTAATGTGATTTCTTTTGATAAAATACATCATGAAATATAATCGTATATAGGTAACAGATAAATTATAGCTAATTATTGCAAAACTCTAACTACAGTCTGCACTACCAACAGTCACCTGAGCTAAACAGTTCACATCACCTGCAAAACTCATTCCAAGCAACACAACTCTTAACACATGGCTCAAAACAGGCTCAGTGCAGCCAAACACTATGCACAACCCTCACTGAGATAACACACACAGTCACTCAGAACACACTAAGAGTAAAAACACTAGCATCAAACACCAACACAGAAAATACAAACTTTTCATCTTTACAGTTTGAACAATTTCAGTGACTTCATACAAAGTAATATTTTCTTCAAAGAAAAGAGTGACATTCTTTCACATGATTTATTTAAATTTTTAGAACACAACAATTCTTTAAGGTAAATGAAAATGTGTGAGCATGTCTGTGTATACTATATATGTACCGTAGTTACTGTTTGTTTTTGTTTTTTTTGCCTTTGCAGTTCATCACAGTTCCATTTTTTACAGCATTAATTAGCATATGGGCTAACTGGCTAACACAACAATTCCATAATATGTTTGGAGGAAAATTTTGTCAGCAGGAATCACACATACATAGTGCAAACAGTTCAGGGGCTAGTTTGCTTCTACACAGAGACCAACATCTCAGAAGTCTCTGCTGTGCAAGATAACAAACATGAGTGTCAAACGACTTATATTGTTGACATAAGGCCAGTGACTGTGAAAGACACGAATGTGGGACTTGCAGGTTTCTTATCAGTGTTTGGGCACAATCTTATGCCTAACAGAAGCAATGAAGATGAACTCCGATCAGTCTGTCCTCTCCAGATCCTAAACAGAAAAGACACAAAACTGTTCTGGGATCAGCACACAGGGCAGATGGCTGATAGTGAGCAGCGGGATGTGAGTGAATGGGAAAACTGCTCTGAGATCAGATCAGCCCACAGTGTAAGCGAATGAGGTAAAGCTACACAGTGATGCAGCTACATTCCATGAGCGTTATGATGTGAAACAGCAAAGCGGAGGGAAACAATGATCACATTCATTACATTCATCCGTCATTTTCCTCTCCTTTTATCTCACGCTTTCTCCCTCCCTTTTCAAAAGATTTTACCTGCACCTCAACCAAAAAGTGGCCCTTTGAAGAGGCAGTGCTGACATCTGACCTCAGTTTGAGCTGCCAAACATGCCAGCCTGTAATGTCATGTCATCTAAACACTTACAGTGGCCCCCAAAACCTTTAGTTGCACTGTAAAATATCTGAATGTCGTTGTATTAGATAACAAAATATCTATCATTTATTTTAAAGAAACATGATGTCAAGCAAAAACATTTGACAAAAAGATACTGAGTTTTAAAACAATAGATAAGTGAAGTGAAGTGAAGTGAAGTGAAGTGAAGTGAAGTGAAGACAAAAACACTTTGTGTATGTCAGATGTCACTGGAATAAGATCATAGTTAATGAGACAAACTACATTGGTGGTTATTCTGCTAGGATGTCTGTGTGAACAGGAGGAGAACTGGCTTTTTACATCCACTAACCCTGTCACCTTGATACCTGGTCATTAAAATAATTTGCAAATGCAAAAGCAAAACTAGTTCTGATGAAAGCACTAGCAGCATTTGATTTATAAGACAACACTTGGTTTGATATTTTGATGCCATGAAACGTAGGCCTAAAGTACATGAAAATGAGAAGATGAAATCAATTTTGAATTCTGTCATATCATAAAGCAGCGTTCCACAGGTGAAGTTTATGTTTCAGATCCTTTATAGAACTTGCAGATCTTCAAAGAGGTGCTAAAAATTACATGAACATTTTTCAAATTGTAACTAGTCATAAAAAAAACAAAAAAACAAATCTGCATTGTCCTTTCCTGAAGCACAGCACCACCTGGTGGTATCTTAGCACATGTGCATGCATTTTTGTGCAAGCTAGTTTTTCCCAATATTACACTAATTCTTCAGTTCCGGAACAAATCAGACGACAAAACTACCATCTGTCCAACATATTCACCGATATTTGGATGCAACCTTCCTGCTTGCAATATGCTGAGTAGAAAAAGCCCTTGCCTATTACTCATTATATGACACCACAGAAACAGTATTACAGTTTTTTTCGATTGCTAAACGACAGTGGGCACAACTGGAGTCACATGTGCAAAACTCTAACTACAGTCTGCACAGCAGCAGTTCATGTGGACCAAACTCTAGT
The DNA here is from genome assembly GCA_036281575.1 of Ancherythroculter nigrocauda. Taxonomy (NCBI): domain Eukaryota; kingdom Metazoa; phylum Chordata; class Actinopteri; order Cypriniformes; family Xenocyprididae; genus Ancherythroculter; species Ancherythroculter nigrocauda. The sequence goes on from VTFQ01000020.1 coordinate 9,813,865, forward strand.
TCGTTTTTCATTGCTTGAACACAGTTTTCAAAACTCTACACACTTATCCCATGACTTTAACCACAACCTGCACAACACTGTGGATTTACAGCACTTTGTTCAAATGATAACACACTGCTGTCAAAACTGTGAACCACACATTCAAAACAGAATAGATTTCAGCCTTGTGCCTTTCAAACACTGCTGACTTCAATTTCAGCTGAAAGCCTAAGCAGGTGTCTTGTTTTTTTTTTAGACTTGTTAGTGAACACACACACATATAGGCTATATATAGTTTCTACCTTTTTTTTCTCATTACTGTAATTCCGTAAATTACTACAGACTATTGAAGCAATTTTCATTTACCTTAAAGAATTATTGTTCTAAAAATTTAAATAAATCATGTGAAAGAATGTCACTCTTTTCTTTGAAGAAAATATTACTTTGTATGAAGTCACTGAAATTGTTCAAACTGTAAAGATGAAAACTTTGTATTTTCTGTGTTGGTGTTTGATGCTAGTGTTTTTACTCTCAGTGTGTTCTGAGTGACAGTGTGTTTTATCTCAGTGAGGGTTGTGCATAGTGTTTGGCTGCACTGAGCCTGTTTTGAGGCATGTGTTAGCTGTTTAGCTCAGGTGACTGTTGGTAGTGCAGACTGTAGTTAGAGTTTTGCACATGTAGCTCCAGTTGTGCTCACTGTCGTTTAGCAATCGAAAAAAACTGTAATATAAATATGATAGAACATATATATAACATAAATATTGAAAAGTCCCACATGTACTAATATTCTTAGCCTTTTTTTCTGGTTTGCTGAGACAAAAATCTCAAATAATTATATTGCTGCCAGTTTTGGTTGGGACACAGTATATGCGCATAAGTTATCGGATTACAGTTTTTCTTGATTGTTTACACACATTTTCTGAAAGCATGCCTCATACTCTCAGAACTCTACACACAAATCAAAAAACACACACACAATGGGCAAAACCCCTCAATTCTCCTGCAAAATGAAACTTTAGATTCAAAACAATGTTCTTTCTTCTCAAAATGGTATTTTGTTTTCAAATGACACACACAAACCATCATATGAATAGACATTTATAAGAATCAATTGAACACTGATGTGCTCTATGTAAAACACTGATGAATGGAAAACACTTCTCCATTCATCATAATGACTTTGGTCTTTATTTAGTTCAGTGTTACACTTACTACAGACAGTACATAAGTGTGTTGTAAAATATTTGTAGTATATATATATATTAGTTTTTATAGTCAGAACACACAAATACACAGTAACAATTATTTTATTTTTCCAACAAAAACAATGTACAGTGCACATCCCAAACAACGCAAAGTTGCACATACAGTACAAAACAACAGAAGAATTTACTGTATACAGTTACAGTAAAAAAAAAACTATGCTGCTCTGCCTCTGTTTCCATTGTTGGCATCCATTGCTCCAAAACAGAAGAGCTTACCTGTTGCCCTTTTATGCTAAAGCTCTGTTTGCTAATTGTAAAAATGTGTGACAGGTGTTTGCCCATGTGATGAGTCAGTGTGCATATTTGAATGGCAGTGTGTTTCTTGTGAAAACAAGAGATTATTCTGCCCGAAAATTGTGCCAAATGCAGAGAATTGTGTGTAGTGTTTTGAAAAAAGTGTGTTTTAGAACTGCAATGTGAGTGTAAAGCAGGAATTGTGCTTGTAGTTTAGCAGAATTGGTTCAGGGGGTTGGTGCATGAGTTACATGTTGTGGTCATTGTGTCTCAAGTACCAATATTTGTGTGTAAACAATTGAGAAAAACTGTAAAGTTATGTTGTCCCACGTCTCAAGAATTAGAGAAGGATAAAAGTACTACAGTATCATAGGCATATAATTCAAGCCTCATCAAGTAGTTCTTTGCTCTGTATAGCTGACTTCTTGAAATGGGAGACACTTCATGCATTTGCTCTAGGGAAAACACAAATGTTTCTGTGTATCCTGCAGAAGCTGTGATCTTTTTGGAAGGAGTACACAAGATATTGTCACCTAACCTGTAGGGGAAAGATGAAGAAAATAATAGTTAGAATGTGGTTTCTGTGGTATGCAGCATGAAAGATCTGCCTGTTGTGTCTTGCAAAAGTCAGTTTCTGAAATATGACAGTTTGTCTAATATATGTAATCCTGCCTGGCCTGTATGCGCAGGACTAGAATAAAGACATTGCCACAATTTGGTGCCAAAATTTTGATAGTAATGTATAGGGAAAATGGAATATTGAAAAGGACTTTAATTTATTAACCCTTCCTTCCTTCTCTTGAATGTTACTGACATCAACAGGAACTCAAACAAAACTGCTCAGAGCTGCTGTTACCACACACACACACACACACACACACACACACACACACACCCACATGTTGTGTTTCTGTGAATTGTGGGGACTTTCCATAGGCGTAATGCATTTTATACTGTACAAACTGTATTTTCCCCCTACACTACCCCTACCCCTAAACCTAACCATCACAGGAAATTGTGCACACTTTTACTTTCTCACAAAAACATCATTTAGTATGTTTATTACAGTTTTTTTCGAATGCTAAACGACAGTGGGCACAACTGGAGTCACATGTGCAAAACTCTAACTACAGTCTGCACAGCAGCAGTTCATGTGGACCAAACTCTAGTTCGTTTTTCATTGCTTGAACACAGTTTTCAAAACTCTACACACTTATCCCATGACTTTAACCACAACCTGCACAACACTGTGGATTTACAGCACTTTGTTCAAATGCTAACACACTGCTGTCAAAACTGTGAACCACACATTCAAAACAGAATAGATTTCAGCCTTGTGCCTTTCAAAAACTGCTGATTGCAATTTTGCAGGATTAGCCCCTCAATTATTTGTTCGAATTACAGTATGTACTTTTAGTTTCTACCTTTTTTTTTCTCATTACTGTAATTCCGTAAATTACTACAGACTATTGAAGCAAACTGCTAATTTTCATTTACCTTAAAGAATTGTTATGTTCTAAAAATTTAAATAAATCATGTGAAAGAATGTCACTCTTTTCTTTGAAGAAAATATTACTTTGTATGAAGTCACTGAAATTGTTCAAACTGTAAAGATGAAAAGTTTGTATTTTTTGTGTTGGTGTTTGATGCTAGTGTTTTTACTCTCAGTGTGTTCTGAGTGACAGTGTGTGTTATCTCAGTGAGGGTTGTGCATAGTGTTTGGCTGCACTGAACCTGTTTTGAGCCATGTGTTAAGAGTTTTGTTGCTTGGAATGAGTTTTGCAGGTGATGTGAACTGTTTAGCTCAGGTGACTGTTGGTAGTGCAGACTGTAGATAGAGTTTTGCACATGTAGCTCCAGTTGTGCCCACTGTCATTTAGCAATCGAAAAAAAACTGTAATCCATTTACATTGTGGGGACCGCTGGCTGGTCCCCACAATACAGGTGAACTCAGGTTTATATTACATCCACAGAGTCAAATTAACAGAGTCAAATTAACAGCACAAGATCATCATTTCTTCATTAAATGCAGAAGATATTGATTACAACTTCAACACCCTCGGACAGAACCATCAAGAATTTATCCAGAGACTGCATATCTGGACGCTCTTCAATAGCTAATGCATTTGAAAGTATCGTATATATGAACAATAAGCAGCGTTTAAGTTGTGAACCCCTTTGTTAACAAAGGTGCTTTATAGTGAGAAACTGATGGTTCTTCCAGCTCGTTAAATGACTCTTTTCATAGCTCCACTCCTCTGTTATGCTATGGTTTCATTCACTTCCACTTTCTCATTTCCTATGTATGCGTGATTTGTGTGTTTGTTGTGTCTGTTAGTTTAGTTATGTGTTCGTGATTTAGTTAAATAAAACGAGTATAACGAGTTATGATTAATTATTCATATTTCCCTTTTTGAGGTAATTTGCTACAAAAATCTAGCAACCAGACAGAACACACTAACAACCAAAGATGATTTGATATTTGGCAAGCTTCCAGAGGGTTCTGCGCCAGCCGGGCAACTACCATTCAATGCTAACGTATAGTTAAGACCTTCTTGGATCATACAGTATATGTATTGCCTCTTTCACTTGTCTGTTCCCCAGGTCCATCTGTAGTGCTAACGCCATCTGGTGTCATGTTTAAACAAGGTAGCCCCAAAAGGGGGCTGAAAAGTGGTAAAAGTGCATTACCAACGCCGACAGATGAAAGGATTCAATGGAATCAATTCAATGGAATCAATTCAATGGAAAGGATTCCGGAAGAGAATACAATGCTGAATAAAGTCGGAGTTTTTGTTATTTTTGGACCAAAATGTATTTTCGATGCTTTCACATGGACTACTTTGATGATGTTTTTATTACCTTTCTGGACATGGACAGTCTACCGTACATATTTTCAATGGAGGGACAGAAAGCTCTTGGACTAAATCTAAAATATCTTAAACTGTGTTCCGAAGATGAACGGAGGTCTTACGGGTTTGGAACGACATGAGGGTGAGTCATTAATGACATAATTTTCATTTTTGGGTGAACTAACCCTTTAAGGTTTGTGTCTGAACAGAAACTGATTTGCAAAAATAAATATGGAGTACAAAAAGGTTTGACAAGAGTCTCCCCTGAATGTAAATTATATGGAAATCCTAACTTGGTATAAAAAATCTCAAATTATTTAGTATGTACTTTAGTTTAAAGTGTGCATGTGTCTCAATTCTTCATTCCCTGCATCAGGTTTCCTTTGAAAGAAGTTTAAATATACCAATGAAATGAAAACCAAATGATAATAAATCACACCTGGCCAGTAAATCCATGTCAGACATCAGAAGCTCCACCTTCTCTGCACACGTAGCAGGAAGCAACTGTCTTATTATGTTTCTCTTTTATGTCACACTTATTGCTTTCTCAAATCCTGGACAAAATCATAAGGAAATGAAGAGAAAAACTTTCAAGAAGTATTTGTAAGTGGTTTATTTCTGAAAGGACTCAGAATAGAGCAGACAGCACAGCTTTGGTGATTTTTTTAAATCAACATTTAGAAAGTGAAAGAACAGTTTTGATTGTCTGAACTTTTACAAACAGTCCAAATGGATTCACAATCTGTGGAAGATCTTTCCTGTCCCGTGTGCTTGGAAATCTTCAAGATTCCTGTTCTTCTGTCCGTGTAGTCACAGTGTCTGTAAAGAGTGTCTTCAACAATTCTGGAGAACCAGGAACAATCAGGAGTGTCCTGTCTTCAGGAGAAGATCCTCAAAACAGGAGCCGCCTTATAATCTTGCTTTAAATAACTTATGTGAGTCATTCCTGAAGGAGAGAAGCGAGAGTTCATCTGAGGAAGTCTGCTATTCTTACAATGAGAAACTCAAACTTTTCTGTCTGGAGGATAAAGAGCCTGTGTGTTTAGTGTGCAGAGATTCACAAAAACATGCCAATCACACATTTCAACCCATCAGCGAAGTTGTTCCATCTTACAAGGTAGGACAATTTTTTCTTATTTCATATGTGTAGGGCAACAAATAATATTTATGTATGCTTCTCTGCACTATTGTGCTCGCTATGTGTAACATATATGAGCTCACTGATTTTCACATATTTTCAATTGTTAAATTCTATAGGAGGAACTTAAAACAGCACTGAAGTCCTTACAAGAGAAACTTAAACGCAAAGAAGAAATAAAAGGAGAGTGCAGTAAAATTGTTCAGCACATCAAGGTAAAGACACACACACACACACACACCTTATGAAAAAAAGGTGCATGGTCTCACTTTATATTAAGTGTCTAACATGATCTCCTAATTAATGTACAAACATTTAAATTAATTTGATACAGTGCACTTATTGTGTACAAACACTTAATGCATTATGTTACTTTTGCCTCATTTATGAAGGAAATGCAAATTCACGTCTGTACAGTAGAGGGCGCAGCTTAAACAAACCTTTAGCTGTGCTGCCATGCTGGCTAACACTTGTGTACTTATCCCCCTTAACCCACCCTTAAACGCACCCATACCACCAAACCTGTCCTAACCTTACCACCTCAATAGCAGTACAAGTGTTTTGCAATACAACATCAAGACAATATATTGTGCTTAACAATTTTTTCATGTAAGTACTTAGTAAAGTAAAATGAAGTGTGATCAAGTACAATTTAGCATACTTTTATAAGGTGTACTTATTACAGTAATGATATACTTAAATACTTAAGTGCGAAGTGATGTAACTTTTTGGGCACTTTTTTAAATTGCATATTATTTTTAAATAAAAACATATTGTAGTTTACATTTACATTAAATGCAGATAGCTGAGCTTTAGAGTGCTTTTTTGACCCACTTAGGACTTAAGTACATCTTTATATGTCCTTTCATACAGTAATTACTTCTATTGTCTTAAATATGAAATATGATAAAGCATACTGGCAATGTACTGACAAGTATTTATGGTAATCTAAAATATACTTCAGTATAAGTTCTTTTGAAATTCCATGTATTTAAAGCTGCTGTCCGTAACTTTTTTTGGTTAAAAATGATCAAAAATCAATTTTTTAGCAAGTACATGTCCAGCCAGTGTTCAAAACTATCTCTTTACCTTAGCCCGATTCACAACGGTAAACTTGTAATAAAGTTTTCTAATTCAAGTGGTACTGGTAGGTTTCTGCAGGAAATTCGAGCATGCTGCCATTCATCTTTACGTCTTTACGTCACATCTGTTAAAGGGATAGTTCACCCAAAAATGAAAATTTGATGTTTATCTGCTAACCCCCAGGACATCCAAGATGTAGGTGACTTTGTTTCTTCAGTAGAACACAAATGATGATTTTTAACAGGGCCGGCCCGAGGCATAAGCGAACTAAGCGGCTGCTTGGGGCCCCCTGGCCAATAGGGGGCCCCCCAATCGTGTTTTTTTTTTTTTTTTACAATTAAATAACTTAAACAAGTGATATAAATGAATGAATGAATGAATACGAATGAATAAATAAATAATTCGAGACAAGAAAATTCTGATTTGCCGACAACTGCTGCTGTGTCTGCTAGCGTTTGAGTCATGCGCAATTGCGCATAGACACCTCGCGTGAATTGACAATTCGCGCCGGCGCGCAAGTGCACGTCACTGTAATAAATGTTATAAATGATAAGCCATGTCACAAAAAAGGATGTATCCCTCTGGTGCCGAAAAAAGAAAGAAGAAAAAAAAGACAGAGGAGGAGAAAAAAGAGCAAGATAAAGGTATGTTTGCATAATTATTTACAGAATGTTTTGTGCAGCAGCACAAATTGTGCTCATGTCACTTGAGGTAGCAGCTAGTCATGACTCATGATCTTATATAAGCCATCACCAGAGCTAACGTTAAATCGCATTATTAATATACATTTATCTAGGTGTATTTCACGTATTGATTATAGATATCAGATTAAGTTGAAAGGGATGCCATATTTCTTTATTATTTATTTATTAATATGGTGGCGAGTGATGTAGCAGTGCTATCCTCGGTAACACTTTAGAATAATGGTCCGTCATTAATAAGTAACTATGCAGGAAGTAATGCAGGACTAATGAGTAGATCTACATTAACACTTGAGCTACTACTATTAACTAATATAGAAACAAGCTTAACTAATCAGTAAGTAATATCAAATTTAGGACAAAGATAGTTCCTTATTAGCTAATCAATAATTAGAGAATGACATTGGCATCAATAATAACTAATAGGTAACTATGAGAAATTATAAAGAATTACTAATTAATTACTAATCACAACATTAAAGTGTTTGAGATGTGAGCAATTGTCTTTTTTTACTCTCAGTGTGGTCATAAAATGCATCATTAATTACTCAAGTGTTACCTAGTCACTATGCAGGAACTACTAGTGATCAAGACCATTATTTTAAAGTGAAAAACATGTTTTTCACTTTAAAATAATGGTGCAGACCACTAGTAGTTAATCTCAACATCGTCATAAAATGCATCGCTAATTAATCAAGTACCTAGTTATTTTCTTCAAGAACTACTAGTGATCAGGACCATTATTTTAAAGTGAAAAACATGTTTTTCACTTTAAAATAATGGTTTGTGATCAGTAGTAGTTCCTGCATAGTGACTAGCTAACACTTGAGTAAATAATGATGCATTTTATGATTATATTCAAAGTAAAAATTATGACTGATTACATCTTAGACACATGCTAATGTTCTTTACAATTTGTCCATTAGTTAATAGTTATTAATGATGGTAATATCATTAGGTAATCACTGATTAGTTAATAAGGAACTATCTTCTAAATTTGATATTACTTACTGATTAGTTAAACTTGATTCTATAGTAGTTAATAGTAGTAGCTGAAGTGTTAATGTAGATCTACTCATTAGTCCTGCATTACTTCCTGCATAGATGTTTGTCTATTTTAGTTTTATTTAAAAGATTGCACATTTAATGCACATTTGCATTTGCTAATTATTTATTTCATGTTTTGTGACAGTTTGTATACAGAAGTTTAAGAATAAAGTATTTTAAGTATCGATTTTTTTATTATTTATTTTGTATTAATACATAACCTCACTGTATTCATTTATAATGTAACATTATAGTGTGACATTTGTGTCAATAATCTTCAACCACAGGTGACTTCACGTGGTGGGAGGGGGGCCCCCAAATCAAATGCTGCTTAGGGCCCCCAAGAGGCTCGGGCCGGCACTGAATTTTTAACTCCAACCGTTGCCGTTTGTCAGCGGTATAATGCATGTCAATGAGAACTCCATCTATAAGAGTAAAAAAAAAACATGACAGACAAATCCAAATTAAACCCTGTGGCTCGTGATGACACATTGATGTCCTAAGACACAAAACGATCTGTTTGTGTGAGAAACCAAACAGTATTTATATCATTTTTTACCTCTAAAACACCACTATGTCCAACTGCCCTCCACATTTAACAAGTTTCCTAAACTCTTAACACGGTTAGCACAACATCCGTCTTTGTAGGCTATACAATTAACACATTTCTTGTTGCTTTGATACAAAATGCATACAGTTAACACCAATTTAAAATGCTTGAACTTCTTTTACACACAAGCTCAACCAAGACCAAAATAATGTAATTTTACGGTCAAATTTACAAATGCTTTCACACTGTATGTCAGAACAGATAACATCATGTTCTTAACATAACTTATATAGGCTAAAGTCAAAGTGAACAGCTGTTCATATTGTGAATTGAAACACAAATATATTCCCTGTATTTTATTCCATTGCTAATGAGAAACAGCTTATTGCAATTATGCAAATATATAAATCACAGCTGATTCCCATCTAGGAACCACACTCAGGTGTTGAGGTTTTTTCAATCACATGATCATATGTTCTAAAAGAGGACTCTTTGGGCTGATCTTGTGTGGAAAAGGAACAATATAGAGCAACACAAAGAGAGAAAGAAAGAAAGAAAGAAAGAAAGAAAGAAAGAAAGAAAGAAAGAAAGAAAGAAAAATGCCTGCACGAGGGAGAGGAAGACGAGTACCAGGACAAGGGAGAGGAGTGGGGCAAGGACAAGGACAAGGGAGAGGAGTGGGGCAAGGACAAGGGAGAGGAGTGGGGCAGGGGCAAGGACAAGGGAGAGGAGTGGGGCAAGGACAAGGACAAGGGAGTGGGGCAGGGGCAAGGACAAGGGAGAGGAGTGGGGCAGGGGCAAGGACAAGGGAGAGGAGTGGGGCAGGGGCAAGGACAAGGGAGAGGAGTGGGGCAAGGACAAGGACAAAGGAGAGGAGTGGGGCAGGGGCAAGGACAAGGGAGAGGAGTGGGGCAGGGGCAAGGACAAGGGAGAGGAGTGGGGCAAGGACAAGGACAAAGGAGAGGAGTGGGGCAAGGACAAGGACAAGGGAGAGGAGTGGGACAAGGACAAGGACAAGGGAGAGGAGTGGGGCAGGGGCAAGGACAAGGGAGAGGAGTGGGGCAAGGACAAGGGAGAGGAGTGGGACAAGGACAAGGACAAGGGAGAGGAGTGGGGCAAGGGCAAGGACAAGGGAGAGGAGTGGGGCAAGGATAAGGGAGAGGAGTGGGGCAGGGGCAAGAACAAGGGAGAGGAGTGGGGCAAGGACAAGGACAAGGGAGAGGAGTGGGGCAGAGGCAAGGACAAGGGAGAGGAGTGGGGCAAGGACAAGGACAAGGGAGAGGAGTGGGGCAGAGGCAAGGGCAAGGGAGTGGGGCAAGGTAAACGGAGAGGAGTTAGAATGCGTGGTGGCGCTCAAAGAAGGACCAGAGCTAGGGTAACTGATCAAATAAGAGCTACTATCATTGACCATGTCATAAACAACGGCTATCATACAGAGAGGCTGGTGAACGAGTACAGCCAAATCTCAGCCGGGACACAGTGGCATCTATTGTCCGTATTTTCAGAGAAACCAACAGGTAGGATATTGCTTCTCCTACAGCAAAGTGTAAATAATTTTACCATTTACTGTATTAGAGTGACTGTATGCCTCCGGTCTCTAATATGTAACTGTATTTTGTCCCTTTAAGGATTCAACGTCTACCTCCCTCAGGAGGCAGAGGAAAGCTCTTGAATGAAGAACAGGAACTTGCTATTGTCAACATGGTGATTGCTGACAATGAAATAAAACTGAAGGACATTCAGTCCAGAGTTGTAGAGGACAACCTTGTCTTTGGGAACATTGCAGCAATCAGCATAACATCCACTTCTCGGACTCTAGCTAAACACAGAGTTCGAATGAAACAACTATACAAAGTTCCTTTTGAAAGGAACAGTGAGCGCATCAAAGAACTCTGTCACCAATACGTCCAGGTATGGTTATGCAATACAGTCATTACTGTACTGTACACAGTGTGTTTTGCAGTAAACTACTCTATAAACCTGGAGTACATTAGAACATACAGTAGATATACAGTACAGCACAGCATTTACATACACTGTGTCTAAATACTTTAAGAGAGTCATGGAGTTGGAGGCCAATCAAGTCCCACATGAAATTATCTATGTTGATGAGGCTGGCTTCAACTTGGCGAAAAGGCGTCGCCGTGGGAGAAACATAATTGGCAAAAGGGCCACAGTTATCGTGCCAGGCCAGAGAGGAGCCAACATCACCATGTGCGCCGCAATCTCCAACAACAGTGCACTCCTGCATAAATGTGAGATTGGCCCCTACAACACCGACACCCTACAACTTCTCCTGTTTTTAGAAGACCTGCACGAAAGACTAGTGCCAGAGGTAGAAAGGGGACAGGTGGGAGACCACTTGCCAATATATGTTATCACATGGGACAATGTGGCATTCCACCATTCCTGTGCAGTCACAGCCTGGTTTGACGCCCATCCAAGGATGATGTCCCATTTCTTTGCCCCTTACTCCCCTTTCCTCAACCCCATTGAGGAGTTTTTCTCAGCCTGGAGATGGAAGGTTTTTGACCATCGTCCACATGACCAAATGTCCCTCCTGGATGCAATGGATGCTGCATGCCAAGACATCACAGCTGAACACTGCCAGGGGTGGATAAGGCATGCCAAAAGATTTTTCCCACGGTGCCTTGCCAGAGAAGATATCAGGTGTGATGTGGATGAGAACATGTGGCCAAATGCAGAAAACCGGGCAGATTAGAAGATTACTTTGTTTTGTTTTTTTATTATAATTCCGGTTCTTTTTCTGTTTGTATATATTGCAGTAATGTCCTTTTGCAAATAAAGTCTTCACTGCAGCAATTCTGTGTCTGTATTTTTTTTTTTTACATAAACTGTACATTTTATAAAGCTACTCTGAGATGGTCATTCATTTTTTGTATTGAATTTCTGCAGCAAAAGAAACAAAATGCATGCATTTACTAAACCCAACAAAACAAAAATGTAGAGAGGCTTCAAAAGAAACTACAATGCAAAACACAATCTATGATCAATACAATATACTGTCTATTGTATAAGGGCAGACCTGACACATAAAATAATGCAGTTTCTGTAATTTTAGCTGATGATAGTGTTTTTTTTTTGTCATTGTGTTATGATTGACTAAATGTTCCTGTTGGCAGAGAACATGTGTTAGTGTTTTGAATAATTATTTAATTTTAAAACATGTTTGCAGTGTTTTGTTAGACATAGTGTATTGTGTTAGTTTATTATTGTATTTTGAAAATTAGTTTTGGGGTTTAGTTTACAATGTGTGATTTTGAGCATGAAATTAACCGTTTACCAATTGTGTGTTTTAGGTGTGTTGGTGCGTTAAGAGTTTAGGAAAATTGTTAAATGTATCGAAAAAAATTGTCATAGCGATTGTAAAAATCTGTAAATACAGTATACTACAATTTACTATAGTATGGTTAAAAAACACTATAGTATTTACTATAAATTACTATAGTATTTTTTTCACCTGGGACAACATTGGAATTCACGTTTCTACCTACAATAGCATTTGAAGAGAATGATTTACAGTCACAAAACTGTAAAACTGTAAAGTGTTTCTTTTCTTCTTCTTTTTTTTACACATTCATCACACAATTCGTTCTACTTTGTTAATTTTATTTTTCCTGCTCATATAAATGCTTTGACAAGACAATATAAAATTTGTATAAGCAGGATAATATATGAGCAGGAAAAATAAAAATGAACAAAGTAGAAAAAATTGTGTATGTACTTTGAGTGGGGTGTGTTTGAATATGTATATGCATGTGCGTGTACAAGAGTTTGTGTGAGTTCACGTGTTTATGTGTGTGTGAGAGAGAGTAGGGCGCATCACTGTTCGACTTGAGACCTAGATGAACACTTTACAGTTGGTTATGTGACTTTAAGTCATTCTCTTCAAATGCTATTTAAGGTAGAAACGTGAATACCAATGTCATAACTTTAGAGATGGTCCCTAAATTTGCGAATATCAAACCTTCAACGTCAAACTAACTTTATGCCAGTATCTGCTTTCTTGGAGCCTATATAGTATAACTTACATCACAAAAGGTGCGAGTGTGGTCTTTTATATCACTGTACTAGTCCATTAAGCTATGTTAAGCGTTTTATATGTCCTGATGGCAGGGGAATCCTATGAAGTATGAGGGAAACCCTAGTACTACAACACAGCGCCGCAATATAAAGTTAAGAAAACTTAACAACAGAGAGAAATATATGTCTACCTCAGATTTAACATTTGATCTGTACATCAGCATGGGGCAATAACGTTATAATCTCGTTCACTGGAAAGAAAGCTGATTAAATGTAGCCTACACAGGGAAAGTAACCGTAAAGGCACTGAATTAAGCATAAATGCAGCTTTTGTGTCTTTATCAGCTTTTCTGCATTTATACTGGCCCTGATAATCATCACACATTCACTTACCACTTGCTCTATTTCTGTAAATCCATTTTTATGAATGAATGATGACTTACTAGCCGTTGCTCTGGTCTTCGTAAACAGCCACTAGCGTGAAGCCGACTAACAGCAGATGGCGATCATGCAGTGGTACTCTACTGTTTTTCCTGCAGTTCCCGGATGTGAAATGTTGAATTTTCTGCTGAATTTGAACCACTGAATTTGTGGAAGTGAATTTGTAAAGCAAAATAAAATGGACCGAAAATTGCTAGTTAAATATTATAGGTTGTATTTTTAAACAGAATTAATATTTTGGAAGTGAAATCTGAAAGGTGAATATAAATTACTGAATTTTTAATAATGAAAATGTGTGTGAAATGTTTTGAATTTAAATATTCATAGCTTAAATATACGACCATGTTGAATTTCAGCCCATAAAAATGCAAGCCATAAAAATACAATGCATCTAAGCAGTGCACTATATGGAGAAAAATCCTGGAATGTTTTCATCAAAAACCGTAATTTCTTTTCAACTGAAGAAAGAAAGACATGAGTAAATTATCAGGAAATTTTAATTTGAAAGTGGACTAATCCTTTAATGCAGAGCAGTTTGAACTGAATGTGATGTGATTTCAGACTCAAGCTGATCAGACAGAACGTCAGATTCAACACGAGTTTAAGAAGCTTCATTTCCTCAGAATTGAAGCAGAAGCCACAATAACTGCACTGAGAGAGGAAGTGGAGAAGAAGAATAAGATGATGAAGGACAGACTTGAGGAGATGAACAGACATAATCAAAGACATTGAGGAAAGAATGAAGGTGACAATGAAACTCTGTATTAAGGACTCCTTTGACACCATTCAGCCATACACTTATTGAGATAATATTGTCCACATTGTTTATTTTCTAGAACTTTAAAGGTAAGTGAGCTGCTCCTGTCTCTCCTCTCTACACTGTACAAAAAAACCAAAAGCACTATTTTAGTTCTGAAAAACCCTTTGGAGAACCTTTAGGAAGCTTTTTAGGGTGCATCAAATATATATATATATATATATATATATATATATATATATATATATATATATTTGACATTCTTGAGAGTTTATGCATGAACGTATGGCATCCATTCAGAGAACTGTCCTTTTAAAGGCAGCTAGAAGTTCTCCAAAGGTTTCTGCAGTTCTATGAGCTAGTTCTGAACCTGTACTAATATCTATGTTATCCAGAGCCCAAAGCACTCAGCCTGATCCAGAGATGCATTGTGGAGCTTTGATTAATGTACCATATTACTTGGGCAATCTGACATTCAGAGACTGGAAGAAGATGCAAGACATTGTCCAAAACAGTGAGTCACTAAAGATCTGTTCAGTAAATACTGGAGATATCCCACAAAAATAGACACAAAGCTAGAACGAGGTTTTGTAAACTGAAAAAAAAAAGTGAAACAACTGTGTAATTTATTTAAGTGCATTTTTATATTGGTCTAATAGAAAAAAATCATGGTTTCTGGTTTAAACCTGTTTTGTTCAGTTAGTCTAAAAGCAAATAACACTCCTCATAGAAAAAAATAAAAGAAAACAATTTTTTGTTTAAATAGTATTTTCTCTTGACACCAGAGTGTTAATGTGCAGAACATACTGACTAGAAGAAAATATTGTGGGTTTTATACATTTTATTATTACTAGTACAGAAAATATGCATATTTTAAACATTAAGGTCTTTTGAAGTTGTCTTTATTTATAGTAAGTAAACTAAATTAAACATTGACTAACAAAAGTTTTTTTGTTTTTATTTTGATTTAATCATAATTTTTGAATAATATTAAATCAAAATGTAGGATTTGAATCAAACCATAACCAGCTTATAAATTTTCTTAGTTGGTCTGGCTCCAAAGTATAATTTTTTTCACTGTAGTAAGTGAGGATCATCCTAATTCTGAAATATTTTATTTGAAATATATATTTAATAAATTAACGAGATGTCAGTTGTGTTTATCTATGTAGTATTTCAGTTCACTCTTGATGGTTCTCTTCATATCAGAATAAGAGCAGCTGCTGATTGTTTCCTCTCATCAGCTCCAGTGATTCTGGACCCAAACACTGCAAGTCCACAACTCATCCTATCTGATGATCTGACCAGCCTGACATTCAACAAGAGCAGGCAACCGTTTCCTGATAATGCAGAGAGATTTGATTTCTTTCGCTGTGTTTTGGGTTCAGAAGGGTTTAAATCAGGAACACACAGCTGGGATGTGGAGGTGGGAAACAATTCAGCTTGGACTGTCGGAATAATCACAGCATCCTACCAAAGAAAAGGAGACAATTTCTTCAAAGCTGGTGTTTGGTACGTGCAGTACACAGGGAAAGAGTATGTGTCACAGTCTCCTGAGCAACCTGCCACTCGCTTTCCTGTCAAAGAGAAGCTCCGGCGTATGAGAGTTCAGCTGGACTGGTACAATGGAACGGTGTCATTCTCTGACCTTGTAACTAACACACAACTACGTACATTCTTTAGAGAGATGTTCTTTCCATTCTTTCAAAAGTATTTGTGAATCGTCCCCTCTGAGGATCTTACCAGTTAAAATACAAATCAGTTCTATCTGATTCTGCTTCTAGATATAGGTATTCAAGTGAACTTTAAGGAGTACAACTGATATATACTTTGTATTTAGATTTCTATAGGTTAAATATATACAGCATAAGTTAACCTTATGGAGCCTAGAAAATTCTCAGCTCATCAAAAAAGTAATTTAATGTAGCAGTTGATGGACATGGTTTAAGAAGAGGTTTCACACAGTAATATTCAAAGTTCTTAAAATTTTGTTATTAACTTGATTTACATTTGATGTTGAGCTTTACTGTGATTGAACTAATTCACTACAATTCTAAGAAAGAAAGAAAGAAAGAAAAACAAATACTACAATTCTGTATGAATGCATAAGTCATGTGGTTAGTTCATGTAGTCTGATATACTGAGTGGTGGTACAGGTTGCAGTTAAGTCTGTGTCATGCTCTCATATTGTTTACATGGAATTATCTGAAGAATCATCAGTGAAATTAAGGTTTTCATTTACATTTATGCATTTGCATAAGAATAAAATAAAAACCTTTACAGACTCTGATAGAAAAGTGTGCAATATTCAATGAAGATTATAAAAATCAGTTAAAGATATAAATGAATTTAAGTCAGTAAGGAAATCGATTTCAGTACATTTGTCCAGTGCCAGTAACTGCCAAGTCAGACTCCTTGCAAAACCAATATTACCTGGTCAACAAGCCCATTCAAGCCTATTCTGACACAACAGAATGGCATTCTTTCATGTACTGAAACCAACAACAATCTGCTAATTGCATAGCAGAAAACTACAGATACATGTTTCAAATCATCTTTAGAGGTGCTGTATAAAACATGTTACTTATTCAGGAAATTCACTTAGGATACATTACCTAACCAAAATGACATAAAATCTATAATATATACCCAGCAAAAGGTACAGGATACACCCACACTTTGAACATGTATACAGTAAACAAATTTGATTACTATAATAATTTAAAGATTTAGATGTTGATGCTTTACAATCACAAAATAATCAAACCAGATGAAAATTAAGTAAGAGCAAATAAATGTTATTTTAAGTGCATATTGTTAGTATATTGTAATGAGTCAATTGTAAAATACCCGCGATGTTATGCAATGCCAAAAAAGATTTAAATGAAGCAGAAAATTTGTGTCCCAGTTCTTTTATGGAAGTAAAATAATGCCATATGTTACAGCAGATACAGCAATTAATAAAATTAAAAAGAACAATTACAAAAATAAATAAAATAGACCCATTAAAATATGTGAATAAGAATAAAATTTATAAAGATTAAAATATGAAATATAAAATACAACATTAAAAATTAAGCAAAACACATAAAGTGTAAAAAGGTTTTATAAGGTTTTATGAAACATTAATAGTTTTAAATCTAAATTAAAAACATATCTTTTTAGTCTGGCCTTCCTGTAAATCCTGTAATCCTGTAATTCAGCACATATGTTCTCTGGAAGGTTGTTCCAGAGTTGAGGAGTATAACGGCTATAAAAGCAGCATCACCGAATTTTTTAGTTCTAAGTTAGAAGAAAAGAATCAGAGGATCTAAGAGTCCTTCTAGGTTCATATACTGTAAAACATTTTTGAAAGATAGTCTGGAGCAAGTCCGTGCAATGCCTTATAAACTAATAAAAGATTTTTTAAATCAATACCAAAACTAACAGGTAACCAGTGTAATGACTTTAATACTGGTGTAATATGATCTCTCTTTTTGGCTTTTGTATAGGCTACAGGCAAGCAGGTGGACTCAGAATATGGACGTAATATGCAAAGTTTGACGCTAAGTGTTTCCCAGTGAAATATTGGCATAAAGTTGGCTTGACATTGGATGGTCCATATTTGCAAATTTAGGGACCGTCTCTAAAGTTACATACGACATTGTTGTACACATGTCTAACTTTAATATTGTTTGAAGATAATGACTAACAGTCATAAACTGTAATGTGCTCATGTAGGTGTCAAGCATGATGCACACCTTTTAGATTTTTTTATATTTAATAAAATAAACAAATAAAAAATATTGCTAATTTTTTACTACTGCATGAGCTTATATTTCTTTTAATATCTAAAATTGTGGTATATGGTAGATTGTTGATATTTAATAAAATAAACTGTCAAATCATGTGTAAATATTACTGTTTTTCACTACAGCATGAGTTCATATTTATTATCAACAGTCTAAAAGTTGTGCATCACACCTACATGAACACTTTACACACTGCAATTCATTCTCTTCAAACACTATAGAGCTTTAAATTATGGTATATTTTGTGTATGAGCATACAGTAGGCTAAGTGAAATATATAACGATATTTACATATGACTTGACAGTTTATTTTATTCAATATCAAGAATCTAAAAGGTTTGCATCATACCTGAAACCTACATGAACTTTTAACAGTTGGTTTCATGACAGTAAAACCAACTCTACTGCTTTTTCTGCAGTTCCCAGATGTGAAATGTTGAAATTTGAACCACTGAATTTGTAGACGCAAATTTGAGGACGTGAAATAAAATGGACAGAAAATTGCCTGCTGAATATTATAGGTTGTATTTTTAAACAGAAGGAATATTTTGGAAGTGAAATCTGAAAGGTGAATATAGATCATTGAATTTTTAACAATGCAAATGTGTGAGCTGTTTTGAATTGAAATATTCACAGCTTAAATATACAACCATGTTGAATTTCAGCCCATAAAAATGCAAGCCCTAAAACTACAATGCATTAAAAAACAAGCAAGGTTAATGCAATGCATATTTTTTTCAAGTAGTGCAATTCAAGATGCTTTGTTTCAAAAACATATGGCATTATTTTACTTCCATATTCTTTAACATTTCTTATTAGCTACTTTAAACTGTTCGTACATTAAACAAAACAATAGGCTATAAGTTTGTCTGAAAATCTGTCTGTTTTTCTATTTCATATATATCAATTACATTTTCATAAGGAAACACAGGCGGGATTTTTTGTTAAGAAACGCTGTAAAGCCACTTCAAAACGGCAGAATGAAACTGCGTCTGCGCATCACTACACTGTGCCTTTAAGGAAACTCGTCACAGATTCAGAATGACGGAGATCAAGTCCCAGCATGCATCATTCTGCTTCAATAGTAACCTACGGCGGGTATTTCCATGCGGCTATGTTCATTCAAAAAGTATGCTTTTTTTGTATGCTCCGTTAAAGTTTTTGCCTATTTTACTGACTTATATGTTTAATATTTACGTTTTTGTTCTTCTCTGAAAATCTGAACCATTGAGTTTAGAGAGAAGCAATAATGAAAGTAACAGTCCCGGTTACAGTGACTGTGCAGCTCGCGCGGCGTGAACTCTGAAATCGAGCGCCTGCTGTAGTATGATACACTGCACATCACTACCGTCACATTTTGTTCAGTGGTTTGAGGGATGTGGCGGGAAGTTGATCTTCTGCATGAAGCTACTGGAGAAACCGGCACACACACAATCTAACTACGAACAGTTTCAGAACCATAACTTGAAATATCTTGGTGAATAGTGAATCTGTGATCATGCTGAACATTCGTTCTCTCGCGGTGCTTTTCATTCTGATATCTGCATTCATCTGCAGTTTGACAAACGCTGCCAAACTCAATATACCTAAAGTTTTATTACCTCTTGCCAGAAGCACAAAAATCAATTTTACACTGGAAGCAACTGAAGGATGTTATCGCTGGTAAGTGCATTAAATATATAGCTCTATATTTGTAAAGGTGTTAAGAAATACTGATGTATGTGTGACAATAAATGCATTACTGTAACGATAAATGCAGAAAGCTCAAACACGTGGTGCTGCTGTTGTGAGGGAGGGTGTGATGTGTTTGTTCTGACTGCCATAGTTGCTTTTTAAGTTGCATTTTACTTTTTAAATTTGTGTACTTTGTAGATAAGAAAATATTTTAAATAAATGTTTTATTTTTCATACGACAAGAGTTGCATTTTATTTTAACACTCTTATTGCACTCTTTTTTTTTCTTTTTTATTGCCCAGCTACCGACCTCACTCACTCATGTGTATCAGTTCTTTATTTATTAATAGTTCATTATTAATATCCGATTATCATTAATATCGGGTCAAGTGATACTGGTACAATGTATGCCCTGAGTGCACTGTAAGATCCTGTCAAAATGCATACATTTCTAGAACCCTGTTCACTTTCTGGAGCATTGTATATGCCAATAGGAAATTGATTGTTCTCTCCACAGGTCGTCCAACAGGCCGGAGGTGGCCAGTATAGAAGCAGTGGATGTGGATGAGCGTCAGTGCTCACATAGGGCCGTTCTGCAGGCCCGCTCCACTCAGCCATCCAGACTCACCAGCATCATACTCGCTGAAGATATTTGTGAGTGCCACCCAATGTTTTTATTATTGGTGCTGTAGCTTTGTAATTCCTTTTTAGTTTGTAATATTATTATACTTACAGAGACAATGTGCTATGCACTCTTATATCAGCTATTAACCCATCTCTCCAACACAATTACAGTGACCTGAGACTGGAGCTTTTGAGCTTCAGAAAGGATGCATAAAAGTAGTCCAAATGTGCTATCTAAAGCCATCTAAAGTGATAATATAACTTTGTGTGACCCAAATTTAAATAAATAATTATTGATAATCATCCACTGCTATCGGATCATCAGAACTGGATCAGTCTGATTTGTGAGCAGCTCCTTCTCAGGTGCATTTCCCATACAATGATGTAACTCGCTGATTAACTACCATTGTATGATGCATCATTGGATAAACTAACCAACTAGTCATGACTGTCTCACAAAACAGTAGTAACATGGTTGTTACTACTGTTTCGTGGTCAAAATAATGACTGAATCATTATTGCAGTGATTATTATGTTTCTAGCATGTTATATGTTTGGCACCTGTGTTTCTAACCCGAATTGATGGATTGTGTAGCTTTTCATTTCTTAAACAACCATGTAGGAAGATACATCATGGCCATCTTCCAGGATTACAAAGCCAAGATTCATCAGGTTTAAATTGTGAAAGAATGGTTGAAGAATCATTTTCATATATGAATTGGCATCTCTGAGTCCAGACCTTAAATTCATTGAAAGTCTTTGGGATGTGCTGGAGGAGACTTTACAGAGTGCTCACCTCTTGCATTGTCTACAGAAGATCTTGACCAAAAATTGATGCACCTCTTGTTGTGATGTTATTGAATTTTTGGTCAAGATCTTGTTTTAAGATCATGTTTTTTTTTTTTTTTTTTTTTTTTTTTTTTGTGTGGCCGGGCAGTGTATATAGATTAAATGTATAGGCCTATATATTTAAAGGGGTGGTTCATTGCGATTTCACTTTAACTTTAGTTAGTGTGTAATGTTGCTGCTTGAGCATAAACAGTATCTGCAAAGTTACAGCGCTGAAAGTTCAATGCAAACTGAGAAATTGTCTTTTAAAGTTATGGCAGTTTAATGCCTACAAAAACGACCGGTTTGGACTACAACGAGCTTCTTCCCGGGTTGGTGACATCATAAACCCTGCAATTAACATAAACACTGCCCCCAGGAACATGCAAAAAAGTGGGTAAGGCCATGTCATGTGCATACAAGTCTTCTTCCTAGGGACCCTGGACTTTGGGAACAATGTTTAAAGTTTATATTTAATTCTGTTCCTGACAATTATAATGCTAATTTAGCTGTCTGTGCTGCACATTTTACGGAAGAGAGCTTCCAGAATTTACGAGTTCAATGCTGGATTTACACAAAGGCTATTACTGAAAGATGGAGCAGCTCCCACTTTAAAAGCAAAAGCTGCTGTTTATAGGCCTCAACCTGTATGTTTTATTTTTTTATAAAGTTATATAGTTTCTGGGACGTAAACAAAGACCAACGCAGTTTGGCTTCGCTAGCCAGTTAGTTAAATTCTATTTCAAACTTCTCCAACAAACGCCTACAAACACCAGCAAACTTCTATGTAATCACACCAACGAACTTCTGTTGGTGCTTGTTGGCATTTCTGTTATCAGTGTACAACATTGTTTCATTATGGCTTTTATGTTGTGTTTACCCACATGCTCATTCATGCTATAAATTAAACAATACCTTTACAAAAATGCTACTACTCAGTCATGTATTCAGCTACAGTAAAGCTTTAATCAGAACACTGTGTGGCAGCAGTAACATTTACAAGTGACAGCATATCTAAACACTTTGACACAAATACAAACAAATAAAAAAAAAAATACATTCATAAACGTCCATTAAAAGCCATGCATACAGAGGTTCTGCTTGACCCTCTTCATCATTACTGCTATCTGGGTCTGATTCTGGCTCAAATTAATACAGCAATATTGACGCCATTATTTACATTTCCACCAAGGCAAAGACTGAACTTTGACCGAAGCACATGCAACGTTTGCCCGTAATGGTAAGGGGCGCGGGCATTTCCGGACAACGTGAATCATGATAACGTATTCTGGACAGCGAATCACAATACACAGGGCCAGCTAACCAATCTGAGCCCATTGCGTATTTCTGAGGGAGGGGCTTCATAGAACCAGGAGCTCAACAGAGCGTATTTAGGAGAAGGGAAACAGCGGTGTAGAACAAAGGTAAAATATATGAAAAATACAGTGTTTTTTTTTTTTAAAACAAAGCATTAAGACATGTTAAACTGCGCCCCATAAACACAATTAAGCCTAGAAAAAAACCACTGAACCACCCCTTTAAATAAACTTATGTTTTCCGGAAACGCACCCCATGGTTTTGTGAGCTGAATCCACCAAAACTTGAAAGAACAATTTGTTCACAACTTCTCTGATAAACTCAAGCAGCTGAAAACTGAAAATTACGGTCCTCACACAAAGCTGCCATATACTTGAAATAGTTTTTAAAGTCCTTTAAAACAATTCATTTCACTCGGCGACCATCTTTGAAATGCCTCTCTGGCAGCTATTTCAGTCATGCAAGTGCAGCTCCAATCACTTTGAATGGGGAATCAAAAAATTCTCTTTGAAAAAATTCAAAGCTGTTTACCAAGCTTATGATTAAATTCCATATTTGAAATCATCAGTGAAATCTTGACAACGGTCTCAAATTTTGTTTCTAAATGCTCAAATCATGACAAAAAAATGCATTTTGCAGGCTTCTAGCGGCTGCTTCACTGATGCAATGACTTTACCAAGTGGCGATTGGCTCTTTTATTTAGAAGGCGGGACTTGTTCCACCAGATTGTGTGTTGCACTTTCTCACATTTATAGTAATCTGAGTGTACAGTCTTTTGTATATCTATAGTCTTTGGTTGTACAGACCACTTTAATGGTGCTCTTTTGTCATTTGAGCTTGTCCCCTTCACTTTCCTTCACTTTCATTATATTGAGATGTAAAGAAATCACCTTTTGAGTTTCACAGACAAGAGTATATTTGAGTTTCATGGACATTGCAATATGCAAATTTTTTTTGCTTTAAGTTTAGTAAACAGTGAAATTTGCATCACATTATAAAGGACATTATAAAGGATAATGTGTTTTTAATTTAAGGCATGTTTTGGGTGAAAGGAATATTGGCAACATACTGATCAGGTTACTCTGAATGGAAATGACCTGATATCAATTTATAGTG
Organism: Ancherythroculter nigrocauda; assembly: GCA_036281575.1. Classification (NCBI taxonomy): domain Eukaryota; kingdom Metazoa; phylum Chordata; class Actinopteri; order Cypriniformes; family Xenocyprididae; genus Ancherythroculter; species Ancherythroculter nigrocauda. The sequence continues at coordinate 9,837,306 of VTFQ01000020.1, forward strand.
CCTAAATAAGAGTTTATGTATAAGAGCAAATGTAGTTTCAGAGAAGTTGTCTATGTGGAAAATAGCTGTAGTTTAGTCCTCCTCAGTGTGCTGTGATCTGTGTTCAGTGACAGGACAGGTGCTGCGCTGTGATGCTATAGTGGATGTTATCAGTGAGATCCAGATAGAGTCCACCACACGAGAGCTTCACCTGGAGGATTCTCCTCTGGAGCTGAAGATCCATGCACTCGATTCAGAGGGTGAGTGGAGCACCTCTTCACATGACGCACATACACATCTGCTCAGTTGTGTTTTTTGTTTAACTTGCATCGCAAAGCAAAAACAATATTTTTTCTGTTTTATAAGGTAATTGTAAATTAAAATCTAAAAGGAAGTAATTTTGTTGCATTATACCATTCCTGTTTCATTTTCAAATGAAAAAAAATTATACTTAAAAAAATTAATACTTACATTTAAATCAAGTGTGCATTATAATAATGCTGTATCTGTATCTATAATGCTGTATATTGTTGGAGGAATTAAAATTTTACAGTTCTTTCCACAGGTCAAACCTCAAGCTTTCCAAGCTGTATATTTAAGCATCTAGTTATCATTTGTATTCATCCAATTTAAGCTAAGGATGTGAACAAGTCGATTACAAAACTAACAAGCCATTCAAGATTTGAAGATTTTCTTTTTTTCTGTATGTAAATTAAGGTGCAATCTACAGTAGCTGAAACAATGCAATTACGTCTAACATCCGAATTATATAAATATTTAAGACTAATTGTGAAACACTTATAGTATCATAATGTTTTTGACATGATTCTCATTTATTTTGTCCTGATCTCTTCATTAATTTAAAAAATGCTTGTAAATGTAACTTATATTATACATATAATGATTTGAATACACAGATTCTATGCTTTAAATTTCTTAAATTAAAATTCATTTTGATGTCATTTTTTGAGCAGGGTGATATACCTGTTTTGGTATCATAATGGAAAAGAGCATCATAATGAGAATAAATGATTTATTTCACTAATTCCATTTAAAAAGTGAAACTTGTATATTATATTCAAAGTCAAGTCAAATTTATTTATATAGCGCTTTTACAATTGGTAATTGTTTCAAAGCAGCTTTACATATTAGAAGCACATAAAAAAAGGGAAGTGGTTAAAAATAAGCTGTACAAACAAGCGTGGTAATATGTAACATATACAAGATGGTGCTACATTAAGCCAATGTCGGCTGACTCCCAGGGGTGGAAAAAACCCCCTAGGAGAAAAACCCAGCGTGCTAACACTGGGAAAAAAGTCCTAGGAGGGAAAAAACCCCTTGGAAGATATATATATAATATATGTAAATGGATATGGAGATCAAAATCTAAATTATACATTTTATTATAGAGATTACAAATAGATTATATATAAATATATGTAAGCGGATACGGGGATTAAAAATCAGAATTATAGATGTAGCCAGAACTGGATCTGTAGGCCCATTGTCTCCTGGGCTACATTGTAGGCAGGTCCAGACACAGGTTCTCCATCTGATCTGGATACGGCCTGGATCCAGTACCCGGCAAACCTCAGGATAAGCAGAGAGACAGATATTAGCGTAGATGCCATTCTTATTCTGATGTACAGGTATATCTAGTGTTATAGGAAATGTTCTCAGTTCCGGCCGACCTAATTATTGCAGCGTAACAATCCTTTAACGGATTTGAAAAATGTTAATGTATTGATAATGTGTTATGTGTATGCAAGAGCAAAGAGATGTGTTTTTAGTCTAGATTTAAACTGACAGAGTGTGTCTGCTTCCCGAACAATGCTAGGAAGATTGTTCCAGAGTTTAGGTGCTAAATAGGAAAAGGATCTGCCGCCTTCAGTTGATTTTGATATTCTGGGTATTATCAACTGGCCTGAATTCTGAGATCGCAATAGACGTGAAGGACTATAATGCATTAAGAGCTCACTTAGGTACTGGGGAGCTAAACCATTTAGAGCTTTATAAGTAAGTAGCAAGATTTTAAAATCTATACGATGTTTAATAGGGAGCCAATGTAATGTTGACAGAACTGGGCTAATATGGTCATACTTTCTGGTTCTAGTAAGAACTCTAGCTGCCGCATTTTGGACCAACTGTAGTCTGTTTAAAAGCCGAGCAGAACAACCACCCAGTAGAGCGTTACAATAATCTAGTCTTGAGGTCATGAATGCATGAACCAACTGTTCCGCATTTGTCATTGAGAGCATATGTCGTAATTTATATATATTTTTCTATGGAAGAATGCGGTTTTACAGATACTAGAAACATGACTTTCAAATGAAAGATTTGTATCAAAGAGCACACCCATGTTCCTAACTGAGGACGAAGGTTTAATGGAGCACCCGTCAAGTGTTAGAGAGTATTCAAGGTTTTTTCGTGAGGAAGTTTTTGGTCCAAAGATTAGGATATCAGTTTTTTCTGAATTTAATAATAAGAAATTTCTTGTCATCCAGTTTTTAATGTCAGCTATGCATTCTGTTAGTTTTGTGAATTTGTAGGTTTCGTCAGGGCGCGAGGAAATATAGAGCTGAGTATCGTCAGCGTAGCAATGAAAACTAACACCATGCTTCCTAATTATCTGTCCTAAGGGTAGCATGTACAGAGTGAAAAGCAACGGTCCTAGTACTGAGCCTTGTGGTACTCCATATTGAACCTGTGATCGATACGACATCTCTTCATTTACTACTACAGACTGATAACGGTCAGATAAGTACGATTTGAACCATGCCAAAGCAGTTCCACTAATGCCAATATAGTTTTCAAGTCTTTTTAAAAGAATGTTGTGATCGATAGTGTCAAAAGCAGCACTGAGATCTAATAACACTAATAGAGAAATACAGCCACGATCGGATGATAGGAGTAGATCGTTTGTAACTCTAACGAGAGCAGTCTCAGTACTATGGTATGGTCTAAATCCTGACTGGAAATCCTCACAGATTCCATTTCTTTCTAAAAAGGAGCACAGTTGTGTTGAAACTGCCTTTTCTAGTATCTTTGACAGAAAAGGTAGATTCGAGATTGGCCTGTAATTTACTAAATCTCTCGGATCTAGTTGAGGTTTTTTAATAAGATTCATTACACACAGACAGATATATTTCAAATGTTTATTTCTTTTAATTTTGATGATTATTTGATGACAACTAAGGAAAATCCCTAGTTCAAGCTAGTTCAAGCTTCCAGAATGACTCTGACAGTGAAGACGGATTGCACACATGTCATTTGTGTTCAGTCAGGGTAAAAATATTCCTCATTTTGTCTTCAGGAAACACCTTCAGTACTCTAGCCAGTCTGTTGTTTGAGTGGACTATCGTGAAGGACGCTGAAATGGCAGGTTTCCCTGATTCCTACAACACGCTACAGTAAGAGCACACGCTTCCTGTGACCAAATATTGCAGACTTTCACTTGGTAGTCCTGTTTTGTCCCATTTCCTCATGTTTGAATATTTAAAAGGTTTTTGTTTTTGTTGTTTTTTTCAGCATGACAAAATAAATATGAAATTCTTTATAAGCACTGAAGAATGTTTTTTTTTTTTTTTTTTTTTTTTTATCCCTTAGCTGGGGTAGACTCCATATTTATATGGACAGTTCAGCCAAAAATATAAATGGATATTTACTTGTCCTCATGTCATTCCGAAGTTGTTAGACAACACAAAAAACAGTTTTTGTCCACACAATGGATTTCGGTGGAGACAAAACATTAAACAACCATAAGATTGCCATTTATTATACCATTTATTGAAGGGACTGTAGATCTATCCTTCACATCCTCATTTTACATTCACAAAAAATTTTATATGGCATCTACCATGATTACATTCTGTTCTGACAAGCTTGACTGCACATATAATTTTGACGTGTCTGTCTCTAGGGTCCTGAGGTTTGCGGAGTCAGCGTACACTCCTCCAGCGTATATCTCTGAGATGGAGCGAGTGGGACAACAGGGTGATATCATCCTAGTTTCAGGAATCAAAACCGGCCACGCCAAACTCAAAGCCAAATTACAAGAGACAATATATAAGGTCCATGTCTCACGTGATTAATTTTACACTTATTAATAGATTTTTGGCCGTTTTGAAAATAAATATGTTATGGCATAGATAAGAATATGTTAGCAAAAGTTCTGAATGTATTTTTCTGAATGTAGCATACTTTTGGTTGACTGTTCTGTTTTTCAGGATGTTGGTGCTGCTGAGGTCAGATTGCTGATTCTGGAAAACATTCTCTTGAGTCCCGCGTATGATGTTTATCTGCTGGCTGGCACCTCCATCAAATACAAAGTCCAGAAAATCCGTCAAGGAAAAATTACAGGTAAGCTTTTAGCGCCGATTCATGCTTCGGCCCCTTTAAATCGCACGCTCTCCGCCCCCTCCCGAGCTCTCGACTCTATCACTGCATAAACAAAGTTTACACAGCTAATATAACCCTCAAAATGGATCTTTACAAAGTGTTCGTCATGCAGCATGTCTAATCGCGTAAGTACAGTGTTTATTTGGATGTTTACATTTGATTCTGAATGAGTTTGATAGTGCTCCGTGGCTAACGGCTAATGCTACACTGTTGGAGAGATTTATAAAGAATGAAGTTGTGTTTATGCATTATACAGACTGCAAGTGTTTAAAAATTAAAATAGCAACGGCTCTTGTCTCTGTGAATACAGTAAGAAACGATGGTAACTTTAACCACATTTAACAGTACATTAGCAACATGCTAACAAAACATTTAGAAAGACAATTTACAAATATCACTAAAAATATCATGTTATCATGGATCATGTCAGTTATTATCGCTCCATCTGCCATTTTTCGCTGTTGTCCTTGCTGGCTTACCTAGTCTGATGATTCAGCTGCGCACAGATCCAGACGTTACTGGCTGCCCTTGTGTAATGCATTGAACATGGGCTGGCATATGCAAATATTGGGGGCGTACATATTAATGATCCCGACTGTTACGTAACAGTCTGTGTTATGTTGAGATTCGCCTGTTCTTCGGAGGTCTTTTAAACAAATAAGATTTATATAAGAAGGAGGAAACAACGGAGTTTGAGACTCACTGTATGTCATTTCCATGTACTGAACTCTTGTTATTCAACTATGCCGAGGTAAATTCAATTTTTGAATTCGATGGCATCTTTAAATATTGGGAAAAAAGCTAATGGACCCAAAATATCCATATGGGTTGGCCATATTGGATTTTATACCATTGGACATGCTATGTCTGTAGTTGAATGTGTCCTCCTCAATTTCAGAGCTGTCCATGCCCTGTGATCAGTATGAACTTCAACTTCAGAACAGTGTAGTCACTCCTAATGGAAACCCAGAGGCCCCTGTCGCATACTTGGACCAGAGCAGCTCAACAGTCTTTGCCCTTCAACATGGACACACCAACATTGTGCTGGACCACAAGAGTATCCTTCAGATCACCTTTAAACTGGCATTTTCCCAGCTTCAGTAAGAGACTGAGGTTCCACCGAACAATACCAAGTCATTCACAAAGAAAGGGATGCTTCTGAAGCATGTTATGTTTAGAGATGATTGATTGTATTTGCAGCAGTTGATTTGATAACTTTACTTTGAGGTTTCCTTCATTCTGAATATCAAGGTCTTGGGATGCAGGGCGCTTCCCGACTTCCCAACAGCACCATCTATGTTGTGGAACCTGGATACTTGGGTTTGTCTCTTCATTAGCTTTGCATGGAGAAAAATGTCAGCATTTTTGACAACTTGTAATCTTAAGTTGATAAATTGATAAGTAAATTAATAAGACTTTTTAGTATAAATGAATCATGATTGAAACCTTTTTATCATCTTCTCTACTAGCATTCAAGATTCATCCTGAGGATCGCTGGGTCCTTGAGACAGGGAGGAAATATGAGATCTTCATTGAAGTGTTTGATAAGTCAGGCCACAAGATTTATCTGTCGGATGTAAGTTGAGTTTGGACTTTTAAAATGTGTCTGGTTTTAATTCTTATCAGTGTGATTAAATGCATCTTCTGCTCATAAAGCCTTGGATATACTTCGGTTTTTTATGTGTATGTATGCTAGTGTATACGCACAGTTGAACACACAGCCTTGGAAAGTATACTTCATTTGACTCGTACGCATACACAGGTGTTTGACACATGCGTAGTTTTGAGCAATCTCTCACCACTAGTTACAACCCATGTAAACATCTTTTGCATTATTTCATGCTAGAGTTGTACAAATGAGGGTACTTTCTAACCTCTTCGCACAATCTTTCGTCTCTATAGGCCTCCATTGTCACTGTAGTTTGCATGCATTCCGGTCTGTTCTGTTTATGTAGTTTTTATTTGACTGCCTTGTGAATCGACACCCCCAGGGCACGGTTGCCAGCTTGTGGAAAACTGCAAAAAAAATTAAATGCACACATGCGACCTGCACATACAAATATGTGCGGTTACAAAAATCTCTGATGCTCCCAGAAATAAGGCTTTTTCCACCAGTCGCTCGCAAACATGTTGTTTGTCATGGTTTAGATTGCAAATTCAAAAACCACTAAAGTAATTTATTACATTTAATTAGAAAACAGTGGTTTCCTCAATGGATACAAATGTGAAGTGATGCTTCTGTTCTTTTGAACATATCAGATGGAAATGGTTCTATATTAACAAATTGTTTTAACAATATTTTTTAGTTAATTTTTTTAAATTAAAACTTAAACTTTTACAGAATATCCGTATAGAAACCACGTTCCCTACAGAGTACTTTGAGGTTCTGGAATCATCTGTTAATGGATCTTACCACCACGTGAAAACTTTGAAACATGGTCAGACCGTCATTGATGGCACGCTGAAAGCAGTCGTTGATCAAGTAAGTTTTTGTCTCGTTACAAGGTGAACATTTGTTTTCTTAAGCATTTAAAACTATATAATTTACCCCAGTTACATGGATCTTCCCAGTGTTCAGTGTTGGTTTGTTGACATTATTCTAGTTTAGTGTAACCTCATTTGTGTCTTCAGACAGGAAGTGTCCATGCACTCTCAGTTCCTGTGCGTAATGAGCAGGATGTGGAGATCTACGACCCCATAGTTCTCAAACCTACCATCCTTACATTTCCATGGCAACCAAAAGAGGGAGCGTACCAGTATACCATCAAGGTATCTTTTGTCAAAGATTAACGATTTAGCATTCTTTAGCATTCTAAAGTTTTAATCTAGTCTTCTATGCATTGTTGAATCTGTACATTAATGTGATGTTGTGTCTGTTTTAGGCAACTGGAGGAAGTGGCAACTTCAGCTGGTCATCCACTAACTCAGCAGTCGCCACAGTTACAGTGAAAGGAGTGATGACCACCGTCAAGGATGTTGGAGTCAGTGTGATCTACGCCCATGACGTGAGAAATCCACTGCATTATGGAGACATGAAGGTGATGACAACGCTTGTGCTTCTACAAATCAATTTTTTTTTAAAATTACTGTTCTAGATTGATCATTCTTGAATGTTTTTTTATTTTTAAATAACACATTGTATTTGAGCATAGGAATATTGAGCTCTTCTCTCAGATAATTTGCTTTCTGTTGTTCCTGCAGGTGTATGTGATTGAGCCTGTGAGGATGGAGTTCAGCCCATGTGCAGTGGAGGCCCGTGTGGGCGTAAATCTGGATCTGCCGCTGCGAATCTTTGGTCAGCTGGCCGGAGAGAGAGTGATGCTCAGTGACTGCTCACACTTTGACATGCAGGTGGACATGGAGAGTCACGGCATCTTTCAGTTGTTGGAGGGTGAGTTAAGTTAATGATAAAAAAATTGTTTCTTGCATGGAACCAAAGTCCCTTTAAAGCAGGGCTCCAGACAAAAAAAATCATTAAGGAGCCATTGGCTCCTATAGGGGGGAAAACAGACGCCAAATAAAGTGCCACACAACAATGAACTTAAATTTTTAAATCACTTACTTTTAGTCATCCTATTGTGTTTATTCAATTTCAATTTCAATTTCAAATGAGCTTTATTAGCATGACTGTGAATCACAGTGTTGCCAAAGCATTAACATATTATACATAAATAATAAAATAAACAAACAAACAAAACATATATGTATACATCATGTTACATGCAGCAATGCAAACAAATCCATCTTAGTAAATTAATAAATAAAGCAGGTCTCTAGAGAGTTATCCATCTCTAATGTTGTGAATGGCTAACACATATTTTGCAGCTAGTGTAGCTGTGTTATCATCTTCACCAAGCATGAAGGGCATTTTCTCAGTATCACTCAGTTCAATGAATGATGGAATCAGTGTTCCAAGTATGGAGAGAAATGTTTCTCTTGCATTGTGATATTTAGGACAGATGAGTAGAAAGTGTTTCTCATCCTCTATTTGCTGTAGATCACAGTGTCTACAGATCCTCTGCTCTCTCGCTGTCCATGTTTGTCTATGTCTTCCTCTCTCTATTTCTAGATCATGGTCACTTAATCTGTATTTGGAGAGGATTTGTCTTTCTTTAAATTGTTTGATTAATAAATAATTTGCCAATTTAGTGGTTCTATTTAGGGTCGAGTAACATTGGAGTTTATTTTGGATCTCAAAATGTGCTTTTAGTGATTCATCATGAGTATCTTTTAGATTTTTGTCAATTTCTTTAATAATAGTTTTGGGGTTGTAGCTGTGGTCCACTGGGAATTGAGTTTCATGGACAAGTTGAAGAGCGAGTGTGTTTAGAGGATGAGATTCTGCTGAGGTTTCATTGGCGAGGAGGGCTTTATATTGGACTGAATCAGGATCAGACTGATGGAGGTGATGCCAGAACTGAACACATCTCTTCTGGATCTCAATGTTCAGTGGGTACAAACTTAATTCAGCCCTACAGGCGTCGTTGGATGTGCTTCTGTGAACCCCTAAAATGTTTTTGCTAATTTCCAATTGTAGTTTTTCTACTGAAGTTTTATCCCAATTTCTAAAATTTTGTATTGGTCCCCAAATTTCACATCCATATAAAAGAATTGGTTTTATTATTGAATTATATAAGTTTTAATGGGTAATTTTAAGTGACCGCATCGTGACTTTATAGCATAAAAAGCCCTCCGAGCCTTTTCACTCAGTGTTTTGACAGCCAGACCAAAGCTTCCCGAAGCGCTGATGTCGATGCCCAGATAACTGTAGCTGGTGCTATGCTGTAGGACCTGGCCTTTATAAGTGAACTGGTGTTTGTTTGCCTGAGATCTGGCCTTTTTCTGGAACACCATTACTCTGGTTTTGTCTAGATTGACTGTCAGGGCCCACTCATGACAGTACTGTTCCAGCAGGGACAGGCTTTGCTGGAGACCCTCAGGTGTGCGGGACAGCAGGACCAGATCATCTGCGTACAGCAGACATCTGACCTCTGTGTGGTGTAGAGTGAGGCCGGGGACAGTAGAATGCTCTAGCATTGATGCCAGATCATTTATGTACATGTTGAATAGAGTCGGACTCAGACTGCATCCCTGCCTCACTCCACATCCCTGCTGGAAAAACGCTGTTCTGTTATTGATTTTCACCGCACATTTACTGTTGGTGTACAGGGATTGTATAGTGTCAAAAGTTTTCCCACCAATGCCAATTTGTAGGAGTTTGTACAGTAAACCGTCATGCCAAATTGAGTCGAATGCTTTTTTAAAATCTACAAAACATGCAAATATTTTTCTTTGTTTGTCCTTGATGTTTTTGTTAATTAGTGTGTGAAGAGAATAGATGTGGTCGGATGTGCATTGTTTTGGTAAAAATCCAATTTGTGCTTTATTTAAAATGTTGTGTGGAGATGTGTGTGACAATCTGGCTGTTTATGATGCTGCAGAACAGTTTTCCTAACACACTGCCCACACAGATGCCTCGATAATTATTGGGGTCAAATCGATCACCTTTTTTAAATATGGGGGTGATCAGTCCCTCAGACCAGATCTCAGGGAAGTTACCGGACCATAAAACCAGATTAAATAATTTAGCTAGAGCTTTATTCATGCTGGGACTGTTGAGTTTAAGCATTTCATTGCTAATGTCATCTTGGCCACATGCTTTCTTTAATTTAAGTCTTTTAATATGCTCTGTTATTTCAGATATTGTTATAAATTTGTCTAATGGATTTTGATCATTTTTAATCGTTTTCTCCACGTCTACCAGTGTTTTCTTTATTTTACACTGAGGCTGGTTAAGGTCAGTATGTTCAATTTTTTGATAAAGATTTTTGAAATAAGTTTTCCAAATTGTGCCACTCTGTAATGATATTTCTGATTTGGGTTTTTCAAGTTTTTTATATAGATTCCAGAAGAATTTTGATCAACTGATTCATCAATTTCCTCAATTTTGGTTTTAAAATAATTTTCTCTTTTGTTCCACATTAGTCTCTTGTAATTTCTCAGACAGTCAGCATAAGTAAGCCGTAATGTCTGGCTGGATGGATCTTTGTGCTTTTTGTTAGAAAGTCTCCTTAGTTCTTTTCTGAGACTTACACATTCACCATCAAACCAAACATCCTTTCTTAATGTCTGTTGGTTTGTTTTACGTTTGCATTGTCGTTTAATGTTAGATAGAGTTGCCAATGTTTTGAATATGTAATTTAAGTTTTTTGTTGCTAAATTTATCCCATTAACATCTAAGGTGAAATTAGTGGATATAAAGTCATCCAGCATTTTTAATATAGTAGGATTGTTTATGTGTTCTTTAAATTGTTCAGAGGTGGATTGGTTCCACTTTAGTTTGGGTTTCAAAGGAAACATTTTTTCAGATTCTATTGGATAAGTGTTGCTCCTTTCACATGGAGGTTTCAGGTAAAGCACTGTTTGGCAGTGATCGGAAATCGGGAGCTGAGGTCTGACTGTGAAGGCATTGATAAAATTTGGATCAATATCTGTTATTGAATAATCAACCACACTGGTTCCTAATCTGGAGCAATAGGTGAATCTTCCTAATGTATCTCCTCTAGTTCTGCCATTAATTATGTATATCCCTAAACCTTTACAGAGTTTTAAAGGTCCCGTTCTTCGTGATCCCATGCTTCAAACTTTAGTTAGTGTGTAATGTTGTTTTTAGAGTATAAATAAAATCTGTAAAATTTTAAAGCTCAAAGTTCAATGCCAAGCGAGATATTTTATTTAACAGAAGTCGCCTACATCGAACGGCCAGTTTGGACTACTTTTTTTTTTTTTTTTTTTTTTTTTATTGAACAGAAAAACACATTCCATACAGTTACAACAATCCAGAAATTTCAAATGCTAGGGGGATATACAAAAAAATAAAAAAATTATAGGAATACATTGAAAAGTGTACATGCTTGCAAAATTCTAATAGCTTTTTGTTTCTTTGAGGGCAATATAGATTCAATATAATATTTCACTTCATTTTTAAATGCTATAAAACATGGTTTTTTACCTGAAAATTTACATTTATGGATATGAAATTTGGCCATTAAAATAAAAAAATTAATAAAATAAGTGCAAGTCTGTTTATTTTTGGAGTTTACAATAATGCCTAAAAGAACATCTTTCCACTGTAAAATAAAATTTCCATCAACATTTCCAACAATAAAGTCAAGTACATTTTGCCAAAAAAAAGATACATAAGGGCAGTGCCAAAATAAATGAACAGCTGTCTCTGGCTTCTGCTTGCAAAAGCTACAGCTTACATCTATATCTTTTTTAAACTTAATTAAATAATGTTTAGTAGGGTATATTTTGTGGAGAAGCTTAAAAGACACTTCTTTAACCTTGTTTGTTAAGAGATACCGGTTAGGCAGAAGCCAGACTTTTTTCCAATCAACATCACTCACAAACTGATTCCAATATAGAATTACATTTGGTTTCGACACAACATCCTTCTGGAAAAGAGCTCTTATTGATCTATTATAATTATTACAAGAGAAACATATTTTACCTACAGGGGAATAATTTGGTGAGAGGCATGGAAGTTGCTGATAATTAACTCTTTTTTGTTGTTTATACAACATGCATATTCTAGAAGAAATTGCACCAAAAACAGTTGAAAAATCCTTTGGTGTTATGGGAATATTCGTTTTTTTTAAGAATTCCTCATATGTAAAAAGAAGACCCTCTGAGTTAAATAGCTGATCTACTAAAACAATATTATTGTGAAACCAATTTTCGAAGAAAATAGATTTTTGTTTATATAAAATGTCCTTATTATTCCAAATAATGTAATGGTGCGGTGAGAAGTTGTGTTTGAAGATCAGATTCCATGCAAGAAAAGCTTGACGATGAAATGCAGAGAGCTTCACTGGTATTTTGTTAATATCAAAGTTACAAACAAGAAAGAAATGTATACCGCCCAGGCTGGATAAAATATGAAAGGGAATTACATTCCAAATAGAAGTTGGATATTTAACAAAATGTCTAATCCAATTGAATTTAAATGTATTGTTTAGTGTAGTAAAGTCTAGGAAGTTGAGGCCACCATTCTCATAAGAGTTCATTAAAATATTTTTCCTTATATAATGTATTCTATTTCTCCAAACAAAATTAAACAGCATCTTATCAATCTCCTTTGATATTTTATTATCAACATGAAGAGCCATAGCTGTATAAGTTAGTCGAGATATACCTTCTGCTTTGGAAATCAAAACTCTTCCTCTTAACGATAAATCCCTTGAAAGCCATTGATTTAACCTCTTTTGAGTGTTTTGAATAATAGGATTAAAATTAGAAAAACTTCTATTCTGTTCATTCTTACTTACTATAATTCCTAGGTATTTGACTTCCGTTTTGACTGGAATGTTACAATAAGATGCCACAGAACATTCTTTAACTGCCATAAGTTCGCACTTCTTTACATTTAAGTAGACACCAGATGCTTTAGAAAACTCTTCTATAACATTGATTGCGATAGGGATTTGGTTTTCATTTTGGAGAAAAAGGGTGGTATCATCTGCTAACTGTGTTATAACCAATTCTCTATTCATAATAGACATACCTTTAATCGCACTGGCTTTAACATGATTTGTAAGGAGTTGGCTTATTATCAAAAATAAATATGGAGAAGCAGGGCAACCCTGTCTAATCCCTCTAGACAAATGAAATCTACTAGAAGTGCCACCCAACAACTTAATTGAACTGTTGCAATTCTTATAAAGGGTTTTAATTGCGTTAGTAAAGAAATTTCCAAAACCAAATTTTACAAGTGACTCAAAAATAAACTGATGCTCTACAGAGTCAAAGGCCTTACAGAAATCAAGAAAAAGAATAAATCCATCGTCTACATTAAATTCTGGATAATCCAAAATATCTAATACTAATCTTATATTGTTTGTAATATGCCTGTTCCTCATGAATCCAGATTGTGTTTCTTCTATAATTGAATCTAACACAGATTTGAGTCTTTTAGCAAAAATCAGGGCAAATACTTTATAATCATTATTGAGTAAACTAATTGGACGCCAATTATCAAGAAGAAATAAGTCTTTTTTTGGTTTGGGAATTAGTGTGATTAATCCTTGAGTTAAGGTGGGAGGAAGGCACTGATTAATAATACTTTCATTAAACATTTTGAGTAAAAAAGGGGCCAAATCGTCAGCAAATAGCTTATAAAATTCTCCGGTCAAACCGTCCGTACCTGGCGATTTATTATTTTTCAGATGATTAATCGCCTTGATCACTTCCTCAGCAGAAATAGGCATATCACAAAGTTCACTTACGTTTTTGTCAATAGTTTTCACCTCTATAGAACTCAAAAAAGCATCAGAAATAGTTGGGGAGTAATTAGAGGTATATATTTTCTTATAAAATTCACAGCAATAACTAGAAATTAGTTTATGGTCCTTTGTTACAACCCCATTCACATTTAATTTACTAATGTTACTATTAATATGGTGCCTCTCTAAATTAAAGAAGTATTGTGAATTTTGCTCGCCTTCTTCAAGCCAACGTCTCCTTGATCGAACAAATGCACCTTCAGCTTTCCTTCTATAGAGTTCATCTAGTTTAATTTGTAGATCTGATAATAATAATTTTTCTTCATCTAATAAACTGTCTGGACACTTATTTGCTAATTTTGTAATTTCAACAATAATGTTGGTTTCTTCAGCTCTTTTGTATTTGGCTAAACGGCTTCCAAATTTTCTTAAATATTTTGTGACCTCAAATTTCAGAAGTTCCCAATTTGAACAAAAAGAATTCTCCTTGTTGGCTTTACCCCAAAATTGGCTTATCAATCTAGAAATCTCTTGTTTTACCTCATCAAACATCAACAATGAATTGTTGAGTTTCCAGTATGATCCATTATTGAAACAATTCGTATTAGATAACTTAATATTAATACTTATAGCTTTATGGTCTGTTAATGGAGTAGAAGTAATATCAACTACCACATCATCTTTATTAAAGTTCTCAGACATTAACCAAAAGTCTATTCTGGATTGAATGGACCCTGTTTTATTGCTCCAGGTAAATGACTTATTATGTGGAAATTTGGCTCTCCAAATATCTATGAGATTGAATTTATCCATGAAGTTTCTGAGACTATTGTTATTTATGTTTGGTCGACCTGGTGGCCATTTATCAATTGAACCATCCAATACAATATTAAAATCTCCTCCAAGTAATACAGTGGCATTTGGATATTTATTTAACCAAACAATAAAAATATTTTCTATGGATTCAAAAAGATTATTATTATCCAGATTGTGATTATATCCATATAAATTCCCCAAGATTAATATATTATCAACATATTTAATTACTTGGCAAATAAAATGCCCTGCAGGATCACATTGTGTATGTAAAACCTCTCCATTAAATCTATTCTTTAAGGTAATAACTCCAGCCGAGTGTTCAGACCCGTGAGAAAACCATACCAAATTACCCCATTGTGACGTCCAAAATTTACTCTCCTCTTTAGTAGAGTGAGCTTCTTGTACAAAACAAAAATCTGCCCTAAATTGTTTAGCAAAAAGAAAAAGAGCTTTCCTTTTAACGTTATTTCTTAACCCCCTAGCATTAAACGAAACAAGTGATAGAAATGTCAAAGTAGTTAAAGAATATTAAACAAATGAAACGTCTGATCAGTGTATAAACGCTGAAATCAAAGTAGTATCAAGATCAGCACCTTTAACACCACTAAATAAACATAAGGAAAGTAATCTTTAAACACAAGATTACCAACGGTGGCTGACGAAACGTAACATGTCTCTTTAAACATCCATATTATGAAAAAACTAAACAAACAGCATTTAAATACTGTGAAACATTCCAAAGGGCAGGTCACACCCTTTCAAACCGAAGTTGCGACTCGAACTTGAGTGTAAACATAACCGTAGTTATTGGAGTTTATAGCAGCAATGGAAACATAGAAATTAACGTTTTGAGAATCTTGAGAAAAAATCGAAATCAGTCCTTGGCTGCTCCTCTCACCCTGTCACCTCAGTGCCTTCAATGAATCCGCGACCTCCGACAAAGTAAGCAGATTTTCCATCATCACGGGCTTTTTTGATCATAGGCCATAACTTTAGTCTACTGTCTCTGTCCTCCTTCGTCAGATCCTCTTTAAATTGCATGCCTTGGTTCCGAAGAAACTCGCTGCTCTTAGCCGCCTTCCAAACAGCATCTCTGAATCTCCTGGCCGTGAAGCGAATGATTGTTGCACGGGGCCTCGATTCGTTAGCGCGCTTGGTACCCAGTCGGTGAGCGACATCTATAGCATCTGGTAGTTTCGTCGCTTCATGTGGAAGCAGCTCTTGGCACACACGGATAACTTCTTCTCGCACGTTCTCTTTTATCGCCTCTGATAATCCATATAGCCGCAAATTCCAACGCCTACCGTACCGCTCTAAATCCGTCACCCGACTCATGCACAGCCTGGTTGTCTGTTCACCCCTGTCGATACGTTTTTCCATGTAACGCATTTTGCTCTTCAACTCTTTTATTTCTGCGCAGGCGGTTTGGACCATCGATTCCAGAGCATCACTTCTTGTATTGATAAGGTTAGCGAGCGTCGAGATTATTTCATCGGGATTAGAATTCCCTGTTTTCACGTTGGTGAATGTTGGCTTTTTCGCAAGTGGAGGTTTAGACGGAGTTACAGGGTATGGCGGAAAATCGTCTTCATCTTCCGTCATATGTTTGTCTCGAATCAAACCACTTTCGTAGCTATGATCGTTATTAGCAGGCACATGTGAATCACTTTTTCCGGAGTCACTGACTCTTTTTTGTGCAGATTTGGGCATGCTTTAAGCAAAAACTATCTTATAAACCAAAACGCTTATGAATTTTGCTGACAGTTACGTCTATTACTTTCCTGTTAAAAGTTTGGTGCTGAGAGCTCGAAACTTTTGACTATTCACGCCGCCATCTTGCCGGAACCCCCGGCCAGTTTGGACTACATCCCTCTACTGCCTTCTTTAATGACGTCACTAAAACAGTTTTTTGACTAACCTCCGCCCACAGGAATACACAAAAAAGGGGGCGTGGTCTTGTTGCGCTCCCACGGAGAAGAGCAAGAGTTGCGTTTGTAGAGTGTGTTTGTCGCCATGTCATCGAAAAAGGTGTTATTTTCATCCCGCAGTCCAATCACCTTTGTTTGGCCTTCCCAGGGACGCTGTACTTAGAGATCAATGGTTACAATTTATGTTTAACTCGGTTCCCGAAAATTATAATTGTGGTATCCTTACTGCAATAGTTAATGTTGGACTGCAGTGCACATAATGGCCACAAGAGGGGACTATGTTTATGTATATGGCTGTTTTCCGTATGAGGTACTCTTCTGAGTGAGTGCTAACGTTGTACATTTTCTGTCGCTGCTTGTGGAGATTAAAGAGTTCAGTCTCTCGGGAATTATTGTCTTTTGTGTTCATTCGGCACAACACCACAATAATCCACATGTAAAACTATGTGCAGCACACGTTATGGTAAGAGGCGTGACCTTTCCGGGCAAGGTGCGCTCTCTATGGCTCTGGGTACGCTAAGCTGCTGTCGAATCGCAACACAGGAACCGCTGGCACAATCAGAACTCGTTACGTATTTCTGAAGGAGGGACTTCATAGAACAAGGAAGTCATCAGCCCGTTTTTATGACAGTGGAAACAGCGGTATACAGATAAGTAAATTATGTGAAAAATACTGTGCTTTTTTTTACACGCGAAACATGAACACATGTTATATTGCACACTATAAACACAATCAAAGCTTCAAAAAAACACGAAAAATGGGACCTTTAATATTTGCTTTCCATTCATGTTAACTAAACTATCATAGCTGTTTCTTGGTGTGATACTTGAGGAGTGAAACATGGTGTCATTGAGTATATGGTCATTATCTACAATATTTACATAATCAATTTCTCTCCCTGTTCTGGCATTTAAATCTCCACATATGAGGATATTTCCTCTGGACTGAAAGTGTAAGATGTCAGTCTGTAGTTTGGAAAAGCTTTGCTCTTCGTAATAGGGAGAGTCATGAGGTGGAATATAGACTGCACAGAGGTAAAGATTAGACTGTGATATGACAGATTTCACTTCAAGCCAAATAGAAGATTTTTCAATTTTAACAATTTTAATCGAATGTTCCAAATTGTCTTTGTGCCATATAAGTATTCCACCTGAGTCTCGGCCGCATTTTATTTTATAATTTTTTGATGAAGGAACAACAATTTCCTTGTATCCTATTGGACAATGTAAAGTCTCATTACTACGACACCACGTCTCATGAAAGATACAGATATCCATATCTGTTATACTGTTGAGTACGTCTTGGTCTGCAGTCTTGTTACCAAAAGTAGAAGAGTGCAGACCCTGTATATTCCAACAACTGATTTTAAATTATTTCATGGATAGATTTTTCTGTAATGTGTGTATGTGTGTGTATACATATGTATAAGTGTGTGTGAGTTTTACAGGTTATGTCCTCAGTCTGGGGCAGATGATGTTCAGTAGATGTCTTATCTGGTTGAGTTCAGCAGCTGCAGGGTTTTGTGGCTGTTGAACTGCCGCTGCGTAGCTCTTGTGTTGTGATGGCGGTCTTGTGGTCGTTCTGGACTCTGCTGGAGGACGGATGGTTCTTGCCGCTGTGTAGCTCTGGTGTTGTGATTGAGGTCCTGTGGCTGTTCTGAACTCTGCTGGAGGACGGATGGTTCTTGGTGACTGAGGTCTTCTCTTGTCATTGGAGTTTCTGTTGTTTCTTGGTGTGTTTCCAAGGGCTGTGCTTTTCAGCACTCTGGCAAAGACTTTCACTCCTTGCTTGTTGAGATGTACATGGTCATACATATGATGAGGCCGTATGTCTTTGTGATGGGCGAGGTGGACATTAGGAATAAGTGCACAACTTCTGGAAAGCTCCACATTATTTCCATGGATCACGTGAAATGGCACATTAGTGCGTGGTAGTAGTGTAGACAGAGTTATTTTAGCCTCTGGTAAACGTTGTGTGGCTCTGATCGCCACCTCTCTGATCACAGGAGCCACATGTCCCTTCATGGCCCTTAAATCATTTGTCCCTGTGTGGATAATGATGTGTTTATAGTTTTCATTCAGGTTTCTCTCAGACAGGATCTGAAAAGCACTTCTTGTGTTTGGGCACCAGATTTTCTTGGTTCTCATATTTGGGAATAGAAGTTTCTCATTGATGTATTTCCCATTTGAGTCAGTCAGGATAAGAGCGTGTGTTTCTCTCGGGTCCTCTGCAGCGGAGCTGTGGATCTGGGATGCTGGATCAGTCGAGCAGTGAGACTCTTCCTCCACTGGAAGCTGTTCAGGTTGAGGATTTTCTGTGAGCATCTCTGGACATATCAAGGGTTTAGAAGACTCTTTAGGTGCAGAAACAGAATTTGAGTTCTTCTTTCAGATTGTTGATGAGTTCATCTTTGGTGCGGAGTGCTGACTTCAAGGCAGAGAGCTCCTCCTGCATTTCTATTCTTACTTCTGTTAGTTGTCTTCTTAAAGTTGATTTTACTTCAGTCAGTTCATCTTTAGTTTGCTGAAATTCTTTTGACATTTCTTCTCTGTGTCTCTGCAGATATTCAACCTCTTGTCTTAGATTCTTTATGTCGATTGTCAGCTGTTCCATGTTGTTGTCTTTCAGGTGGGACAGTATCAATTCTTTTAGCTCCACTACTTCTACCTCCAGAAGTGAAAAATTGTCTTTCATTCTTGATATTGGAGATGGAATCACAGTTGCTGAGGTCACTGTCATCTTTTGAACTGATTTTCCAGGGGAGGCATCAGTGTTCACGTCCTTGTTGTCACCTTCATCAGACAGCGCCAGCGTTTTTATATGTTCAAAATCCTCAATGAAGACTTTGAGAGCAGACTCTGATCCTTGGACCATGACAGTGCCATTTTGATATAAGTTCAGGGTTAAATATCTTGTTTCATCAAATGCTAAGATCTGTCTGCCTTTACAGATGCCTCTTTTTTTGGTAAAGGTGAAATGTTGACAGAAGGCAGTGTGCCATAAAGAGCCGTGTTCAGTGTAGAAGAGCAGGTTGGTCATGACACTGTGGTCTTGTTCAGCAAACAGTGTATCAGGCCTTTCCTTCATCTGCTTGTGTCTGAGCAGCTGCCTGGAGTGTTCGGAACTCTTCTGAGGGTAGATGAAGGGGCAGGGCCAAGATGATGCACTGGCCATAGTTGATTTAAAACAGCACTTCTCAAAGTCCGGACTCCGGTCCGGATCCGGACCCGGAGGGAATTCAATCCGGACCCGCCTCAATTTCGTATTTCAACAGCAGTAATTGTGTTAAGGGATTAAAAGTCTGGATTTCCTACTTTGATAAACGCATGCCAGAATCATTTGTTTAGTGTTTTATGTCTTTTTGGAGATGGTCAGAAATTAAAGCGAAGGCGAGATATTTAAAGTTTTCCTCGATGATTCATTTGCCATGACATCCAGTGAGTGTAATTGGGCGCGAGTCACGCAACGCGACACTTCACTGCAGCAAGCGTTTGAATGGGTGTGGAGCAGTGGTTCTCAACCTGCGGCCCGTCACGAATGTAAATGCGGCTCACGATATGCCGATCACAATTAAAAAATAAAAAAATAAAAATTATAGCATACAATTTATTTTTGTTTTAAAATTTAAATTAAAGTGAATTAAATAAATATAAATGAGCTATAATGCTTTATTTGTCATATAAAATAATTTTGGTGAGCATTTATTATTTTCAGACATCAGGCAATGTAGGCTAATGACGCAATCACTCAGTTAACGAAACAAACACAAGTGCGCGCTTAGGAAGAATTCAAACAGTAGCCATTAATTTTGTAAATTTAAGCCTGGTCAAAAATGGTCAAATTTGTTATTAGAGGAGAAAAACAAAATGAGGAACATACAATGAAGGAACACATGCAAACAAGAAGAGTCAGCATCGAAGGTAAGAAGAATGGAAGAATCAGTTGAGCGAGATGGACGGCCTTCCTGTTTGCTCTGTAGTAAACTAGGCTACTTGACAGACAAAACCTACAATTTCAAAAGACTGTGAAATCGATGTGTTTGTTTGATGTATTTTAAATCAGTAAAAATAACCGCATCATCGCACCCGCGGCTGGAATGAGTCCAACTCTGCGCACACTCGCGGATCCGATGCTGCGCAAGGGATTGCGACATGACAGAATGCTTGATATCGTCAGAGATTGTAATTACAATGCGCTCAATGTTGTTTGTAAAAAGAGCTGAGTAACATTTGCCTATTAAGGCGTTTATGTGATTGTTTGGTGACTATTGCGATGCTGTTGAAGAAAGTCATAAAGTCATACAGAATTAAATAGCAACTTAAAGTGATTTATACAGTTTGTGTTCATTGAGCATTACTGATAATTATTGTAAAGCTAATGTCAGTAAGTTAGTTTTTATTTGTTATTTATTGTGTGCAACATCTAGGTATAATAATAGTATTTGCTAATACGATAACATTAAATCTGATTGGTTTGTATTGGTGACGTCATATGTAAATTATATGCGAACCGTGAGACTTTCATTTGGACCATTGTGCGGCCCACTGGGAAAAAAGTTTGAGAACCACTGATTTAGAATGTAAACAATCAACTGAATTAACTGCCAGTTTTTTGTTTATTTTCTCTCATTGAGGATATAAAGAGAGAAAAATGAAAAATAATCCAAAAGGGGAAAAATTACCCTCACTGATTTTGTGGGGGGAAAAAATGTCTACAAAGTACCAGTTCTGTCCAAAATGCTCTCCTTGTGCTGTTCCTCTAAGCAAAAACCCAAAGAGATATGAAATAGCACAGTCTGTTCAAAATGTCCTCACCTCTCCCTTCTTGTAAGTTTTCTTCTTCTTATTTTTTGTTGTTTGTTGTTATCCTTTTCAGCTTGAATATCCTCTTCTGCAGAGGGTTGTGCTGTGATTATCTTCTCTTGAATTTCCTCTTGAACTTTCCTCAGATTCAGGTGTGAAAGTGAAAAAAAAAAAAAAAAAAATCAACTGAAACTTTTGTCTTTTTTGGTCTAAACGTTGTCTTATGTTGAATCTTCTACTTTTTTGCTAATTTGTTGATAAAATTATTCTCATTTTTCGTAATTTATCTGGAGCTCAACTCAAGTGTGACCATCTCTCACGGAATTCTCTCTCTAGTGTTTATATATCTCCCCTTTACAGTTTCATCATTTTCATCTTGTGATTTTTCTGGGAAATGAATGTCACTATTTTCACTTAAAGGGGTGGTTCAATGTTTTTTTTTCTAGGCTTGATTGTGTTTTTGGCACAGTTTACCATGTCTTAATGCTTTGTTTTTTTTGAAAACGCTGTATTTTTCATATATTTTACTTTTTAATCTACGCCTCTTTTTACACTGTCATATGAATGGCTCGTTTGACATCCTGCTTCTATGAAGCCAACCCTCCGAAATACGCAATGTGCTCAGATTGGTTAGCAGGTTGGTAGCTGGCCCAGTGTATCGTGATTCGCTGAAGCGTCCGGATATGCCACGCCCCTTACCATCTGTTGCTTCAGTGAAAATGTAAATAATGGCATCTATATTGCTGTATCAAATTGAGCCCAAATTAGACCCAGATGAAGAGGGTCAAGCAGAACCTCTGTAATCGTGACTTTTAAAGGATGTTTATGAATGGTATTTCATTTAGTATTTGTGTCAAAGTGTTTAGATATGCTGTCACTGCTGTTTGTTAGCTTTCAATACAGTTTTATCCAGATTAAAGCTTTACTGTAGCCGAATACATGCCTGAGTAGTAGCATTTTTGTAAAGGTAGCGTTTAATTTATAGCATGAACAACTGTTTGTCTATGAACATAGAAGTTTGTTGGCGTTTGTTGAAGTATGCACTAGAATTTAGCTAACTGGCTAGCGAAGCAAAAACGAGTTGCTCTTTGTATATGTTCTTGATGCAACGAAAAATAGCAACAGAACTATACGTTTAAAAGACATGTACAAACAATAAAACGTACTTACAGATTGAAGCCAATAAACGGCACCTTCTGCTTTTAAAGTGGGAACTGCTTCTTTCAGTAAAAGCCTTTGTGTAAATCCAGCATTGAACTCGTGTAGATTCTGGAAGCTGTCTTCAGCGACGCATCCAGTGTAGAAAATATCACAGATTATAAAGGGTTTTATATCTTTTGACACGTTGTGTTGCGCTGCTCGCGTCCGGTGTACGCAACTCTTCCGCTTCCACATGCTGCGCGACATGGCCTTGCCCACTTTGTTGCATGTTCCCGGGGGCGTGTTTTGCAGGGTTTATGATGTCACCAACCCTGGAAGAAGCTCGTTGTAGTCCAAACCGTTCGTTTTTGTAGGCATTAAACTGCCATAACTTTAAAAGACAATATCTCCGTTTGCATTGAACTTTCAGCGCTGTAACTTTGCAGGTACTGTTTATGCTCAAGCAGCAACATTACACACTAACTAAAGTTAAAAAAAGTGAAATCGCATTGAACCACCCCTTTAATACTCTTATAGTTTTTGTTAATATTTTGAATCCGATTTAGATTTTTATATTTTCTGCTTTAATTTTTCATTGTTTTAATTTTTTTTTTTTTTGTCTGTTTATTTGTATACATTTTTATTTCAGTATTAACATTTATTTCAAGCAATGAAAAATGTTTTTAATGGTTTTAGTTAACTATAATAACCCTGATGCTAGTAAAATTATTTATATTGAATAATATGTGTCAAATATTGTTCTTAGTCTTTCCTTCCTGAAGCTACAAAAGTTTACATTGAATCAAATGAAAATAAATATAAATATATGGAAATAAATATATAAATATATTAAATTTGGTTTGTGTAACCAAATAACTGGTGAAATTGATATACATACTACTTGACTTTGATTAATGAACAGGCCGAAATACAGCGGGATTCTTCTTTTGAAATGTGTGCGCTTTACTTCTGCTGTTCAAACAAGTTCAGATGAGGAAGATAAAAAAATACGTTGTTACAACCATTTACAACACATTATAATATAAGTAATATAAAGTAAACTTTGTCATAATTGATCAGCATTAGTTCATAAGCAATCGGTTGACAAATGTGCACTAATGATTTATTGCGAGCTGCTCTGAAGCACTGTTGTTGCGAGAGCCTAAAAGTGCAAAAGCGCCATCTTTTGACTTTAAAACATGTAGCGCTCACATTTATTTAATGAAATAAATTAATGTTAATAATCACATTAGGGAGTATCGTGATTCCTTTTTTCCATCCACAAAATATAAGACGCCTTTAAAATGACCATTAATACTCTTGTTATACCATTTAAGGTACTGAAGACTTTTTATGACCTTAAATTTATCTGATGAGCATGAGCGGAGTGGAATAATGAAAGTGATCAGCATGATTGATATTCAAAACGGTAAGCACGTGCTGCATTGTGTGTTTATCTGCAGTCTGGAGAGCCGGTTTCCCCTTCTGAATAACGAATATAGACAAATTTATATGAAGAAATAGGCAGTTGTCTCCTTTATGCAGGAGCAGAATGCGCAAGCTAGTTGACACTCAGCTGTAGTCCTTTCGGTGTGTTCAAATGCAGCTTTTTTGCACCAACGCGAGGCGACAACAGTCGTCTTTCATCAGCACTAGTTCTTTGGTGTCGGTTTGGTGTGTGATATTTTTCCCTACCCATTCATATTTTGGCACTCTAACTCAGTGAAACTTTCACATGCAGCATCTCAACACAGAAAATGATGTGATAGGCTACTGGTCACCAGTGTTGGGCACGCTACTTGAAAAAAGTAATTAGTTATAGTTACTAGTTACTTCTCACAAATAGTAACTGAGTTACATCATTATAAAAGTAACTAATTACCAGGGAAAGTAACTACTGCGTTACTTTAAAAAAAAAAAAAATCAAATATGTCAAATAACTTGGATGCCCTCAGTATTAAATATGTCTAAAAATAAATTATGCCTGATCCAACTCGTGACTCATGATCCGCTCTTGCTCACGAAATGAAATTTCTCTGTGCTTGGTAGCCATTAAAGAGAATGTAGTTCATATTTATGTTTAAATTGGCCTATGTTATTTTTTAAATTTATCTATTTGATTATGAAAAGTGAACAGCATGAGTAAGATAGAATACATCATAAGATGCGCAATATATCGGGAGACATGGATTGGGTCAGACATGATTTTGACCACTTCATTAAGTTTTGTTTTGTAGAAAGCCTTCCTTTAAAGTGAATTAGTTTTGTATAAAATTGTATCTTAATTTTAATCAATGTTTCATCAACCAATTGCCTGGATTTAATAAATAAGAAGCAAATATAGCAGACAATATTATCATGACATGGAGGTGCTGGCGTGATCACTTGCACGTGAACTGGAGCGTGTCTTACAGGCTAAATGAACCGAAACTCAGCGTATAGGCTGTTTGCCTCACAGACATGAGAAGTATATCTATAGAAAGGTTGAAATGTCTACTTTTAAATGAAATAATTAAAAACTAAAAGAAGTAGGCTACTCTCTGATTATGTAAACTGAATGAAATGTGCATTCTCTCCCTAGGCGCGTCCACTATGCGGACATCTTTGCAGCCGACACTGATTCAGAAAACATTAGTTTATTAATAAAAAATTAAAATGATTCCTTGCTGTTTTTTGTCACATTCATAATCATTACTTTTGCCAGTTCTTTATGGCAAGCTTTATGAGTGCGTTTGAGTGCTATATCTAGCCTATATTACATAAACACTCATTTTTATGGTTTATTCTCTCCAGTATTTAAGAAATTAAATAAATGTGATTAGTCAACTAATGGCTTAAATGAACAACTACTAGTCGACTAGAAAAAAAACTTATTTCACATATTTTTGATCCAGCATGTCACAAAGGGTATTTTGGTCGGAACTCGTGCTCCGCTTGCATGCTCTGACACACACACAGAGAGAGAGAGCATCGTACATTATTATCAGTTTAAAATTATATTTGTGTATGACTAACCTGTACTATTTCTTTACAACAAAACGCTTCGCAGATCTATCATCTCTAGTCACACACCAAGCATCATCAGTTAGCCTATGTGTCCCACTCCAACACACACCAGAGAAAAAACTTTGCAGGTCCTATGGCTGAGAGAGAGCCTACTCGGTTGAAACTGAGCTCAATTTTAGTAACGCAGCATTTTATTGTCAGTAACAGTAACGCCGTTGTAAGGGGGGGAAAAGTAATTCATTTGATTACTCGTTACTGAAAAAAGTAACGCAGTAAGTAACGCCATTTATTTATAACGCCGTTATTCCCATCACTGCTGGTCACAGAACACGCAAATAACATGCAAATTTTACAGTCATAACGTGTGAATTTGTACGGTCGCCAATGGCGACCTCAGCGAAAATATCACTCGCAAATTAATATTTTTAGTCACAAATGCGACCGTTTTTGAATTTATTTATTCTGCTGAACACAAAATATCATAAAATTAAATCTATTAACTCCCTGAGGTCTGAAAACGCTCCGCCGCGTTTTGCAGGGTTTTTTTCACATTGCAGCAAAACAGACTTAAAATACTCCGTCATTTTTTGTCATAGAGACATAAGTAATATATCAATTGAAACTATAGAATATCTTCTTTTATTTGTATACACTCAGAGTAAAAACAAAATGTTGTGCTTTTTGCAAAATAAAGAAAACTAAAATGATGCATGATCTCTCGTCACCCTCTGAACAAAGTCCAATCTGATAGTTCTCAGAAAATGAACTGTAACTTAGTGAATACTAATGACAAAAAAAATAGACTTATGTCAAAAGAAACGTTGAAATGTCAGGTTTTAAATCGCGCAAGTCAAATCAAAAACAAAAATTCTGTGTTTATGTAATCTGTATGAAAAGAGACACATGTCCGAAGTCCGTGTTTCAGCTCATTATCCGCTAATGCGGCAACGCCCACGGAGCCAGCGCTATTCAGAGGCAAATTATAAGTCAATACAGGCCTCATTATTATGCACCACCATTAGAGGTTCTTTATGCAATTATTTTGTCTTCTCAGGTGTAAATGGCCCATTATTCATGATGATTCACGCCTCCACGCATACTGTTTCTTGACAAAAAGTGTCTTACAAAAACTAAATCAATATATTGTTTTATATGAACAAGTAGGCATTATAATTTTTACATAATTTTGAAGCAAAAACTCTACCCTACAACCTCCAATACCCAGAAGTCTTGTAAACACAGATTTAATATATATTTTTGGCCTTATTTCAGTGACTTATTTTTTTTGTTTTTTTTCAATAACCATGCATAAACGTTATTCCTTCAAAAACACAAACATGTGCATACATGTTCCTCACATATTAGGGTAGCCTAGTTTGTGCTGAATACAGTGTAATGACACTTTTTCCATTAATATGTTTATGAACAACTGAAAAAAGCACAAATGTCAGGGCATGTTAAAACTTCTCCAGGCCCCAAATCAGCCTCAGACTCCAGAGGGTTAAATATATGCGCTGCAAGTTTTTAATTTCTTTTTTAAACTAGTTTTTACTTAAAAATGAAGACATAAAGGTTATGCATAATAATGGGAACATTTTTTACAGCAGGTGATTTTGAAGTCCTAATGGTCTTCAAATGTGAATGTGGCGCAAATTACAAACACTATTTTGATACTCAGTTTGTGTTATTTAAGGGATAGAAATATGATTTCGTTGTATTAATATTTGCAGATTTAACAGAAGCAAAATGTTATGTAATTAATCCAAGTCTGTGTAGAGTTCTACACTTGCAGTATTTTGAGCATTTGTTTGTGTTTGTATGTTTTTAGGTAGACTTCCTCCGGGTCAGGGCCACTGCAGCGGGGTTCGCGTTAAGGCCTTGACCCCCGGTTACACCAACCTGTTAGTTAGCTATACCCATAGTAATGTTCACCTCAGTGCGAAAATCACCATTGCTGCCTACCCGCCTCTCAAGGTAAGATGTTTTAAAGTAATATTTTAAAGATGGAGCAGCCATGTTGCCATGAGTACTAATCTGTAGATGACCATGCTTGTCTTTGGCAGCCAGTTGACCCTGTATCTGTGGCTGTGGTGACATTGGGCTCCTCTAAAGATATGATGTTTGAAGGAGGCCCCAGGCCGTGGGTGCTAGAACCATCCAAGTTCTTCAGAAACCTGACTGCTGAGGACCATAGCAGCGTTACGCTGTCTCTGCATGGACCCGCCTCACGATCCTATTCCAGACATTTGGTCAGAGCCACATGCAGAGCTCTGGGAGAACAGGTAGAGATGTCTATGATGTAATATCCTTTAGGCTACGTTCACACAGCAGCAGAATATGGTTGTCAGTCCTGTATTTGAGTCCTTAATACTGTTACGTTCACACACAATACGGTTATTTACGGGAGTGACAACCGCATTCTACAACCAAACTCACACCCGTAAATTTTCAAACTGATGATGGTTAATGAAGATTTGATGGATGATCGCATGGCTCAATTGAACTCTGTTGTGTTAAAAGTGATAAGACTTTCAGTTTTATGGATGTCACCATCTTTGAAATGACTTTGGTCACTTTCGCTATGGTTACTAGTAAGAGAATACGGGCTTGACTCTTGTTGCACATTCGTACAGACGGTATTCGAGACACTGTTGTAAGTTGCTGTTTGAAAGAGACATTTCAAGACTCACACCTGGAAGTAAATGCGGTTGTCAGTCCCAAAAACTGTCAGTGTGAACGTGGCCTTAGACTATCCACTAGGAATGTGGACTTGGAATATGTTTGAAATGTTCAAATTGTGTCTTCGCAGGTCTTAGCAGTGACGGTTGGAAACCAGCCCACCATGACGAACCCCTTCCCTGCTGTGGAACCAGCTGTTGTGAAATTTGTGTGTGCACATCCGTCACGTCTCACACTGACCCCCATTTACCTGAACCCACAGCTGGACGTGTCCTGCCCTCTGCTGCAGCAGAACAAACAAGTGGTGAGCAGTCAAACTCTCATTATCTGTAGTCTTAACATGACAGGAAGTTCAGTAGCATTTGTACTTGTTCTGTAGGTGCCAGTTTCAAATTATCACAACCCAGAGCTGGATGTGGCGGCTTTTGACCAGCAGGGCAGGAAGTTTGATAACTTCAGCTCTTTGAGTATGATCTGGGAATCCTCCAAAGTTTCCCTTGCAAGCATCGAACCGACTATGCCCATGAAACTACACATACACGAGGATGACAGCAAGCAGAAAAAACTTCATGGTACCTTATAATGAATAATCAGACCACTGATAATTATGAAATGCAAATATGTATTAGGGATGGACGGTATGTCAAAAATCCTAACACTGAGTAATTTTATATTGTGTTTCTAGCATATCACAATTTATTAGGGATGAACCAATACCATTATTTAAGGACCGAGTATGAGTACCGATACTTTTTTCTAGTACTCGCCGATACCGATACCGATGCCTGATTTATTAATTTCTCTTTTTTTTTTTCTTCTTCTTTTTTTTTTCTTTTTTTTTTTTTTTTGATGTTGCAGTTTTCCAAGCACAACACAGTGAAACTAATGAATGTAGGACATTCTTTATTATTACTCTAATGAAAAAAGTAATCATTTTTATGTGCTTGTCACAAACTTAAAGAACAGAAATTTCACAGTGTCCAATAATTATTATGTCCAATAATTATGCCAATAAGGGCATAATTTTATTTATATATATATATATATATATATATATATATATAAATAATATTAGGGGTGTGACGAGATCTCGTGTCAAACTAAACTGTGAGGAGATTTCTCGTCGAGGTGATGTTGCCATGACAGAGTAGTCAGGTTGATTAGGAAAGAATATGCCACCGCTACGTTTACATTACGCCTCCACTATGGTTTTGCTTTGTATTTAAATAAAAAACATTTAATTCAGTTGGATAGCGGTCGCCGCCGCTCCATCTTTACAGAGTTACGCGCGATCGCGAAAGTGAAAGTAAACGCGAGGACGCATTCAAACGCGATTTCAAAACCCCGCATTTTGAAAGCGGCTCCCTGATGAATACAGATATCTCTCAATATGAAAGCTATTTTAGGCTGGGCAGTGCAGTTGTAACCATCTCTTAGCTCTGTATCAAAGAAAAATGTGGTCTTATTTGCACTTTGAATATTGAGAGAGTGCGATTATGGTTGCACTTATTGTAAAGTGTTACCATAAAAATGAATAACAGTTTTCTCTTAATCTTATTAAGCACAAACAGTAAGGTTTAATTTGTTAACATTAGTTAATGCACTGTGAACTATCATGAACTAACAATGAATGACTATTTTTATTAACTAACATAAACAAAGATTAATAAATACTGTAGCACATATATTGCTCATTGTTAGTTGATGTTGGTTAATACATTCATGTTCAAATAAATGAGCTCATTCAATAAATGAGATCTTATTGTAAAGTGTTGCCATTTTTATTTATACTGTTTTTATTTCTATGATCAGTTTCTGGAAAGCAGTTCAGTTAGAAGGTCAAAAGTTGTAAAGCTCATAAATCATGTACAGTAAGGTCTGAAGAGACTGAAATCATACAGAAGAGAAGTCAATCAGTTGAGTTTGCGGCAAAACCTTTTACAGTACAGTATTGTTGTCTTTTACTGCATACGATAATTCATACTCAGAAAGTAGAAATGAAATGACATTCATTACAAGATTAGTTAAAACATTTCAAATACACCTGCAGAATATTTTTCTAGTCATGTATTTCGCCATTGAGGATTTCTTAAAAATAGTGTGTAAAAATCTTGTCTCATCTCATCTCGTGAACTAAATCTCGAGTCTCGTCTCGTCTCGTGAGATACCTGTCTCGTCACACCCCTAATATATATATATTTATATATATATTTTATATATATATATATATATATATATACATACATACATACAGGTGCTGGTCATATAATTAGAATATCGTGAAAAAGTTCATTTTTTTTATTGTAAATTATTTAAAAAAAATGAAACTTTCATTTATACTAGATTCCCTACATGTAAAGTAAAACATTTCAAAAGTTTTTTTTTTTTTTTTTTTTTTGATTAGAGCGTACAGCTAATGAAAGTCCAAAATCCAGTATCTCGAAATATTAGCATATTTACATTTGAGTTTCATTAAATGACCATCCCTACAGTATAAATTCCGGGTATCTCTTGTTCTTTGAAACCACACTAATGGGGAAGACTGTTGACTTGGCAATGGTCCAGGAGACAATCATTGACACCCTCCACAAAGAGAGTAAGTCACAGATGGTCATTACTGAATGGGGTGGCTGTTTACAGAGTGATGTATCAAAGCATATTAAATGCAAAGTTGACTAGAAGGAAGAAATTGGGTAGGCAAAGGTGCACAAGCAACAGGGATGACCACAAGCTTGAGAATACTGTCAAGTAAAGCCGATTCAGACACTTGGGAGAGCTTCACAATGAGTCAAATGAAGCCGGAGTCAGCGCATCAAGAGTCACCACACTCAGACATCTTCAAGAAAAGGACTACCAAGCCACTTCTGAAACAGAAACAGCATCAGAAGCATCTTACCTGGGCTAAGGAGAAAAAGAACTGGACAGTGAACAGTGGTCGAAAGTCCTCTTTTCAGATAAAAGTAAATTTTGCATTTCATGTTGAAATCATGGTCCCAGAGTCTGAAGGAAGACTGGAGAGGCACAGAATCCAAGCTGCTTGAAGTCTAGTGGGAAGTTTCTGAAGTTAGTAATGATTTGGGGGGCCGTGACATCTGCTGATGTTGGTCCTTTGTGTTTTATCAAGTGCAAAGTCAATGCAGCCATCTTCCAGGACATTTTGGAGCACTTTATGCTTCCATCTGCTGACAAGCTTTATGAAGATGCTGATTTCCTTTTCCAGCAGGACTTTAGCACCTGCCCACAGTGCAAAAACCACTTCCAAGTGGTTTGCTGACCATGATATTACTGCGTTTTATTGGCCAGCCAACATGCCTGACCCCTGAATCTATGGGATATTTTCAAGAGAAAGATGAGAAACAGTCGATCCAACAATATACAGATGATCTGAAGGCTCAATAGTGCCTCAGCAGTGCCACAGGCTGATCACTTCCATGCCACACTTCACTGATGCTGTAATTTGTGCTAGGAGCAAGTCATTTGCTGTAATATGTGCTGCCGACCAAGTATTGAGTGTACAAATGAACATACTTTAAAGAACTTATATATATATATATATATATATATAATATATAATATAATATATATATTAGGGCTGTAACGATATGCGATATGAAACCGAAATCGCGATACGCAGGTCCACGAACCTGTATCGCGATGTGAGAAGGCAGAATCGCGACACACCCCTTCCAACTCCCAGAGTTATCCTTCCTGTCCAGATCCAATGCTACCACATTTTTAAATTACTATAAGTATTAGGGGTGTAACGATTTATCGTAGATGGTGTGTCTCAATCAGCTCTCTAGTTCAGTAAGTGTTTCGGGCACACATTGAATCTTGCAAGCAGGTTTAAACGTTTCTCATGTCAGTCTCTTGCATGGTCGCGTGAGAAAAGTCATGGCTTTCTTTCACCGCAGTGCACAGCAACAGCTGTGCTCACAGAAAAGCAAAAGACGCTTGCGATGCTTTGCTTTAAGAAGTTCTGTGGGGCCGTTCACATATTGCGTCTTTTCCGCGTGCAAGTCAGTTATTATTTTCAAATGTAGCCGCGCGGCAGGCGCGCTCATAATGGGATCAACGCGGTCGCGACGCGCATGCAATTCTCAACTTCTCAGAATGCCGCAAGCGCACTGCAGGTCATGTGACAAGAATCAACCGATCAGCTATGGCCTTTCCGTAACAAAACATCAAAAGCTCAGCCGAACAGCTGATCATAGCTGTACATGGTGGTTTTTATATCTTATCTCCATCAATATATCTCGTAGTAAAACTAATGCAAGGGCTAGAAATCATTTATCCTTTGCAGAAACATCCTGATCCTCTTGGAGAGCTCAGTTCATGGTTGCATAGCAACGACCGACGCCACGGGAGCGCAAGCGCTTTGGAAAGAAGGAGAAGCGGTGCAGCCGCGCCTTCCACGCATTTTTAGACGCGATATGTGAACGGCCCCTATTCATAATTCTAAGTTCATGTTAAATTTAACATTTTTTTTCAGTGACAGACAGCCCTATTCAACTGTTAATTTGAATACAGAAGGTTTTTATTAAAATTTTATATTTATTTATTTTATTGAAATGTGATCTTGTATGTACAACAAGGAAAATTATTGAAATTTGTTCATGTTTTTTTAATAAATCTTGTTTGAATTTCAGTTTCATTTTGTTCAAAATATCGTGATGCGTATCGTATCGTGACCTGAGCGTATCGATACACCCCTAATATATATATATTAGGGGTGTTGTAATTGATGCAGTATGTGGTCTGGCATTGTCATGTTGGAGAATGCAAGGTCTTCCCTGAAAGAGAGAACGTCTGGATGGGAGCATATGTTGTTCTATAACTTGGATATACCTTTCAGCATTGATGGTGCCTTTTCAGATGTGTAAGCTGCCCATGCCACACGTACTCATGCAACCCCATACCATCAGAGATGCAGGCTTCTGAACTGAGCGCTGATAACAACTTGGGTTGTCCTTGTCCTCTTTAGTCCGGATGACATGGCGTCCCAGTTTTCCAAAAAGAACTTCAAATTTTGATTCGTCTGATCACAGAACAGTTTTCCACTTTGACACAGTCCATTTTAAATGACCCTTGGCACAGAGAAAATGCCTGTGCTTCTGGATCATGTTTAGATATGGCTTCTTTTTTGACCTATAGAGTTTTAGCCGGCAGCGGCGAATGGCACGGTGGATTGTGTTCACCAATAATGTTTTCTGGAAGTATTCCTGAGCCCATGTTGTGATTTCCATTACAGCAGCATTCCTGTATGTGATGCAGTGCCGTCTAAGGGCCCGAAGATCACGGGCATCCAGTATGGTTTTCCGGCCTTGACCCTTACGCACAGAGATTGTTCCAGATTCTCTGAATCTTTGGATGATATTATGCACTGTAGATGATAACTTGATGATAATCCACTATTTTTTGCCACAGCATTGGGGGAATTGGTGATCCTCTGCCCATCTTGACTTCTGAGAGACACTGCCACTCTGAGAGGCTCTTTTTATACCCAATCATGTTGCCAATTGACCTAATAAGTTGCAAATTGGTCCTCCAGCTGTTCCTTATATGTACATTTAACTTTTCCGGCCTCTTATTGCTACCTGTCCCAACTTTTTTGGAATGTGTATTCTCATGAAATCCAAAATGAGCCAATATTTGGCATGACAAAATTAACATTAATGACAAATATAGGCTATGGTCCCTTTTAAGACCGAATCCATGGATACTGACACACATCCTGTTTTTACCCAAATGTTTACGACCACTTAAGCCATTACCGACTGTATTTACGTGAGATACTCCACACGATGGACATTTTGACAACTATGTGTGCATTTGACCATTCAGGTGCAAGGAGAACTGATCGTGCACAAGAAAGAGAGAGCGCGTGCGAGAGAGAGAGCGCTTCTGGTCTGTGTCATTCAGCGTGATTCCGCCTATCCCGCCTTCACTAATCGATAACGAATTGTGATTGAAAACATGCAGTTCGCAATGTGTGGGTTGTCATCATTAATTTTTAAGTATTTCCACACCTCTGAGGCTGACATTGTTTCTGCTGCTGCCGTTGGTGTCTCTGTGCACGGAAAATTCTGTCAGTTACGTCATGTGAGGTATCGGTCTTTGGTATCGGGTGTATTTTTATGAGTACAAGTACATGAGCTTGGTATCGGGCTGATACTGGTATCGGTATCGGTGCATCCCTACAATTTATCAATTTAAACATTAATCCATAAGCATAAGATTACAGCTGAAACGAATAGTTGACAGTATTAACAAAAAATTGCCAGAAAGCCGAAAATGTTGATGATAGTATCAAAAGTATCAGAAAATGAGAATAAGCGTAATTGCATAGATAAAGTATCAGTTTTGACATGCCTATAAAAGTACATATCCATTATGAATTCAGTGGTACTGAATTCTATTTTTCTACATATTTAATCTACTGGTTCACACATTTCTGCTGTCACACAATAATATACCGTCATACCGCTCAGCCCTAATATTTACTTTATATATATATATATATATATATATATATATATATATATATATAAAATGTATATAAAATGTATGTGTGATGTTTTCCACAGGTCTTCAGATGGTTCTTGTCCATCATGAATCGGGCGTTGCAGCCATCACTGTAACCGCAGTCGGCTATCAAACGTCTCATCTAGAAGCAGCAACGGTTTTGAGTGGAGTGAGTTCCTCTGTAGTATTTTGATATGAAAGAGTTTTTTTTTTTTTTTTTTTTTAAACCCCAACCAAATCCATAAATCGACTCCATTTACTTCAGATCAAAACATGGTCAGGAATAGAATACAGGATTGCAGTTGTTCGTTGTTCTTTACATGTATTCTTTTTTTCTTTTTTTTGACACAAAGCCTTAGATGCCAGTTCAGACAACGGGTTCAGGCTAATAAGCGCCCATTGTCATCTCTTGAATTAGTGCAAAAAGCTGCTCGGACAGCAGAGTTCAAGATAAAAATAACTAAAACAATGATGCTTGCTTATTATAATGTGTTTATTCTTGTTGGCATTTTTTTTCCCAAATATTTATTGTATTAATATTACATCAGTGAAATTACAAAGCTGGCACAGAGGTGTATTATTACAGTGTAAAGTTACTATGGCTTTTGTTTTTAAGTGAGCTACATGTAGGATAAAAGTATGTGACTGTGAGGTTATTTCTGCGACAGCTCCAGCTCTCTGATGAATGGTGTAATACGTCAGTGTCCTAAATTCTCACTTCAAAAAATGAAGCAGATATAGTTCACTTCTGGCGGATATAGTGCACCAAACTACCATGTGCTTTCCAAGGATTAGAGAGTGAGTGAGCATGTGAGTGATTTTGGACACAGCAACGGAGTCAACAATGAGAGTCCGTTCCTGTTCTAGAGTCGACCCTGAAACTAGGGCTGTTCAGAGCTGTGTGGGGGCAGGAGGGCATGGGTTTAATGGATCTCTGGTTTAGATTGAGCAATCAACATCCTGAGGATCAGAGAAAGGCTGAATCGCCATTTCTGGAGAACATGAGCCGTTTCGTTTCCTCAGCAGGAAATGACTGACTCTCTCTAACCACACACATCACCCCACAACATCACTTCAGTTACTGTTGCCAACAACAAACCTAACCAGCACAGGAAGTTGAAATGGCAAAAGGCTAGCTCTGTTTTAACACCTAGCCAGCAGTGACTGCCAGATACTTTCTAACTGAAAAGGAGCTTCAGGTTCATTTGAAAGACTCTTCGTGGGCAGCAACTCATTTAATAGTCACACATTAGCATATGACACATTAGCGCATTTGTATGAGTTTCCTAAGCATTTATATAATTTAAACAAGTCTTTAAATACCTGTTAAACATGTAATTCCACAAACCTCCCAAACTTTGGCAAATCCAGCTGAAGAGCTCATTGAAACCCATATACAAATGCATGTACTCTCTGTGTGAATGATTCATCCTGTGTAAATTAGCTTCACTGGACACGCATTTCTTTTTTCTTTTTTTTAAAATGCCATTATAAGATTACAGAATCAAGTAGTTGCTATCTAAATTATAAATCAGGGGCCATATTCACAAAACATCTTAAGGCTAAAAGTAGCTCCTAAGTTGCCGATTTAGGAGAAACTCTTAAAAATAATGGGCGTGTCAGTCCTAATTTTAGGAGTCCTAAATTTTTGCTCTAAGAGTATTTCACAAGCATTTTAGCGCTAAAACTAGCTCCTAAATCTGTGAAACGTTAGGAGTAGTCAAGAGGACTCCTAGGTCACTAAGACCAAATCACAAACAGTCCTAATCCACCCAAACACACCATTGAGGCAATAGCGATAGTGCCTTGGGTGCTGAACCTTTTCTTCATAAATGCAATACATTTTGATTTATAAATTTGAATCTACGATGAGACGCCAAAAATAAATCTTTAACAAATAAATAAATATTGTCCAATTACCTGTTCCAGTGTTTTCATGAGTTCACATTTACAAATGATTGAATAGAGTTAAAACCATTTAAAAAATAAGCATATTTGGTGTGCTGTCCAAGGGGATCGAGGGCTCCGAGCTTGGAATTTAGCCCAAACCCAAAGTTCTCCCTGTATCCCCAGCCGAGAGTGGAGCAGGGTGGCGGAGGGATGCAGAAAACTGTCGAAATAACTATAGGCAAGTCGGCTCTCGTCTGTGTATATATTTCTCCTCTCGAGCTGATTATAAAGACCGTTTGAATGTGTTCCTTTTATAAACTTTGTTTATAATTATAATATAATTTGTTGCTTGAATTCTGCATTCTCTTGAGATGAAGACATCCAAGAGGTGATCCACAATAAACTGTATAGTTTAATTAGTGACACTTAGCCTACATTCTAAAGCCTTTATTTTTATATGGCAACATTTTTATTAAAATATATTTGTTTGAATAGGGCAACATTTGTATTTTAAAACCTTTATTTTAATATGGAAACATGACACATCATTCTACAATATTTCTAAGATTAAATCGCTGACTCCTTCCCCATCAGCCAATCACTGTGTGTATACTCCATAGCAACGAGGTCAACCCCGCCCTTATTCCTCTATTCCTTAGTAAAAGTTTGTCTCAGCAGCTTTGTGAATAGGTTTTAAGAGAAAACTCTTAGCTAAGAATTTTTACTGCTATTTAGGAGAACTCTTAGTGGTAAGATAAAATGTTTTGTGAATATGGCCCCATGGTTTTTTCCCTCAAATTGATACATTTTCAAATAAATATTATTTAGTAAATATTAAGTAAAATAAATCTAAATATAATTGCAATAATTATGCTTGTGTTATTTACTATTGTTAAATTAAATAGTCTGATGTCACATAAATTGGCTTTTGTTGGGCTGTCGTGCTCTCTAAGATATCGGCATCAGCCAGCAAAGAATCCATATCGGTGGACCACTGCCAATTTACTCATACATATTGAATCATTATTGAACTTCATTGTAAATCGGAGCTCTGATTCATGTGTGTTTTGTTTACATGTGTGCGTTAGTTTGATCCTTTAAGTGCTGTCTCGGCCATGCTTGACCTTCTGTTAGTAGAGGACGTGAGGGTGACCCCTGACACCATCACCATATACAACCATCCCGATGTGGCGGTAAGATACACACACACACACACACACACACACACACACACACACACACACACATACTCTGCTGTGCCTGAAAGAGCTTGTACAGTGTGCCTGACATCCGCTTCTCTGCAGGCGGATCTGACTCTGCAGCAGGGCTCCGGTTATTTCTACGTCAATGCAAGCATTGGGGGAATCGCAGAGGTCACATTTCAAGAGTCCCAGGGAATTGCTCAGGTAACGTTTTAAAGGCCTGTTCCAGGTTCAATAGAAGATAAGCTCTGTCAGTGGGTATTGGTGGTATTTTGTTTACTGCAAAAAACAGTTTCAACTAAGCATGATGTGATACAAATGACCTTTATTTAATAAGAAAAACTGAAATTCCAGGGTTTTTCCTGGGTCAAAAATGGTCTTCAGTAGTGGCTGACAGACACAAACAGTAAAAAGTACCCGCCACACTTAAAAGTACACGTGACTCCTTTCTTGCCCTCTTTGCAAAAAAATCTGTGATTTCATAGCTTTGTAAGAGAAGATGCTTCTTTGCTAGACCTGAAAATTATTTTGGTATATATAATAATAATAATAATAATAATAATAATAATAATAATTAATAATAATAATAAATAATCAGTATTAAAAAATAGCATTAAAAAGTTAATTTAACTAATAATCTAATTTTCTACCATAGCTAACAACAACTTGCTGTGTTCTGGTTTCACCTCACTCCAGTCTAAATTAACTGATTTTATAGGTAGGCCTAATTACTGCGCATTGTTATATAAATAACCTGAAAATACTGTGGATAATTAAGGCTAAATCTTACTAAACACTCTTGGGGTAGGCACACTTATGTTCTCATTTGTTCTCTTAGTTGTTCTGAGTAAATGATTTGTTATAGGGGTACAACGGGGCTAAAGGCACACCTTAAGAAAAATGTGCTTTTCACTACTCTCAGTGTGTATGATTGCAGAAAAATATATATGTTTTTATTGAACATTGATGGAGAAACAGATTTTGTGTGAAAATAAATCATAGAAGTGCGCCTTTAGCCCCGTTGTACCCTAACTGTTACACTGATTCAGACAGTGAGTTCAGTGTTGGACAGATCAGTTGTTTTCACGATTTATTAAAATGAATCGGTTCAAATGAGTCATTAGGTTGTGAATCGGACATTAGTGGACGTGTTTGCATGCAAATCGCGGCTGTTGGACATCGCAAAAAGATTTGTCAACACAAAAAACACTTCATCACTGGATAGAAATTTTTTTATTGAATCGTTTATTGAAAGTGTGGTTTATGTCAGCTGCATGTGCGGGATGCCTGTCTGAGAATTTGTGCGGGATGCCTGTCACTCTTTATTAAGTAATGTTCTTTTGAGCACTATTCACACCCAGCGGTTATACAGGAAAAAATTTTTCAGAATGCTCCACGTGAAACATGGATTCGGTCTTCCGAACTTTTAGCATCGTGCCCATTGACTTAGATTATTATGTGCGAGGGAGAGAGAGCAAATACAGTGCTTAGTTTGAAGACGGAGAGAGTTCGAGCACACGAGGGAGGAGCTCTCTGCTCGTTCTCTCCGTCAGTTAACATGCGCCCTATCACAAGTGCAGCAGTCATCTGTGTCATTCATAAATCACAATAACTGATCAAATAAGGCTTTGGCGGTACAAAAATTAGTTTTGGCAGCCTGAATTCATATTTTCCCATGGGTTTAAAGTTATCATATACCTGTAACTATTCTATTCCCATTAAACAAGTTTGTTCTTTATAAGTGTTATTGACAGTGTCTTAACCAGGAAAGCCTATACTGAACATCTCCGCTCTAGACGACAGTAGGGATGTGACGGTGAGGAAATTTTCCCACTGGTTAACTGACATGAGGCAACACCGGTATCACCGGTAATACTGGTATCGCTGGGACGTTGACGTTCAGATTTTAATAATTGTGTCTGTTCTCAAACTGAATTAAATTACTACTATTACTAAAACAATGGTGGGGGTTGGGCAAGTGATGTAATCGGTATTTGGCTAAACACCATGTAACACCGGTAACGGGCGACTATTGCAGCAAGCCTAGACAACAGCAAAGGTTACTTATTCAGTAGACTCAGAGTCTTTGGTGTGAGTGAAAAAAATGTATGATTTTACTCTCCAAGCAGTCCTGTGTAGCCTTATGAGGTACAAGCCTGGTATGGGAATATTTCGTATTAAATTTTCAGATTGTGAGTTTTGTGAAAACCGCAGTTAAAATCGTGGAAGTGTATACAATGGCAGACAGTAACCACTGAAAAAGTTAAGATTGATCAGTAACATTTTTAAGGTGATTTTAAGGCGATCGGAGGGAAGGGGTTAGTTTATATGTTTGGATTTTTCTTTATGAAAAACAATGGCTTTCTGGTATCCTTCTCTTGTGAAAAATAAGGGAAGGATACCAGAAACATTAACAGAACATTAGGATTCACACATCATGCACCTGCAATGCAGAGAAAATCCAACCACTCCTTTTTTTTTTTTTTTTTTCTGCGCTGTTGGAAACTTTTTCCTCGTCGAAGCAGAGACCAGGAGACGTTGGGATGTCATTCAAGCAGAAGTTACTCTTTATTAAGAAACACGCTGTACATAGCTGTAGTCATCCAAGTCTAACTAAGGCAGTGTACTTGGTAGTTCATATACATTCAAGGGGAGGGATACATAGAGTAAAGGAGGAGACAATATAAACAAAGCATGCAAATGCAGTGCAGGAATCAGCCCATTCCCTACATTTCCCAACCATGATCTAATCAACATTAATGTGTCATTCAAATGCGTAGGTGCTAATCCAATTAGTCTGACAGTATCGCCCATATCTTTACATTATCATAGAGACAAAGGCAACGCTGTATCTTGAGCTTGAATCATTTCACACCGGACTTCTTTGTGAACGAATGTCAATACGAGGGGACAATACAAAACAGGTCGTGTTAAAAATTTGTTACTCAAGGATAGATCAGTACTGTTCGTGATCCAGCTTACAGCCTCCAGAGTGATACTGGATACGGCAGTAATGAAGGTGAGAGCACTTTATTACAGTTAATCGGAGTTGATTTACAAATATAAAGTTTACCAGTTTATTAAGCACCACCCGAAAAGGCATCAACATGCACATTGCCCAATTTCTATATCCTAATTATTGTTAATGTAATTCATTTTTCCAGGAGCTCATTGCTTCTACCTTCAGTTAAACTGCTAACAGTGATTGTAAATTAATTGCCTAAATTATTACATTATTTGCTAACTGCATTCTTTACACTGCGTTCCAAATTATTATGCAAGTGACATATCAGTAAGATTTCAGTACAATAAACATTCAGATTTTAGTTTTTCTAAGAAAATGTTTGTTTGTTTATTTATCCATGTCTTTTTAGATAACTGGTATCAATCTCAGACAAAATAATTTGCCGTTCAATGGAAACCCTACTTAAAGGTTGTTCCACATTATTAAGCAAGTCACAGTTCTCATGCAATATGGGGAGGAAGAAAGATCTTTCTGAAGATGAAAAGCATGAAATGGTGCAGTGTTGTGCAAAAGGCATAAAAACAACTAATATTGTGTGAAAACTGAATGGAGATTATCGAATTATAAGATTTGTGAGTGATTTAGAGCACAGCAGAACTCGGTCAGATAAAGGCTTAAAAGTTCCTGTCAAAAAAATTAATTGCATTAAAAGGGCAGCTATAAAAAAAGCCAGTGTTGAGCAGCAAACAGGTATTTGAAGCTGCTGGTGTCTCTGGAGTCTCAAGAAGCTCTTCATGCTGGCTAGCAGTTAGAGATAAAGATGCATTTTAGCCACCCCTAACCAAACCTCAAAAAAAAAAAAAAAAAAAACATTTACAGTGAGTTTAGAAATGCATACTCAGACTCATTTTTA
Source organism: Ancherythroculter nigrocauda (assembly GCA_036281575.1). Lineage (NCBI taxonomy): Eukaryota > Metazoa > Chordata > Actinopteri > Cypriniformes > Xenocyprididae > Ancherythroculter > Ancherythroculter nigrocauda. The sequence continues at coordinate 9,878,837 of VTFQ01000020.1, forward strand.
AATAGTTTTATTTACTGACTAATGCCGTACTACAATGGATGGTCTAAATGGATTGATTTCTGGATGGTTGGTGAATGGCCACCACGTTCCAACAAGACTGCGACATCAGCAAGGAGCTGGCGGGTGATGATTTGTGCTGGATTATTGGGAAGTGAGATGGAGGGTATTTAACTGACTTTTGCAAGATATGTGGAGTTCATAACTGGCCATTTTCAGCTATGGTATAAAAAGGAGGATAGTGCCTTCTGAAATACAATGCACTATGCACTATCCCATGCTGCAAAAAACCCCACAGCAGTAAATCTGTTTGAAAATGTATTTGTACACCCACTGTAAATGTTTCTCTTTGTGAGGTTTGGTTGGGGGTGGCTGAAATGCATCTTTACGCACAACTGCCAGCCTGCATGGAGAGCTTCTTGAGACTCCAGAGACACCAGCAGCTTCAAATACCTGTTTGCTGCTCAACATTTGTTTTATTATAGCTGCCCTTTTAATACAATTAATTTTTTTGACAGGAACTTTCCTTAATAAGCCTTTATCTGACCGAGTTCTGCTGTGCTCTAAATCACTAACAAATCTTATGATAATTTGATAATCTCCATTCAGTTTTCACACAATATTAGTTGTTTTCATGCCTTTTGCACAACATTGCACCATTTCATGCTTTTCATCTTCAGAAAGATCTTTCTTCCTCCCCATATTGCATGAGAACTGTGACTTGATTAATAATGTGGAACAACTTCTAAGTAGGGTTTCCATTTACCTAAGTAGAACTGGCAAATTATTTTGTCTGAGATTGATACCAGTAATCTAAAAAGACATGGATAAACAAACAAACATTTTCTTAGAAAAACTAAAATCTGAATGTTTATTGTACTGAAATCTTACCGATATGTCACTTGCATAATAATTTGGAACGCAGTGTAAATTGTAATGTTGACATGCATTCTCTGTAAAGCTGCTTTGAAATGATATGTATCGTGAAAAGCGCTATACAAATAAATGTGAATTGAATAAGGTCTTTATATATTTGTTTACTGTTAGTTGTAACGAGTGTTTCTGTGTACTTAGCTGTGTATGTTGTTGATAATGCGAGAGAGAGAGAGTTTATGGATATTATTTTAATGCACACTTGCACTGTTTTATTAAGCTCTTACATTGATTTTCTAGAGTGAAAACAGACGCTTCATCTTTTGTGTGAAGTACAATAAACATCATAAAACTCATCGGTAAAGTAGAACGGGGTCCGGTACAACAGGCTTGTAGTAATATAGTGGATAAAAACAAGAAGACAATATAAGTTATAACCATAATTGAACCTATACCTGTTCTTTCTCCATGCAGCATATATTCAGTTTCTGACATTATAGTGCGTCCTGACACCAGAGAACGAGCTCTTGAAGATCCACCCTCTTAGGTCGAGCGCACCAGCTCATTTGCATTTAAAGGGCACACACTGAAAAAGCACGTTTTTGCTCAACTCCAAAAAGTGGCAATTTTAACATGCTAAAAAATATCTGTGGGGTATTTTGAGCTAAAACTTTACATACACATTCTCGGGACATCAGAGACTTATTTTACATCTTGTTAAATGGGGCATAATAGGTCCCCTTTAAATCCAATTGATTGCACGGGCGCCTCACACGCAGACGCAACATATCAGTTCTAGAGTTGCTAAATTTACATTTCAGTCATTTATCAGCAAACTAAATGCAGAGAACGTTAACACTGCTCGGTTTAATGGTCCACTATTAGGAGTACGTCTGTACCAGTCGTTGCACGCAACACCCAACCAAACACATTTTTGCACATGTGATGGATAATGTTTTTTTACGTGGATATTGAAACAAGAGTGAAATACAAAGCCTTAGTTTACATAATGAACAGTAGTTCAGCAACCAATAAATGTTACATTGCGAATATGGAAACGTTTGGATTCTTCCTGAAGAAGAGAGGTAGGCTATGTGAGCCCAGTTCAGTTTTGCTTTAAATAAATTCATTTCTGCTTTATAATAAATGCCACTGTAGCCTAATTTGTGTTTCAATTTATAATTTAATATAGAATTTTATAGCTACTTATTTTTCATTCTTGTTTTGTTCTGAATAAAATAAATTTAAGGATTTTCTGTGGAGTGAAGAGGGGTACTAAAATAACCAAATTTATTATGTTAATAATGTTTGTAAGTTTTTCATTTTATTTACCGGTATTTTCTTTTTAAATTAATTTTATTGTTTTCAATTACGAGGTTGAGGGGTGTTTTTAAAGTAAGATAAATTTCTTTTTCATGTGACTACTTCCTCTTCATGACCGGGTTACGTTTCTCTTTGTCGTAAACTATAAAGGGTATGCACGTGACGTCACTGTCGACCGTTATGACTGCGGTCATGCCCACTGAGTGGCAGCACTGGTTTTCAGTCTGAATGCTGCGAAAAACACACAAAACGCATCTAAAACAGGAAAGAGCTTTGCGATTGTACAAATAGTTTTGACACAAAATCTGAGGTATATTTTTACAGACTGCCAAAAGCTACAGAAAAAAAGTAAATGGATCGCTGCAATTCACATAACAACTGGACTCTAGACAGAGAAACGTGGATTTGCAGTTATCATTTTGTGTCGAAACGATGGATTTTGGGGTAAAATCATACCATTTCATCATCAATCAACATTGATATAAGTGATCACTCAGATTTAGACCTACCTATATTTGATAAATCAGACGTGAGCCCTGTCGTAAGATGATTTCTGCACTCATTTCTACGTTAGATTGATAAATGAAGCCCAATGAGATGCATGTTCATTTATAGATCAGTTCTTCTATAAATTAATGCAGGAAAGTCTGTTTTAAGGGCTATGGGTTTTACCTATGGCCTCTGCTTTTCCATGTGGCTACATGGTTGAGCAATAAACCACCTTATCAGTTGGTATACATGGTTCCTGAGGCCCTTGCTCAAGTTGGTCTTTTGGGGGATGGGTCCACAGAACCCAGAGTGAGTTTTAAAGATTATTTGTTAAATATGACTATGAACAATGACTTGTCTCAGTCGTTACATAGTTGATTTATGATTTGTACAGGCCAGCTTGTCCTGTCCTTTTAAACATCAAGTGCAAGAAGACTGGAAGTCGCACACTGTTTTCTGTGCACACATCCGCGCACGCAGCACATGAACACCAAATTCTCTTTCTCTTCTTTTTGAGCTTGAACGGACACATGCATGCAAAATTAAGTCAGAATGCCCGTCTCGTTGAGTATCCTCGTAAACACTGTCAGTTATGTGTTATAAACAATTGAGAAAGAAAACAGATGTATCATTATATTTGATCCGTGCTTTCACCTTGAACCTAGGTGAGCAGCCTAATGTACCTGCAGCTGTTTGTCACCAATTGTTAATCAAACATTGAATGAGGAAGAGTAAATCACTTTTGTAGCTTTATCAAAGATATATTTTATTGATTAATTATATTAATTTTATTTAATTTATACAGTGAGGACTATGCAGTGTCATTTTACAATTGATTATGTCTGTATCTGAATACAGATAGATTTACCTGATAAACATACAGCACTGCTTATATCATTTGTATCTGTGTTTTATTGTATTTATCTATGCTTGTAATTTATGTTCTATGCAGATTCACTCCCCTACAAAATTACCACAATCATCCTAGAATGGTTTTTTTTTACAAATAGAGCTATTCAAATCATGTGGTGAAATTGTTTTCATATAACAATATATATTGCAGAAAAACAAAATTTCGCAATGTCCGTTTTTTTCAATATCATGCAGCCCTAGTTCAAGGCTGACAATTGCTGTCTGATTTTTGGGTGTTTAAAATGCTTTGAAAAAAAATATTTCATTAATATTGCTTTCAATGACATTAGTGGACTTCTGTTGGTGAGCTCTACAGCTGACTGCACAATATAAATTGGTAATAACTTGTTCATTCTGCACACTGTAAAATCAATTTTAATTTAATTTGAATCTAATCTCATTTCATTATAACTCAGGTGGTCCCAGTTCAAGCGGGGGTCTTGCAGGTGATGGTTCATGACCTTTGTTTGACCTTTCCTTCCCCCGCTACGGCTACAGTTCACATATCTGATATTCTGGAGGTTTATGTTCGTGTGGTCGACAAGGTTGGTGACATCCACTCAAAAAAGAAAAAGAAACTTGAATGTGTTAAAATAAATTAAGGAATTTCACAAACAAATCCTTTTTGAAATTATAAAAGCCTCATTTCATGCATGTGCAATTTATGATCTTTTATAAAGTGGTTTTGAAATCGGCGGTGAAATTCAGATGAAACAATAATTTCAGGTTGAGATTGGCAAGTCAGTCAAAGCATACGTTCGGGTTTTGGATGGCAACAAGAAGCCTTTCCTGTCCAAATATTTCTCTGTCATGAACCTGAAGCTGAGGGCAGCGTCATCCATTATATCTCTGCAGTGAGTGACCGATTCCATATCATCTTTACTTGATGTTCTGGCATCTGTGATAGCTAATAAACTTCTGTTGTTTGTCAGATCTCTGCCCGATTCATCAGAAGAAGATACCGACACATTTCTGGTCAAAGGACTGGTGATCGGACAAACCAGTGTGTCTGCTGACGTCATTGACAAAAATGGCAGAAAAATCACCTCTGCACCCCAACAAATTGAAGTAAGCCTCTTCTGTGCTGTCATTTACAGCATTTACATTATTTAATGGATGCTTCAAACATAGCATGTATGCATTATTTGTAGTTATACTACAGGGCTGCTTAGTTGATTAATGTTCATAGGTTTGTAATTATTTTCCAGTAAATGCATGGCTAAAGTAGTTCCAGGCAGTTTTTGACTGCATTACAGTTCCATATCACTTCGCCAAATGATTTCATTTACAGTCATGTGAAAAAGTTAGGACACCCTTTTGAATTCCATGGTTTTCCGTATTAAAACATAATAAAAAATCATCTGGTCCTTGGCAGGTCTTAAAATTTGGAAAATAAAACCATCACACCTTGTCATTATTTATTTAACAAAAATAAAGCCAAAATGCAAAAGCCATGGGTGACAAACTGAGGACACCCTTACTGTTTCCTTAGGAATTAAGAGGGTAAGCAGCCGTCATTAACACTGATAATCAAATGCCTTTGATTAATTGATCATCAGCAAGTGTGACCAACTCTATAAAAGCAGAAGTTTGGTCTGGAGCTTTCAGGTATGTGTTAACACAATGTCAAGTTGGAAAGACATCAGCAATGGTCTTAGAGAAGCAATTGTTGCTGCCATCAATCTGGGAAGGGTTACACAGCCATTTCCAAACAATTTGAAGTCCATCATTCTAAAGTGAGGAAGATTATTCACAAGTGCAAGATATCCAAAACAGACACCAACCTTTCCAGGAGTGGATGTCCCAGCAAATTCACCCCAAGATCAGACTGTGTAATGCTCAGAGAAATTGCAGGCAACCCAAGAACTACACCTCAGACTCTACAGGCCTCAGTTAACATGTTAAATGATAAAGTTCATGACAGTACAATTAGAAAAAGACAGGACAAGTATGGCATGTTTGGAAGGGTTGCAAAGTTGCATCTGAACAAACCACAAGACTTCTAAAACAATGTCCTTTGGACAGACAAGACCAAAGTGGAGATGTTTGGCCATAATGCACAGAGCCAAGTTTGGTGAAAACTAAACAGCATATCAACACAAACACCTCATAACAAAAGGAAAGCATGCTGGTGGAGGGGGTGATGATTTTGGGCTTGTTTTGTAGCCACAGGTCCTGGGCATCTCACAGTCATTGAGTCGACCATGAACTCCTCTGTATACTAAAGTATTCAAGAGTCAAATGTGAGGCCATCCATAGGACAGCTAAAGCTTGGCCAAAATTAGGTCATGCAACTGGACAATGATCTGAAGATCACCATCAAATCTACAACAGAATGGCTGAAAAAGAAAAAAATAAACTTCAAGTTATTGCTGCTAAAATTGGATCTAAAAGCAGACCAAACTTCTGCTTTTATAGAGTTGGTCACACTTGCTGATGATCAATTAATCAAAGGCATTTGATTATCAGTATTAATGACGACTGCTTACCCTCTTAATTCCTAAGGAAACAGTAAGGGTGTCCTTAGTTTGTCGCCCATGGCTTTTCCTTTTTGGCCTACTTTTTGTTACATATTTAATGACACTGTGTGATATTTCAGGTGGTGATGTTCATCTGAGGTTTTATTTTCCAAATTTTAAGACCTGCCAAGGACCAGATGATTTTTGATTGTCCTGATATGGAAAAACATGAAATTCAATAGGGTGTCCTAACTTTTTCACATGACTGTATTTCAAATGTCCTCTCAGCCTACAATAGCAAAAGAACCAAAACTGACAAATATACAGACCAAGCAAATAAATATAAAAACAATAGAATAAAAATGACAAACTATTTCTGTTTCCCCCACAAAATCAATTTTCAATTAAAAATGGTTAGTATAAAATATAGGGCTATCAAGCAATTAAATTTTTTAATCTAATTAATTACATGATTTGGCGATTAATTAATCTAATTAATCGCAATTTAATTTTTTTATTAAATCACAAAGCAATTAGTGTAAAGCATCAAATATTCATTACAAAAAGTAGCTTCAGAATTTTTTTTTTTTTTTTGATTCAACATAGAAATTTTTACTCATGAACTTTTGGACCATAAGGGTGAGTAAATGATGACTGAATTTTGGGTGAACTATAAATATGGAAATATTTTTTTAAATAAAATTAGACTCTAAATAAGAAACTAAAACTGCCAGTAGGTGGCGGTAAATGTCTTGATGATTAAGTCGTTCATTCATTCATTCGATTCATTCAAACGGCTGGATTTGTTCATGAGTAAAATAAATGGTTTTCTTCAGGCATCTTAAACTTGAAGCGGCACTACACAGACTGATGACATGTATGACATCAAAGTAGTAAAGTATCGCGAGAGCGAATAGAGAGCAGACGGCTCTGTATGCTATTTGCTCTCAATGTACTTTGATATCAGACAACCAGTCTGATATCAGTCTGTGTAGCGCCGCTTCAAGTTCAACAAGTCTTTTATGAATGGTTCACTGAATCATTGATTTTTACTCGGTTCATTCAAAACGCAATATTAAATTATTTACTAAACTGTTGTATAAAATCAGTATTGCATTTGCACCCGTTATATAGGGGACAACATAAATATTATATAAATGAGACAAAAACAGCACTCAAGCAATACTGCACTCATTATCATGTGATATTGCTTAACTCATATGATCTAAATATGAGACGACAGTGCATCCAGAAAGTATTCACAGCGCTTCACTTTTTCCACATTTTATGTTACAGCCTTATTCCAAAAGGGATTAAATTATTTTTTTTCCTCAAAATGCTACAAACAATACCCCTTAATGACAACGTGAAAGAAGTTTGTTTGAAATCTTGAATCAAAATTGAGCTCAGGTGCATCCAGTTTCCATTGATCGTCCTTGATGTTTCTACAACTTGAGTCCCCCTGTGGTAAATTCAGTTGACTGTACATAATTTGGAAAGGCACACACCTGTCTATATAAGGTCCCACAGTTAACTGCATGTCAGAGCACAAACCAAGCCATGAAGGAATTGTCTGTAGACCTCCGAGACGCAATGTATCGAGGCACAGATCTGGGGAAGGGTACAGAAAAATTTCTGTATCATTGAAGGTCCCAATGAGCACAGTGGCCTTCCGTAAATGGAAGAAGTTTGGAACCAACAGGACTCTTCCTAGAGCAGACAGCCCAGCCAAACTGAGTGACTGGGGGAGAAGGGCCTTATAGTCAGGGAGGTGACCAAGAACCCGATGGTCACTCTCACTGAGCACCAGCGTTTCTCTGTGGAGAGGGGAAGAGAACCTTCCAGAGAAACGACCATCTCTGCAGCACTCCACCAATCAGGCCTATATGGTAGAGTGGCCAGACGGAAGCCACTCCTCAGTAAAAGGCACATAACAACCTGCCTGAGGTCCTGCAAAGAAGAATGAGAGAATCTGCCCAAAAATAGCTGTGCCAAGCTTGCATCATACTCACTCAAAAAGTCTTGAAGCTGTAATTGGTGCCAAAAGTGCTTCAACAAAGTATTGAGCTGTATTGAGGCTGTGAATACTTATGTACATGTGATTTTTTTTTTTTTTTTTTTTTTTTTTTTTTTATAAATTTGCAAAGATTTCAAACTACTTCTTGTCATTATGGGGTATTGTTTATAAAATTTTGAGGGGGAAAAATTATTTAATCACTTTTGGAATAAGGCTGTAACATAACAAAATGTGGAAGAAGTGAAGACTTTCTGACTGCATTGTACAGGCTCCATCGCGCAGTGAGTTGTTGCCCTGCATCGTATTTGTCATCAATCAACTGTATGAAATGTCAGATGAACTATAGTTTTGGGGCGAGGCAAGCGCGTTAATTGCATTAATTTTAATGCGTTATTTTTTTACCATAACTAATTAATCTAATTGACACGTTAAATAGACAGCCCTTATAAAATATATAAATAATATGATTAAATGATAATGGATGATAAATAGTAAAAATGATTGACTGTAAATAATATCTAAAGAAATTGTTTTTATGATCTGTAGGTCTTTCCCCCCTTCAGACTGCTGCCCAGGAAAGTCACTCTAATAGTTGGAGCAATGATGCAGGTAAATCTTTTTCTCACATTTTTATTTATTCCAGTACATTTCACTTTCCACTTGTCTAATGCACTCAGATCTTATGAGTAAATGAGCCGTTGAATGAACAAAACGCAAGCTAATGCTGCAGTCTAGAGTTGCAAAACATAAGTACATTAACTGTGTTTACATGGACACCTTTTTTTTAGTTCAACATTAAATCATTCTGGTTAAAAATCTAATTTGTGTGTGAAATTTGTGTACATTTTCAAATAACAAATAACAAATAATTATTCACCGGAAACTTTTGTACTGTATATTGTATATTTGATGCAAATTACTAACCTCAAGCATGCAGTCACTCATTTAGAATATACTGCAAATTCATTATGACTAAATTGTGCATACGCGTATATTTTCATGTAAAAATTTCCATGAGAAGTTCTCCTGTGCATTTAAAAATGAACAGTCCACGTAATAATAAGTGATTGAGACCCAGTGACTGTCTTGTCCTGGATGAATGGATAAAATGATGGTCAAAAATACCACTGGCAAACATCTCAGGCTATGACATGGATGTCTGCTTCCAGGATGATAACTGTCAGGACAACTTGCCATACTCATTTTCCTCAGCATTGCTAAAACCACTGCACTCAAGCGCATAATTAACATGGAAGCCAGCATGATTTGCGATATTTGCCAATGGTCCTCCAACCTTTTTTTTTATTTTTTATTTTTTTTATCTCGTAATGTTATAGAACAACAAGAGCTACGTCTGTGCGTAAAACGTCATGACGCCATTACTGTGTCAGTAATGAACATGCACAGAACATCCCCATTTCAGAAAGTAAAAGAAATATACCACCACTTTCAGTCCGAATTAAATTTAGTTTTTGCTAATTTTTGGACTGGGCTAATATCCCAAATTATTAGGGCCCAAGTAAATGTACTGTCAGTTAGGGCTGTGCAATTAAGCGTAATTGATTATCGATTTCAAGTTGACTATTAATTTTGGATTCCATGAAAAGTGAGTGTTATAAAATGCAGTACTATTGCTAAACTGCGGAACATGTCTTATATTAAACAGTGTCATTAAAAGCACATTAAGCCGCAAAAGAGACACTGTTCCCATGTGGCTTTCTGTGCACAGACTTTGAGTCAGAGCCGAATGTGGATAAGCACATGGGCTTCGGATAGGCAGCTAAACAAAATGTCCGAATGCCTTTTTGGAGAGTATTTACGTAGACACAGTGGGTTATGTCTTAAGTAAACTTACGCAGTTGAGAAAGAAAATGCATGACCGCACCCACGCCATACGGAGAGGTGTCACAGGCAAGTAGGAGAGGTTTTCCTGGATCATAATGCGCAAGGCACTTACTGTTCAGTAGCCGTTGTTTGCTGGCTTTGAATGCCTCTTCACAATTTGGTGACCAATTCCATTTTGTGTCTGCTTGCAAAAGCTGGTGCAGAGGGTGCAACAAAGTTGAAAGGTTGGCCACAAACTTTCCGTAATAATTTAGCAATCCTAAGAATGACCTTAGCTCTGAGACATTCCTTGGAGCTGGGGCAATTATGATTGCTTCCACTTTCTCTTCTGTAGGGTGCAAACCCTGCTCATCTATCCTGTACCCCAATTATTCTACAGAGTCTTGAAGGAAAGCACACTTTGCGAGTTTCATCCTCAGTCCGTGCTTCTCTAGCCTGGCAATCACCTGATCCAGTACTGCTAGATGTGCTTCTTCAGTAGATGCTGATACTAAAATGTCATCCATAAAACAGACCACATTATCTTTCCCCTGCAGTATCTGGTCCATTGTGTGCTGAACAAAATACAGCTGGAGCTGTCGAAACACCGTAGGCCAGGCGGTGATAACGGAAAAGACCCTTGTGGGTGTTGATTGTCAGATACTGTTCTGACTCAAGATCTAGAGGTAACTGTTGATATGCGAATGACAGATCAAGTTTGCTAAACACTTTACCTCCTGCTAGGGTGGCAAACAGATCCTCAGTATTTGGCAGTGGATATTCTTCAGGGAGTATACAACGATTCACAGTCACTTTGTAATCACCGCACACTCTGACAGAGCCATCCTTCTTGGGAACCACTACTATAGGCGCTGCCCAATTACTTCGTTCCACCTGAGTGATGATTCCATTGCTTTGCAGTCGCTGCAACTCTTTCTCCACAGCATCCCTCAGAGCATATGGTACAGGTCGCGGCTTATGGAATATTGGTTTACTATCACGCTGAACTCGGATTCTAGCCTGGAATTCTCTAATCTTTCCATAACCGTCTTTGAAAAGATCCTAATGCTTGTCCAGTATGGCTTTAAGAGAGGGCTCAGTTCTTGTCTCATGTTTTAGGCTGAAAATTTTACCTCAGTCAAGCTTGATCTTCTGTAGCCAATTTCGTCCTAGTAATGGTGTTTTGTCACCCTTGACTACCATCAATGGCAGTCTCCATTCATTTCCGTTATACTGGACTGGAACTTGAATTTCTCCCAGAACTGGTATTGTATCCCCTGTATATGACGAGAGACTAATTTCAGCTGGCTGCAAGGGGCAGTCGTTCAGGAGCTCTTTGTATACGGATTCTGGAATTAGAGAGACAGATGCGCCAGTGTCAGTCTGCATGGTTACTATCTTCCCTGAGAGTTCCAGTTGCAGAAATAGTCCATTTTTTTGTCCTTGTGCAGTGTAAACTGTAAAAAGTTCAAATGCATCAACAGGAGCACTTAATTCGTCAGCCATAGCTGTCACTAACTGGGCTTTACCTGCTCATTTACTGCTTTTGCAGACCTTTTTCAAATGGCCTGTTTTACCACATGCATGACATACTGTAGTGCGGAAATGGCATTCATGTGGCTGATGACCCTCTCTGCCACAACGATGACATGCAATTTTACGTCTGGCCGAAGAGCTCTGTGCCGATCTGCTCGATGCAGAGAAACCTGAATGCAAAGATCCTTTCTGTGGTTTGTTCATCTGTCTTCCCCGTGAAAAACTGGCAACCTTGTGAACACCAGCACTGGAATGGTCATCACGCTCTGTCAGCTCCTTTGTATCCTTGTATGCCAGTTCAAGGCCAAGAGCAATTTCACAGGCTTGTTTGAAAGTCAAATCCTTCTCAGATAAGAGACGCTTGGGGTAAGCTTTACCTGACATACCACAGACAAACTGATCCCTCAGTGCATCATTGAGGAACTGGCCAAACTCGCATGTGCTAGCAAGTCTTTCCAGGTCAACACTATAGTCTGTTAACGTTTCACCTTCTCTCTGGTTTCGTCTGTGAAATCTGAAGCGTTCAGCGATCAATATTGGCTTTGGCTTAAAATGCAGCAACAACATTTCAGTCATTTCTTTTAATTGTTAGTTCTGTCACTTTCCTTGGTTGACTCAAATTCTTCAGTATTCCATACTCTGTGGGACCCAAGACACTTAGGAACATGTCAGCTTTCTTTTCTGCTGCAATCTCATTTGCTGCAAGCCAGTTTCAAAATCTTCTTTCTTTCAAATTCAGGTACGTTGCCAATCATTGCCATGTTGCTGTCACTTTAATTTCCGTTTATCACCTCCATGCAATTCTGATTTTTTTTATTTATTTTTTTTTACTCCAGTTTATTTTCTCCCATATGTTTTGTTGTACTTGCAGTCTCTCCATGAAGTACTGACGATGGCCACTAGATGTCAGTCTTCTGCTTTTTTTTTCTAGAGCTGCCGACTGATTAGTTTCCTCCATCACGCAGTGTGATAGGCTTGAAACTTTCGATTTCTAGTTGCTTCAATAACTGACAAACTGTTACTCTAGTATTGCAAATTCACTTGCACTTTTACTTTCCTTCGCTGTGGAATCCAAGTCCTCATCGCCACTGTAGTGTTTTTATGGGAAAAGAAAGAGAGAGACACGGAGGTATAACGTTTGCAGTCTTTACTGTTTTACCAACTTCCCGGTCTGCTACTGAAACAACCCACAGCGCATGTGCGCTATGAAAATAGCGTAATGCATGTAACACAGTTGCACCAATGTACCACAGTGTTTCTCAACGGGGGCATTCAGAGAACAACAAGGGGGCATTGGTAAAGCTAAAGCACTGAAAAGAATTTACGTGCACAAAAATGTTTCGCGCTGACAACAATCCGGTGGTGGCTAGAATCCAGCACTGACTAGAACCACGCAGCAGAGGAATTGAAAGTTGACAAGCCATTAAAAAAGTATTGACTTAAGAACCACTTATATTTTCAATAAATCATGTTCCCATTCACTCCAGTGATGAATTTTAAAATTAATTAAACTAAATTCTATTTATTAGGTAAAACTTTTACATTTTTAGCCATTAACTAATGCCAATGCCTAATGCCAAAATGATTTCTTTGTTCATCAAGTAATTTACTGGTCAGGCATTATTGTTAACTCGCAAGACTGTAAGGAGAAAACGACAATTTGATGGATCATTTAAATATATTCTGTAATCACATATAGATAATGTATTAATTATGCCGTCACATCTGAGCACGGAACGTTGGATAGTTTCAAGATAGTTAAAATAATTAATAATAATAATTTCTAATTGTTCATATGTTTTATTCTTGTTAGAAGAGTTGTTGTTTTTTTTTGGTTTTTTTAACTGATTATGAACACAAATTAATCATGACAAACCAAAAAAATTTGAATTGAATTAATTATACCAATGACAAACACAAGCTGATAACAATTTAGGCCTATAATTATAACAGAATTTTTCATGAAAAATCATGATTGTATTTATTTTTTTTCGAAAGTAAGATTAATGTAAGTAGCTTCTTGCAATAATCTCCTAAATGCGTAATAAAACCTAAGTGCAAACATTACCGCTTTAATGACCGTATACGGTCGTTTTTACTGCCCAGTGACAGCCCAGATTATACTCTGAGTGAAATGAGAGAGAAGTTGATTTGTTGCCCCTACGAGTTTATAATAGTATATTTTAACTATATTTTCAAATGGATAAAGAAAAAAAAACATGTGAATAAACAGTCTCATGTCTATTTTTAATATAGGCGTACTATTTATTAATTTATTCTATTTTATTTAACATTTTTACATTTAACACGAATAATCAAACATTTAACATAACATTTAACAAACATTTAACATTGCACAACAATTTTAAATGTCTACTCATTTGTCCATTTTAAAATTTATTCATTTACATGTTTGTTTTAATTAAATTGATTTATGCTATTCCTTATTCTTTCAGTTTATAAGGTGTCACAACAAATCCTGCATTCCTATTCTTCCATACATAATATAATAGCCATAATAATGTAATAAGGCCCAACAAAGTCTGACAAACACAGCCCTCAACATAGAACTCAGATGTTTAAACTTGTAGTCATTTTGTTCATGTGGAGGCTGCCAGTGTATGGGAATATACACGTTTAATCATCCATATTTCATCAGTTCTTCTGCGTCTCCTCACAGCGTTTTAATAAAACGATGTCCAACAACACAAAGAGTTCTCTCTGAAGTCACAAGTTCCCTTCAAGATATAATGCGAAGTATGCGACTTGCACGCTTAAGTTTCAGAAACTTCGTCATCGAAGTTATGTCTATAGTTTATATAAAACATTGAAGTTTATATGTATTCTTTATATCACAGGTTTTCAAACCCTGTCATGAGACTGTAACAATATTTATTAGCTCAAAAGGGGAAATATTAATAATTAGTCATAACTCGTTAAATTATAAATATTTGAATCAGTTAATCAAATTAACTTAATGTAGCTGAATTAATATTACAATCAATTAATCTGTTCGGCCAGCGAACACTCAGTATTAATTGTCTATCAACTCTTATAGAAAGGATATTTTCTGTGGCCACAGAGTATCGCTTTCTTAGCATGTAGCTGTGATCGAATCATTATCAGGGACATTGGTTTTATAAGCAGACCAGAATCAACTCTCAAGAGTGTGCACACAAGTTTTATTTAACTACATCACAAACGCATAACTAAACTAACAAACACAAAAATACCATTCACGCAGTGAGAGAGTGGAAAATTAATTTGAACCATATCATAACAGGGGAATGAAACAATGGAAAGAGTAAATTAACAATTGCTGGACGAACCATCAGTTTCAATATTATAAGCACCTTTGTTAAAAGGAGTTGACAGTCTTAATACTAAATTGCCATTTAGTGTTCAAACGATACTTGCAAATGCCTTAGCTGTCCGGATCTGCAGGCTCATGAGAAAATTCTTGATGGTTTGGTCCGCTGGCGTGAAAGTTTTAATCAATATCTTTGGCGTTGATGAAGAAAATGAAGACATACTTTGCGCTGTTAATTTGACTCTTTTGTGGTCGCTGCAGTTGTGCATGGCTTGAAGTGAAATGGAGGCCTACCAGCCCGGCTCGGGCCGGGTGGCCCTCGTTGTACCAACAGGAACAGAGCAAAGAACTAGAAGTCCATAAGCACTAAAACTAAACTCAACTGAGTGTGATTTTTGTGGAGGCTTTTGAACTCTCCAGACAGTCGACACCTTCAAATCTTGGCTTGACCAATGAGAAAGGTGCCATTTTCTGGCGGGGGATTTCATTTGTTTGAAAGTGAGTTCATTTGCCTGGGTTTGTATGTTTGTGTCCATTTATACTCTGATAAATACACAAGCACACAATGCATTCTATATTTCGATGTCCACCAACATGTGAGTCATTAAACAAGGAGTAATTTGATAGTAAACATCACCTAGATGAAATACATTATCTCATAGTTCCAACTTTCAGGCATGCCTAACACTACAACATACGAAAGAACAACATACAAACCCTAATAATAGACACGATGTACTGGGGAAATGCATGTTCATTCATTTAGACGAGGTTTTTAATGAATTAATGGCAAAGAGTCCAGTTTATAGACAATGTCTGGTTCTAGTGGCCTGTCTCCTAAGGGTCTTTGAAATGTGTGTAAAGAGCACATGGTGCAGATGGGGTGATAACGCTCAGTGGGGGAGCCAGACCTTACGGGGCCTGCATGGGTGATTGCCTTTTACAATTGTGTTTGATCACTCCAGACACTACAACCCCCCCTTTCGATCGTTGTTGTTTATCCTCTGGACAACGAGCGATGTCAAAGGTGCAGAAAGATCAGACACATCTGGCATGCAGGGCTGGAGGTTGTGGTGATTCCCCAGGCCGCTGGTGTAGCTGGTAGTGGGGTTCAGGTCTCTGAGCTTACTCAGCAGGTGTCGAGGTAGCAGGTGCCTTGACAGTGTCACCTGTTGTCTGGACATCTGTGGAGCAGGTGGTTGTAGGAGGAGGCTACGGGAGTTGTAGTGTGAAGAGTGTTTCAGACTCACCTAGGTCTGATGGCAGAGGGGCAGCAGGTGATTGTAGCCTCTGCTCTCAGTCAGAAGCAGTCTGAAGTTTGCAGTGTCACTCTGCTCTGGTGGTGTGGCTGACTTGAGCAGGGCTGCATGGTGTTGTGTGAGTGGTCAGAAGCTTGTGCTTCTCAGTAATAATCAGGTAAGTACTGTTCAAGGGGCTCTCTTACTTGCGTTAGAAGCTCCTGTGGGTCTGATGCAGGCGTGTCCAGTCGTCCTTGTGCAGCCTCGGGATGGCTGCTGTGTGAAGTGTTCTGGGTTTTGCAGTTCACAGTTCCTTGTGTGTTACAAACCCTTTTTGATGAGGCATGGTGTTTGTTAAAGGCCTTCTGTGTCAAGTAATGTAGTTGGCGAATAGGCATTGTGCGGGGGCAGGCCGTAATATGGTGACTTACAATCGGATGGAGATTTCGGAGGAAAAGGCTCTTGAAGCTGGTGTCCTCCTCCATCCCAGGCTCATTGCGAGCTCTGAAGTAAGCTTGTCTGAGTCTGTGGTAGTAGGCGTAAGGAATTTCATGTCTGCCTTGTTTGGTGTCTAGGGCAGCAATCAGTCCGCTTTCAGACTCTGAGTCTGAGAATTCCTTGATGATGGTTTGTTTCAACTGCCGGTAGTTGGATTGGATGCTTTCTGACTGCCGAGCCAGAAAACGCCACACCTCTGGTCCGGAAGTGATCCAGAGAATATAGAGTCTATCTTGGTGGGTCGCACTCATCAGAGACTGCAGGTGAAAGTCAATGTCTCGTAGATAGCCGTGGACGTCATGGTGTCCTGCAAGCTCTGGGGTGAGTGCAGGGATGTGCCTGGTTATCCGTTGGAGGTCTTTGAATGTCACTTCATGTGCCGTTTCAGGGTCTGTCTGAATTAATCCTTCTCCGTCTGCGGCCGCAGAGGCTCTCAGGAAATGGGCTGGTGAAGTGTCTAGCAGCGGGCACTGGCTCCTCCCCCCTTTTTGTGAAGGGTTGGGGGAGTTTGCACTGCTAAGGTAAAGTTCAGGCAGGTACCCTTTTCTTAGGGGGTCCGTTTGCAGTTGGTAGGACTGTTTCAGTTCTTTTTGGACCATGTTAAGCTCCTCTTTAATGCTGTAGAATCGCTGAGTCAAGTTCTGGACGTCAGCTCTGGCTGCATGCAGACTGCCTTCAAGGGCCTTAACTTTAGTGTATCTCTCTTTAAGTTCCACATTAGCTGTTTAACAGTGTCTTTGTGTGAAACAGTTCTCTTTCAAGGTCTTGCTTGGTGGCATTTTCCAGTTGCTCTTGGTGCCCAGCAGCAGTCAGAGCCTCCTGAAGACCAGTGATCTCCTTCGGTTGTTTCGTTCTGTTGCCGTCCTTGCATATGTCCGGTGTCGTCTCTCGCTGAGCAGAATGGAGCTGTGTGACTGGCAGTTTGAGTTCGTTTACCTCCTATCGGAGCCCTGCAAGAGAATGGGCCAAGGAGATAATGAAACTGGTCAGCTCTTCGTTGCTCAGGCTGGGTTTCGGGTGTCCACTTGTGTCGCCGTCTCGTTGTTCCTTCCTCTGCCACTGCAAGTCGTTCGCTGCTTCAGGCTGAAGGATGTCCATCACGCTGCTCTGCCGTGCCTCCAAAGGGTGCTGGTGGGGGGCAGGGCTGGATGTCTGAGGCCTGTTGGCACATTTGTGGGAACACAGGAGAGACATGGCAAAGGCAAAACGCAAGTTTGTTTGAGGTGGCAAGCTATCTGTGTGGGGGAAGCGGCTATGTGCTAAATTCACCAAGAATTTGAGTGTCTGTGTTGACGGGTCTGTAAGTAGTCAGCTAATGACAGGCTGTACATGTAGTCAAACTATTACTCAAAACTGATGGTTCTCACAGGTTTGGTCACTATGAGGATAACAAACAAACAAAATGGAGAAAAGGGAGAAGAAAGAAAAAATTAAGATGGAAAGGGAAAGGAAGGGAGATTTACTATTTAGTTTAAGTTAAGAGATATGGCTAAGCAGTTGTCACTTGTTCAAGTAAATGCTGCAGTAGACTCATAAAACCATAGGGGGCCTGATAGCTGAGCTAACAGGAACACATCAAACACCTAAAGGTCAAAAAGAAGAAAAAGAAACAATGGGAAATGTTTCTAGTTCTCTCTGAGGCTCACAGTGCATTTACGGTAACTGTACTTCATGGACTAGGCACTGAGTGAGAAGGGGTAGAGAAGAACAGGAATTAGGTTACTAATAACCTGTATAGCTCATTAAGGAAATGGCAGTTGCTAGAACTGGATTCCTATGCAGAGAGAGAAGATGTTGATGGTAAGCAAACTAAAAATAAGGTAAAAAGCAAAAGTAGGATGTCCTTTATAGCTCTGAAAAAAACTAAAAGGGAAGGCAATTAAGCAAATTGATTTAATTAAATGTTAAATTAAATTCAACTTGGCTGAATAGTGATATTCAAGCTAAAACTAAAGTAAATAAATGAAATAAAATAACAATAGAGGAGGAGGAGTCAAAAATAAAATAAGGTATATGGGGAAGGACCAACCTAACTGGGACAGGAAAGTACTTGAGAGCTCAAACAGAGGGTGAAACCAAGTTAGGAGAGGCAAAGAGAGAGGAGGTGTTAACATTACACTCACACTTTATCTAAGTGTTAGTCGGATGCTATTGTTTCAAATTCACACGAGCGGATCGATATGAAAACAATAACTCGTTCTGAGAAATGAGCGTTGCTCAGATGCTCAGTTGCTCACTACTGTAGTGAGATTACTTCATCACTCAGTTTAATTGTAACGAATGTGTAGCGGTTATTAATCAATTTATGGATGAAATATGAATATAATAATTCATAAGGTTATGAATAAATTATGATTCATATATCGACCCAACGGGGAATTAAACATATATTGTGAATCAATTACAACGAATTATAATCAATTACATATATGATTAGTTCTGGTTTAATAATTATTTAGAGAAACTGTTCGTTTGTCCAGCAAACTAAGTCCCTCACAGAATATTATAAACAGAGTTATTATCTGGCCATGAAAATAACTTGCTATTATAACATCAAAGCATAAAGCGATCGAAAAACGTTAAAGTGACTTGGTTTTCAGCTGAAAGAACAAACAGAACAATCGAGCATGAATTAAGTGTTTAATATATATGCAGCTATGACTACAGGGATTATACTACGTCTAAAATATATACAGAAGGTATACACATATATATACACAAGAGTGAAAATGAAGAAAAGACAGGAAAAGAAAGATGATCAAAGAATGGCAAATTACACAGTCAAACCTTTTTGAGAGAGCCAGCACAGAAATCAGTTTAAACAAATTTCAGGTAAATTCTAATACTTGCGTATTGGTTCAAGTCCGTGAGTAGCAGTTTCAATGCGCTTGGCTTGGTTGGTCCTTTCCGAGAGGGTTTCTCCGGCGGGGTTTTCAAAAGAGGTTTAAACTTAAGTAACTTAACCGAAGAGAGAGAGATAGAGTCCAAAGAAGTGGTCCCGAAGATGAGCGCGATGGCCGCGCGTGGTCGTGCACGAGGAGAGACGTGTACGAGGTGCTCGTGAGACAATCGGGAGAGAGAGCCAGAAATTGTGCGTCTTTGCTTTTATGACAGATAAGCCGACACACCTCCTTGAGGTGGGGTAGCCAATAACATGGGTGCAAAGTTGGCGGGAAAGCTTTTCCTTTGTTTGGCCTCACGACTTAATCTGCATGATTTATGACTCTCAGATCAGATCTCCAAATGGAGTGCGTTCTTCACAGTATCATTAAACACATAGAAAAATGCATTTATCAGCGGTGTGACATATCTCAGTGAATAGCTCGTGTCCGGAGCTTTACGGAGAGACCAAACTCGATAGGTCAGAAAGGCATAGGAGAGAAGTTATGGTTTACAGACAAAATTATATCGTTAAAATGCACACTAGCACAAATACACTCATTTAAACACTAGGAAACATGCATAGGCCCTAAAAATATATGAAATATATATTTCAGCATAGTGGTAGTTTACAAATACAGTTCAAAATGTATGATTGTGTGTTTCTGTGTCTGTCTGTGTGTGTGTTTTTGTGTGTCCCTGTGTGTGTGGGGTGTTGGAATGTGGATCTGGTCAGTCTCTGGGGGGGGTTTTACAACCCAGTCCAGTATGCTAAAAGCGTTCTGAACATTCCAAAGTTTATTGATTATCCTGATACGTGTGCATACGCTACAGATTCCCCCTTTCGGCCAACGAAGTTCCTGTGCGGACTTCGTTGGACGGTAACCAAGTTCGATGGCACATGGATCCGGATGGTCACGCAGCAGGTGGTTCCTACTGGTCCTTGAGGGAGGGCAGATAAGCCCTTGTTCATGGACTCTTGCATCCCTTTGATCCCTTGGGATAGGATGAAGGCCAGGCCCAGGGCGAGTGTGTACTTGATTGCCATGGAGAAGCGACGGACTGTGTTGGCAGCAGTCCAAGCTTGGGCTTTAGGTGAGCTGGTCAGGACAGGCAGTGCTTGGAGGGCTGCATCGATGGGAGTACTGTCACTTAGCTGGGACCTCCCTTTGTCAATCCTCAGTTCCAGTCCTGGATCTAAGGTGTGATGGTGATTCCTGGAGGAGGATGGGATTTCCAGTTCTGACTGGTCCTCTTTGCTTGAGAGACAGTACACTGCCAGATGGCTGCGATGAAGGATGGAACCCAGGGGTACCTGGATCCACTTACTTGGATTGGGCAGGTTGACACGAGTGGCGGTGCTGTGCTGATTGTAGGTTAGGGTGGCAGCATGAGTGGGGGTGTGGATGAGCAGTTGATCACCCACAATCTCGGCTTGTGCTCTGCTGACTGGGGCGCGAGGCTTGGCCTCGGCAGGGCAGCGTGTGTTGCTGGTCATGGGCTGCAACCGGCCCATTCCTTCAGTGTGGTTTCTGAGGAAGAGCTGGTTTGGGCAGAAGTACTGAAAGTCTTTGGTGAAACTACACCTGCTAAAGTGGGGAGCCGGGCACAGCCGTGGGTTGCTGTTGTGGTAGGCTACCGCAACTGAGGTGTGTTTCTTGGCATGGGTGTTACGTTGCCGCCACCTGACATTGACCGTGTCTTTGGGTCTGCCAGTAGCAAAGTCCAGCACAGTTTGTGTAGGATACTGAGGAATCCTATTCATAGCCACTCTGTCCATAGGGAAGCTAATTTCTCGTAGCAGGTCTGTCAACAGAGCTATAACCAGCTGATTTTGGGCAAAGTCATTCTGGAGGACTGTAAACAGTTGCTTCCTTGAGTTCGCCGTTTGGATCAGCAGGAAACTGTGAGTGCGGAGAACCACCGCAATACCTTTCCAGGATTTGCAGGTGGTTTGCAGGGTTTGGCTCTGTGTTGCGAGTTGCTTTCTCAGTTGTAGGCGGAGCTTGTTGTGATGCTGATGAGGGGAGCGGGCTGTGATGAGACTCAAGTCTCCTGGTTGGTACAGGTGTAACGGCAGTGGCACCTGCCGTGCCATCAGTAGTTCCGTGGGGAACACCGGAGTTGACTCCTGTATGGTGTCTGTGATGGCCATGAGCATAAGAGGAGGTTTTACCGTCCAGTCTTTCTGGTCGACTGACCGTAGAAACGTGACTCCTCGGTTTTGCAGTGGAGCTCGGTGCTTTTCGTTTGCAGTCTGGACGTGACGGCAAACTTGACATCCTCTGGCGTGCTCTGCCACATCTTTCTGCATGCTGGGCCGGTACGCCACTTGTTCCAAAGTCTCATAAATAGTTCTGGTGCCATGGTGTTTGGCACATGGTGTGTCGTGGGTGTATATCAGTTCACCCCCCTTTTGGCCCTGTGGCAGTACAAGCTTTGGCGCTGTGAGGACATCAGGGACATACTTTAGAAAGTTTATTCCCACACGCAGCATGTGGTCGGTCTCGTGCAGTCGTTTGTTGCTAGGGGCCGCCGTGGGACCAGATGCCGGGAACGGGAGGTTGGAGGGGTCTGAGTGGTGGTACAAAACATTTCGAATGGAAATGTTGGAAAGTTTGGTTGTCAGTGGCAGTGGCAGTAAGGTGGGAAATGTTGCAGGAACAGTCCGCTGGCTGCGGGTTGTTGTTGCCACACTAAGGGTGGGTGAATGGGGTGGGTGTGACCATAGCTTGTTATGCAGTGTGCCAGTCTTGGCAAGGGCATTAGTTTGGTCGTTCACACCTTTGTCACGCCCTGGTTGCTTCAAGCATCTTTTCACCTTTTCCCAGTAAACGATCATGTCGTGTGCTTGGGTGAGGTGATCATGTGTCTGGAACATGTGTTGATGTTTCACCTGCTTGTTGCATTCAGTCTTGAAACCAGTTTGTTTCCAGCCCAGAAGATGGCATGTGAAACAAGGTCTGGCAAAGTGTGAGTCTGTGCACATGAGTTCTCTGATGTTATGGACAGAGGAGACTTGAAAGGTTTTGAGGGTCGCTGCTGCTTCACCATACTGACATGACTGGGGACCCCACCTGCTGTTCTGTGGTTGGCAGGGTTGGTTGTTTAACCATCGTGCCCCTGCACTTGCCTGTAAGATGCCCTCATGGTTGTAGGAACGTCCATCGACGTAGGCCGTGGGCATTCCTTGGCACGCATTCTCTTTGAGGTATCTGTGACAGGCTGGTCGCTGTTGTTGGGGTACCAGTATCTCAAGTGTCAACGCTGGTGTGCTGTTATAGCAGTTTTGACAGGCAGCTGAGTCTCCGCTCCGTGCAGACTTGTGCTTTCTGGCACGTTGTGGCAGTGGCACCTGCTGGTTCAGCCTCCTGAAGTCGCTGGTGGGTCGCCACTTGCTGTCTGGTTTGACAATGGACCAGGTAGGGACTGAATAGGTGCTGTTGCATGGGCAGATAACACCTTTTCCTTCTGTTGAATGAACAACCTCCTGTACTGGTTCATGTGGGGCGATGTGACCTTCGTACTGCCTGATTAAGGTGGGAGGAGCATTTGGGTGTGTTGCACTATGCACTGTGTGAAGTTTAGTGAGACCACAGCATAAAAGGTCTTTGTCAAATGTCACTTTGAATTTGTGCAAGACGTTTCTGAGTCTTCGACAGTCTGCATCATTCTTTAGCGCACTTGCATCTTTCTGGATCTGTTGGCCTTTAGGCTCAAACCTTGGGAAGGGCTCCTCTGTTGTGGTGTTAGCTGTCAGGTTGGCTGTCCGAGGTGCAGCGCTTTCCTGAGTTTCACAGGCAGGCTGGTTAGCGACTGTGGGTACTGCAAGGTGTTTGTCCTCCATCAGCTCCGTTCTGTGCACCTGTTCTGTGGGTACCAGTTTGATGGAAGTGATGGAGATGCTCTTGAAGGATGCTGTGAAACTTGTGTTGCTTAAGCTTCCTTCTGGGACCATGGCAGCTGGTATTAAGTTAATGACTGTTAACTTGCGTTCAAAGTCATAGGGGCCGTGGTCCATTATCCATTCTAGATGGTGGGCTTTGGGAATGCTGATGTCTGTGACCATGCATTCGTTGAGCCAGCTGTGAACTACGTAGGGTGACACTTCAGTTAGCGGTGTGACTTTTAGAGCAAGTCCAAGTTCCACGCCTTCAGGTGACAGTGTGAAGGAGCCCAGCATGTGGCTTAGGGTTTGACCACATTGCCTGTTGAGCCAAACAGCACCCCCTTTGGTGTAAGGTGGTACTACAATTTCCTGTATGTTGATCCAAACAGCACCCCCTTTGGTGTAAGGTGGTACTACAGGTTCCTGTATGTTGATCAGGATGCAGACCTGTTGGATAGTCTGGCCTGACAGGAAGTTGGCAGTGTTGACAGGAACAACAGGAAGCTGTACAGTCATAGGGGCCCACAACAACTCACTTGCACTGTCCGTATGAGCATTAGAGTGCATCAGGAGGTCTGGAAGGACCAGGAAGTGATGGGTAAAATGCCGGTTGTTCCATTTGAAGTTCAAAACGCAGATGTCCTTGACAGTCATCATGGTTGGCAGACGAAAGTCTAGTGGAAAGTGTGTTTGCTTGTTGACAAATGGGAGGTCCGGTGTTCCTTCACTGAGAGCACTTAACAGCGTGTGGCTGAAGGCTGAGTTGTCTGCCCACAGTGTGAGAATAATGTCTGTTGTAGTTACATCATTCAGCTGTGAGTCTGTCGTGACCTTGGAGCAGAGGGAGTTACAGTCTATGGTGAGTTGAAGTGCGCCAGGTAGCGAACTTGAACTGTGCTCTGAGACGGGGTTCCTTATTAAATTTAGCTGGGAGATTTCCCGCGACCTCTGTGACCTGACCGTCTGGCTCAGGTGGTCTGGGTGACTGGGAAGGCAGAAGTTCACACACTTGAGCCCAGGTTTTCAGCGGTCTGGCGTTCAATAAGGGCTCAAAACAGTCTAGCAGGTCTTTGTGGGTGAACCAGGGAAACGTGTCCATTTGCGCTACGCACACAGGAGGTACCAGGTTCACTCGACCAATGGTGTGGTGCATGGGAGCTGTGTGTTCAAGGTGGACCTCATTTGGACTGTGCGACTGCACATTCAGCTCACATCTTTGTGACTTGAGAGTCTGGCTTTGTCTTTCAGCTTCATTTCTCAGTCTTTCAAAAAGGTGAGGACAGGTTTCTGGGCAGTGATCGGAGTCTGGGTAACTGGTTGGATTTTCTACAGTCTTTTTAGACGCAGTTCTCTGCTTGGCTTGAGCTTCGTCGACCAAGTCTCGCGGCTGCTGAATAGACATGCTGCTTCAGCAGGCCAAGGCTGCCAGATGATCACTCACCGCAGGGTGCAGCTCTCGGAGAAGCAGAGGGTTGAAGATGTAATCTTCCTCCGTTGCTGGCTGATTACGTGCTCTGACGATAGGCCATTTGCAGTCGGCTGTAGCAAGTGTGTGGGTCTTTTAGTCTGCCCCGTTTTAGGTCCATGGCAGCAGGGAGCCCTTAATCTGATGCAGGGTCAGAAAGCTTTTGGATCAGAACCTGTCGCAGGTGCTGGCAGTTGGATGTGACAGCTGCTGGCGAAGGTTCTTGGCCGTTGGACGCTTTGGGCAGTGGACTTTTAACCCCATTTGGAATTAGGGCTTCTTGACTGGTTAGGGGAAACTCGGTGATGTGTGTTTCCCCTCCCATGCCACTTTTCAGTACTCTGTAACCAGTGTCAAGTTCATTCACATAGTCTCTTTGTTGTTTCGGAGCCATAACTCCTTTCTGGGCCTGTTTGAGATGATTTTCACAGGTCAGGGCTTTAGTCTGTCTTTCAGCTTAGTTTCTGCTTTGGCTAGGGGAGCTTCGCTGTGTTGGAGTTTTCCAGTCAGTTTTCTACGCTCCACCTCCAGGTGGAGCTCTGCAAGGGCTTTTTGAAGTCTTTGCAGCTCCTCCTGCAGCTCGGGTTTGGATTCATCCGCTGTCCAACGCTGGTCCTGGGTCTCGACGAGTCGCTGATCGTGGTGACGATGAATCTGGGCCTGATTCCTCCGGGCGTCCTCCGCCTGGAGCTTGAGGTTGTGGGCGATGGCTCGGATGACTCTCGCCCACTCTTTGTAGCTCGGCATTGGATCGTGGGCCATTAGTCGATTCAGGTTGTCGTCCAGCTGCTCGTTGCTTAGGTGCTGGGGATCCACAGCGTCGTTGGGCAGGATCGTGCTGGTCAGGGAGCCCAACCCGGTCTTGAGTCCGTCCCCATGGGTGCTGGGGCTGGCTGCTCTGAACACGTTAGCTTGCTGTTGGCGAGAGAAAGACAGCACAAACAGAACCAATGCAAGCACGCGCAGGGCTAACGACTTATAATAATGCATGATTATATAATTCTTTGGTTTGGTTCCAGTTAACTGGTGCAGACAGTTAGTGGAATGTAGGCTAGACACTTAATTGTCGATAGCCAAAAGGACCACGCGGGTCAATTTGTGTGGGTGAGTGCCGGATTTGAATAAAGATTTTGACAGGCGGTAGCCCTAAGAGTCCTTTGATGACTCTCGCTGCTCAGTCGTCTATCTATTACTCAGTTTTCCGTGATGGCTCTCACAGGCTCTGCTTTTACATGAACTGAAAGAAACAAACACAGTAGAGAAGCAAAACAGAACAGGGTGGATGCAATTAAATGAGAAATAGAGCAGTAAACAAATAGAAAGGAATAAAAATAGAATCGCAATAAACTAAAACAGAAGGGCTAGAGGGGAGAAGTGAAACTTAAACTTCCTATTCCAGCTGGGTTTATGATGGTGTCAGGCGAGTGCACTGTTGCGTCATAAAACCTAGAGGGATGGTATGGATCGAGAGCATAAGGGTTGGCCCGCACCTGAATAATTGAAGAATATGTAATATTCTGTGGCTTTCAATTAGGTGAGGTGACTGTATGTCACTAATTTAGGCCTGGGGGAATCGTGGGTGCTCAGATAAGGACTCAATGGCAAGCAGCCTTTCCTAGACGTTCAAACACTCTCCTGCGGTGTCCGTGGCCACCTGTCCCCTTTGTACCACGGTGCAACCTCTCAAACAGGGAACACCAGCACAATTGCGCACTTTGGCAAGGTATTTGCGCCAACGGCCCGAGTGATCGGTCAAAATTGAGTTTTCCCTAAACTCAGAGTCTGTCCCCTTTACGGGCAGTTACTCCAAACGGGCGGTTCTGTCGTGCAGAAGCCTGAGCAGGGAAATTAAACAAAATTGCCGTTTGTTGTCAATCTGGCTCGTTGCCTCCCTGTACCTGATACACAACTTGCTGATGTCCTTGCGTGTTGCCCGTGATACGAGGTCAGAATGTCTCCGATTCACACACAGTCAGTGCAAGAACCGCCAAGCCAGGTAGCTCCACTCACTGGAACTCACTGGAGCAACCGTCAACTCACCACCAGGCGGTGAAGGGCCTTCTCTGCAAGTGCACAAACAGTCAGGTAAACACGACTTAATTGTAAATTTAAATCTTGTTTAAATAGAATTTAAATAATTAAGTGTGTAGGATAAAAGAATAGGGGTCTAAAATGAACTAGCTAGAAGCAGAACAAAAGTAAAAATAAAATAAAACAAAAACAAATCAGATGCACTTGATTCAAATTTGAATTAAACTCTGTTCAATTAAATTTAAATGAGTGCATAGAATAACAGAATGGGAGAAAGAAAGGAGAAAGCCTTCCCTATTTGCAGATTCCCTAAAGAGAATTGCTTGTTGATGAGCAAAATGCCAACTGATTGACACCACTTAATTTTAAAATTCAATTAAACGTTATTTAATTAAATTCAAAATGAGTGTATGAAATAAGGGAGGCTTGGGTGTGCGTGAATGTTATTGCCAGCCAATAACAACAGGACCCAGAACTAAGAGTGAATGAAATAAAACATTAAGTAATAAAGGGGAATGAATTTCCAAAGTAAAACTAAAGAAATAACTTGAGAGAAAGGGAGAGAAAAGACAAAAAGGGAATAGATGAAATAAAACAAAGTAGAATAAAAATAAAATAAATAAACTAAAATAAAATAAAATAGAGTAGATCTGTGAATACAGGAAAAGAATGCAAGGAAAAGAGAATTGACTTATCTGGCAGTGTCCACCAGGGGGCGCACTCTCAGAAAGTAACTTCTCTTGTTGGAGGGGAAACTTAATTTAAATTAAAAATTTAAACGTGTTTAAATTAAATTTAAATCAGTAAACCACATTCCAACAATGATTGGAAAGCATAACCACCAAAAGCAAATTACTTTTACAACTCCCCGCAGTATAGAGAAGCAAAAGATAATTTCAGTTCAAAGCATGGAGCGGCTTTGACTCAGAACGTCCACGCGGTGGCGTCAATGAGTCCACACAACCAATAAGTAGGGAGGGGTGCCACACCTGAGTAGACTGCCCTCTGGCGTCTGGTCAGAGTTACTGCATCCCCCTTCCTTAATTCGTGATACAAAAACGAGCGCGCTTGTGGGTTTCTGACCCTTACGCTGTTTTAACTGCACGGTCACGATTACAACTATAGAACCTCAGCGGATTCTTTCATAAATATATGTGTACCGTTTTACTCACGGGTACACAACTCTGGGAATCAGTCCCTTTGGTGCAAACTTTAATGCACGCGAATATGTAACTTTTGCGGGATTGCTTCGCCGCTGTTACTAATCAACATTGGATCAGAATGCTGATACGAGCTCCAAATTATTACACACCAATCGATAAATCAGACGGACTGCTTTTCCGATTAGATCTGTAACGGGGATCACGTGGTTTGGGTAGCTAGGCCAGACGACGTAACCCAGGAGCGCCAACTATTGTGAATTATTTGGACGACACAATTAATTCAGATTAATAGTGGCAAATATAATGAGGCCTCGAAAGAGTGATCGCAGGAATCTCGCCACGACCCTCTAAACTCGCTGAACACGATTCAATTCGTTTATTCAAGCGGAAATTAATATTCAAAACTGTAACTTACTGCAAAGATTGTCGTCCTTCACAGATACGAGCTTGAAATATCAATGGACTGCAGTGTATTTCACGGTCAACCAAGGCTATGCCTGCAGTGTTTCTAGACACAAACAGCAGCTTGTTAACGGTGCGTAGTGAGGACCCGTGCGTCTTCTCACTGAATAAAGCGCGCATGTAAGTTAAATCATACAAAATTATTCTACATTGCTCTTTTACCGAAAACCAAGTTTAAAACGTTGCTCGCGAATCCTCCACCAAATATATGTAACGAATGTGTAGCGGTTATTAATCAATTTATGGATGAAATATGAATATAATAATTCATAAGGTTATGAATAAATTATGATTCATATATCGACCCAACGGGGAATTAAACATATATTGTGAATCAATTACAACGAATTATAATCAATTACATATATGATTAGTTCTGGTTTAATAATTATTTAGAGAAACTGTTCGTTTGTCCAGCAAACTAAGTCCCTCACAGAATATTATAAACAGAGTTATTATCTGGCCATGAAAATAACTTGCTATTATAACATCAAAGCATAAAGCGATCGAAAAACGTTAAAGTGACTTGGTTTTCAGCTGAAAGAACAAACAGAACAATCGAGCATGAATTAAGTGTTTAATATATATGCAGCTATGACTACAGGGATTATACTACGTCTAAAATATATACAGAAGGTATACACATATATATACACAAGAGTGAAAATGAAGAAAAGACAGGAAAAGAAAGATGATCAAAGAATGGCAAATTACACAGTCAAACCTTTTTGAGAGAGCCAGCACAGAAATCAGTTTAAACAAATTTCAGGTAAATTCTAATACTTGCGTATTGGTTCAAGTCCGTGAGTAGCAGTTTCAATGCGCTTGGCTTGGTTGGTCCTTTCCGAGAGGGTTTCTCCGGCGGGGTTTTCAAAAGAGGTTTAAACTTAAGTAACTTAACCGAAGAGAGAGAGAGAGTCCAAAGAAGTGGTCCCGAAGATGAGCGCGATGGCCGCGCGTGGTCGTGCACGAGGAGAGACGTGTACGAGGTGCTCGTGAGACAATCGGGAGAGAGAGCCAGAAATTGTGCGTCTTTGCTTTTATGACAGATAAGCCGACACACCTCCTTGAGGTGGGGTAGCCAATAACATGGGTGCAAAGTTGGCGGGAAAGCTTTTCCTTTGTTTGGCCTCACGACTTAATCTGCATGATTTATGACTCTCAGATCAGATCTCCAAATGGAGTGCGTTCTTCACAGTATCATTAAACACATAGAAAAATGCATTTATCAGCGGTGTGACATATCTCAGTGAATAGCTCGTGTCCGGAGCTTTACGGAGAGACCAAACTCGATAGGTCAGAAAGGCATAGGAGAGAAGTTATGGTTTACAGACAAAATTATATCGTTAAAATGCACACTAGCACAAATACACTCATTTAAACACTAGGAAACATGCATAGGCCCTAAAAATATATGAAATATATATTTCAGCATAGTGGTAGTTTACAAATACAGTTCAAAATGTATGATTGTGTGTTTCTGTGTCTGTCTGTGTGTGTGTTTTTGTGTGTCCCTGTGTGTGGGGGGTGTTGGAATGTGGATCTGGTCAGTCTCTGGGGGGGTTTTACAACCCAGTCCAGCATGCTAAAAGCGTTCTGAACATTCCAAAGTTTATTGATTATCCTGATACGTGTGCATACGCTACATAATTCATGCCAATAATCTGAGATTGCCTCATCAAATTTAATGCATTTACAACTGAAATTTGGAGATTGCTTCGTCCAAGATCAGGTTAATTTCTTATCGTACGAATTAAACATGCATTATTATAGCATTGAAAAACTTTCTACTGCTCATAGGAAGGCGCATTCAAACTATAGTGTTATCTGATTTTATCAGAAACACTGCATGTATAAGATGTTAATAAAAACTTATGTGACAAACATACAAGATTGATTTCTGGGTCTGCTCAAAACCAATGTTTGAAACGATGCCTTTAAATTCTCCACCAAAAATCTGTAACAATATTTATTAACTCAAAAGGGGAAATATTAATAATTAGTCATAACTTATGATTAATTATAAATATTTGAATCAGTTAATAAAATTAACTTAATGTAGCTGAATTAATATTACAATCAATTAATCTGTTCGGCCAGCGAACACTCAGTATTAATTGTCTATCAACTCTTATAGAAAGGATATTTTCTGTGGCCACAGAGTATCGCTTTCTTAGCATGTAGCTGTGATCGAATCATTATCAGGGACATTGGTTTTATAAGCAGACCAGAATCAACTCGCAAGAGTGTGCACACAAGTTTTATTTATCATAACAGGGGAATGAAACAATGGAAAGAGTAAATTAACAATTGCTGGACGAACCATCAGTTTCAATATTATAAAGCACCTTTGTTAAAAGGAGTTGACAGTCTTAATTCTAAATTGCCATTTAGTGTTCAAACGATACTTGCAAATGCCTTAGCTGTCAGGATCTGCAGGCTCATGAGAAAATCCTTGATGGTTTGGTCCGCTGGCGTGGAAGTTTTAATCAACATCTTTGGCGTTGATGAAGAAAATGAAGACAAACTTTGCGCTGTTAATTTGACTCTTTTGTGGTCGCTGCAGTTGTGCATGGCTTGAAGTGAAATGGAGGCCTACCAGGAACAGAGCGAAGAATTAGAACTCCATAAGCACTAACACTAAAGGGGCTCGCACACCGGACGCGAAGCTCAGCGCCGCGCAGCGCCGCGACATGTCTTAACATTGTTTTCTATTGTTTTCTGGGCGCCACGGACAGGCGCCGAATGTCGGCGCCGGTGTGCGTACACTCATAGAAAATAATGTGTTCAAATTTTAAAAACGTGTCGTGGCGCTGCGCGGCGCTGAGCTTCACGTCCGGTGTACGAGCCCCTTAAACTCAACTGAGTGTGATTTTTGTGGGGGCTTTTGAACTGTCCAGACAGTCAACACCTTCAAATCTTGGCTTGACCAATGAGAAAGGTGCCATTTTCTGGCGGGGGATTTCATTTGTTTGAAAGTGAGTTCATTTGCCTGGGTTTGTATGTTTGTGTCCATTTATACTCTGATAAATATAACAGGCATACAATGCATTCTATGATATTTCGATGTCCACCAACATGTGAGTCATTAAACAAGGAGTAATTTGATAGTAAACATCACCTAGATGAAATACATTATCTCATAGTTCCAACTTTCAGGCATGCCTAACACTATACAACATACGAAAGAACAACATACAAACAGTAATAATAGACACAATGTACTGGGGAAATGCATGTTCATTCATTTAGACAAGGTTAATGAATTAATGGCAAAGAGTCCATTTTATAGACAATGTCTGGTTCTAGTGGCCTGTCTCATAAGGGTCTTTAAAAAGTGTGTAAAGAGCACATGGTGCAGATGGGGTGATAGTGCTCAGTGGGGGAGCCAGACCTTACGGGGCCTGCATGGCTGATTGCCTTTTACAATTGTGTTTGATCGCTCCAGACGCTACAAGACTTAAAAAATGGGTGTACAGGAATCATATAGTTTGTGTAAGTTAAAAATAAAATAAAAATAACAAAATTTGTTTTCATAAAATCATAGTCTAAAATGAATAAATAAGCAAAATATATTTGACTTAATTGATTAACAAAGCGAAAGAAAAAACAGTGACAAATAGTAGCCTATGGTGATTGATTCATTTTTGAGAGGCGCAGCACTCCACAAACAAGTTCACGGAAAGGGAACCGAGACGACAAAAAGCGCATCCTGTTTTATTTATTTTGCAAAAGCGCAAAGTTCTGTTTTTAGTGTGAGTGTATAAAAGTAAACTTCGCAGTATCGAATAATGTCTTACTCATATCTGTATTTTAACTTGTTTCTGCTGGTATAAGGAAACAGTTGAAGTGATCGCTCCGGCGCCTGCGCACACAACATATTCTAGCACTGCAAACTTGACATCGCAGCCTGTTCATTATCAAAATAAAATAGTCAGCCAAACATATAAAAAGTTACACTGCTCATTTTAAATACTCCGTAGTATCCTATCTGTGCTGTTCAGCATGACCACCGCTGAAATTGGTCTGCCAAGCACATTTTTTGCTCATGTGAAGAGGATGATTTTTTTTTTCGTCGATATTGAAATGGGAGTGAAGTACAAATCCTAGTTTACATAACAAATGATAGTTCAGCATCCAAATACATTGCTAATATGGAAACATTTGAATTCGTGCCGAACGAGAGGCTGCGTAAGAACACCGGTTTTTACTTTTGGTTTCGCTTCAAATGAATTCGTTTTGGCTTGTTTATTTCTACTTAAGTTTTTATTCTTGTTCTGTATATGTATAATATATGCAGTTGCAAGAAAAAGTATGTGAACCACTTGCAGAATCTGTGAAAATGTGAATAATTTTAACAAAATAAAGGAGATAATACAAAACCATGTTATTTTTTATTTAGTACTCTCCTGAGTAAGATATTTTACATAAAAGATGTTTACATATAATCCACAAGACAAAAAAATAGCTGAATTTATTAAAATAACCCCATTCAGAAGAAAACAGATAAACTTTTGAACAAGATGAAGATGTCTAAATTTTTCTTATTTTGTTTAAATATACATTTTTTTCATTTAGTACTGCCCTTCAGAAGCAACAGAAGATACTTTCATGTTTCCCGGAAGACAAATTAAATACAATTTACCTTGATCTTCAAAGTACAAATGTTTTCACCCCCTGTCTATTAATGTATCATGTTTCCTTCTGGAGCATCAGTGAATGTTTGAACCTTTTTTAATAGTTGTGTTTGAGTCCATCAATTGTCCTCAGTGTGAAAAGACGGATCTCAAAATCATTCAGTCACTGCTGTAAAGGGTTCAAATATGCAAAAGATGGTGGAAAACTGAAGAATCTGCAGGACCTGGAGAATTTTTATGAAGAACAGTGCTCAGTTTAACTGTTCAGAACAAACAAGAGACTCATGAAGAACCATCACAAAACAAACAAACAGTCGTAGATCATCCAGGGTACCACACACAGTATTAAGAATCAGTGGTTCACATACTTATGAATTTTAAATGTTTATGAAAGAAAATCGTTTTCAAATAATGTTTTTATATTTAGCTTACAAATCGATTAATTTTAACCTTTTAATAATATAATGATGTAC
The DNA here is from genome assembly GCA_036281575.1 of Ancherythroculter nigrocauda. Lineage (NCBI taxonomy): Eukaryota > Metazoa > Chordata > Actinopteri > Cypriniformes > Xenocyprididae > Ancherythroculter > Ancherythroculter nigrocauda. Next base: position 9,912,313 of record VTFQ01000020.1, read on the forward strand.
CAACTGTCACTCCTGTTTACAGCATTAGTTGAGAGATATTTTTTTCTTTAAGGAATTTGTTATGTACTTATCCTTATAGGCCCCAAATTGATCAATATTGAATCGAAGGTAAATTAAATTGCAAGCTCCTGAATCAAAAGCGAATCCAATTGTGAAATTTGTCAATGCCCAGCCCTATATTTTTTTACTTGAATCAAATGTTGTTGTTTTTTTTCATTTATTTTGTGCATTTTGTATTTTGTATTTCAGAGTCCAAAATGCTTCATTTAAATGTTAAAATCACAAAAAAATTTTGATTGGGGGAGGATGCCCCCAGACCCCTCAAACAATTTAGTTTGTACACGTCACCTTTTTAACCCCTTTTGAGTTTGCAGGTATGTAGTTAGTTTGAAGGAAAATCATTTTCAGATAACTTTTTTTTTTTTTTTTTTTTCAAAAAACCCTGCATATGTGAAACACTTTGATCTTTGATCTTATTGAACTGATGATTTTTTACTTGTCTTTTTACTACATTAGCTAATCTAGTATTCGTTTTTGCTAAAGCATCAATAATTTTGAAATTTCAAAAAAAAAAAAAAAAAAAAAAATTACTCGTACCGTGAAATAAGACTGATTATATCACCCACCAATAATCGTGTTAAATAGTCGTGATTTCAATATTGACCAAAATAATCATGATTATGATTTTTGCCATAATCGAGTAGCCCTACTGTGTTATTTCTCAGTATTGTAATCACAATAATTAATTGGTTATTAGAATTTACATGACATTTCAGCTTTTCCATTCACTTTGAAGTTTCTTTTTTTTATGCAAAATTGTGACATTTACATGTGACATACGCAATAGACAAGGCAAACAAACAGACATGAGAGTAATCTGACAATTCTTGTGTGTGTGTGTGTCTATGTGTATATATATATATATATATATTATTAAGTGTGTGTATGTGCGCGTGTGTGTTTATGTTAGTGTTTCTGGGTGTTTGGAGTGGGACCATATACAAAGGAACATCTAGAAATGTATAACAGACATAACAATAGTAAAAACAAATGATGACATTAATAATAAAATTTATAATAACAATAACATTGATAAGCAAATTTAATCAAGAATGAGGGGGAGGATGGAGGAAGAGGACCAATAATGATATTAATCACAACAGTAGTAGTAATATTAGTAGTGATAACAGTAAAAATATTAATAATAGTAAGTTATTATATGACTGCCTCTGATCCCCCCCATGGCCACGGCACAAGTCCCCTGCTCAGTCCTGGACAACAAGGAGAGATGCTGAGTGGTACAGGGCCAAAGTCCAACCCCCCACCTCCCATCCCACAGAGCACTCCCCACCCCAGGCTGCAACACACATGCTGTGCTTACCCTGTTTTTTTTTTTTTTTTTCTCCCTTGTTTATTTTTAAAACTCATAGTAGATATGTGTGTCAACTAGTGTGTTTTCTTTATGAGGTGTTTCTTTAACACTTTTCATGTGCCACCTCAAACAAGTGAAAGTGAAACCGCACACATCTAACTGGCTCATTAGGACAAGAGGTTTGTCTGTCATGTAAATGGCATGTCTATGATTGATCTTCTGATGTCTGGATGAATTGCACCTGTTCATTTGTAGATCACATCAGAGGGAGGACCACAGCCCCAGTCAAACATCCTCTTCTCTCTCTCCCATGACTACATTGCCTCTGTCAACAGTTTGGGTCACGTTCAGGGCCTGTCGGTGGGCAACATGACTGTAACTGGCGTGGTTCAGGCCGTCGACACGGAAACAGGCAAACTAGTGGTGGTGTCAAAGGTGATGCTCTACAAACAGATGTGGACATATTGATCTGTGTGGTAAATTAGTTAAAGGGATAGTTCACCCAAAAGTGAAAATTGTCATCAGATACTCTCCCTCATGTTGTTCCAAACCCAAAAGAATTTCATTCATGTCTGATTGAAATACCAGTGAAGATTCATTGTAATCTGAGAAATTTCTGTCCCTCCATTGAAAGTCCATTGTAAAATAAATCCCCCCAAAAACGAGCTGTTTAATCCAAGTCTTCTGAAGAGACACAATCATTTTACATGATGAACAGAGTTTTGGACTTTTTTTTTTCTTTCTTTTTGTTTGTTTGTTGAGTTTTTAAAAATAATCTGCATAAACAGAAGTAAATAAGTGAATCATTAAAGGGTGATCAGACTTTCAAAGGAAGGGCAGAAATCTCTCAGATTTCATTAGAAATATCTTCATTTGTGTTTTGAAGAGGAACAAAAGTTTGGAATTTCATGAGAGTGAGTAGTTGATGACAGAATTTTCAGTTTGGGTGAACTAACCTTTTAAATATTGTTATTGACAGGATCAAGTGGATGTTGAGGTTGTGCAGCTAAAGGCCATTAGAATCAGAGCTCCCATCACCAGAATGAAGACTGGAACGTTGGTAAACACATTATGAGTTGCTCAAAGTTTTTGTCTAAAGAGTATTTTGGCTTGTTACAAAGTTATAGTTTTTTTGCTGTAGATGCCGGTGTATGTGATGGGCCTGAGCAGCAGTCAGACGCCCTTCTCTTTCGGAAACGCTCTTCCTGGACTGACGTTTCACTGGTCTGTGACTAAGAGAGACATTCTGGATGTTCACACACGCCACACAGAGGTCAGAATAAAACTTTCTCTGCTGCACAGTGCTTGTTTTCATTATTCGTATGTTGATTTTAAAGTGCCCCTATTATGCTTTTTTGAATATTACCTTTCACACAATGTGTAATATAGCTGTCTGCCAATTGACCCTTCGCCGGCAGTTTGATTGACAAGCGATCTAACCAATCAGAATGCCGAATCCGCCATTTTGTCCGACAAAGCAGTCAGGGGTTAGAAGATTAACCTCGGTGGAGTTAAACTGAAATTAAATTTTAGTAATCAAAAAGCATGTCTAATTAATTGAAATAATGAAACTTATCCAATTTACCAATTTATTAAAAGTTTAGCAAAAAATTACATTTTTTTTATAGGGCCCTATGATATGTTTTATTCTTTCCCCTCAAATTCTGTTTTATTTTTACCAAATTCTGTTTTAACTTTTCAGGATTAATGGTTTAATTACATTTTAATTAGTAGTCAAAAATAATCAAAAAGCATGTCTAATTAATTGAATTCTTAAAAACAACAAAATTTATTAATTAAAAAATGTTTTTGTTTTTGTTTTTTCAGAAATTCTGTTGCGTATTTTAATTTTTCCAGGAATCAAATGAACGCATACCATTTAATTTATCTTTTAATCATGAAATTAAACCTTTTTTGTCAAACAGTGTGCTGCACAACAGAGCTTTACTGTTAAAATTAAAACATGGAAGAAAAACTTTTTTTATTCCTTAAAAATATAGTTTTAATAATTTATTATTAAATTAACTTATCTAAATTCTACTTTACAACACTAATATGTTTCTGTCAAGTTAAATCAAACTTTTATTTTGACGGGTTGCCGAGATCTTTGAGTTTCTCTGTTTATGATGATAGTTTTCTCAAACGAAGCGGTTAAATGCTGATGAAGTGACTTTCAGAGCGGCTCTGGAGATGAATTTCGTGCATTCATTTCCTCGCATAGTGAGGCGACAGAGGATGAAAACACAGTGTGCGTGCGTGTGTATGAGTTAAATGAAACCATGCTTCCATGTCATTCATTTCAGAGGCACACAGACATGCAGGATTCATATTTCAACAGTCTTTTTGCACTTTAATATTCATTATTCATATTCATATCGCGATTTGATTTAAGTGTACTGACCTGCTTTTTATTCATTCATCAAAAATTTGACTCATTCCATGTTATATACTAAATTCCGTTTTTAAGACTGGATTCCGCTATTCCATCCGCTTTTTCTGCATCGCAGGACATTGTGGAAAATAGAATAATAGAACCAAAATGTGGCCTTTTTACCCATTATTATCAATCTAAATAAATCTACTACGAAATATAGGAGATTGTTAAAACTCAAACGTGAGATTTTACTGGGACGTCACATATAAGGCCTGTCTGGCCTGTTTTGTAGTTTATCAAAAGTTTATTAATTCTGAATGTGTCACATGTCCATATTGCACCAAATATGGCACTCCCCTGGGTACGCAGCAACACATCTGCCACGTGTAAAGTCGATTAGATGAACGGTTCTCAACATGATCAAAATGCAAACAGACAGACACACCTGCCTTTAACTATTCCTGCCTTTATTAGTAAGAAGAATATGTTCAGCCACCTCTCTCCTGTAACGATTTGTACAGTTATTAATCAATTTATGGGTGGAATATGAATATAATAATTCATAAAGTTTTATGAATAATTATTATGCACATACCGACCCAAGGGGGAATTAACCATATATGGTGAATTAATTACAACGAATTATAATCAATCACATATATGATTAGTTCTGGTTTAATAATTATGTAGAAAACTATCGGTCCGTCCAGCAAACCGGTAAGTTATCCACAGACTATTACGACAGAAATGTTATCCTCTGGCCACGAGGATAAATTCCTATGATAGCATCCAAGCGTAAAGCAAGGATATAGGATCGAAACGTTAAAGTGACCTGGCTTTGTTGAAATGAGCAAAAAGAACAATCGAGCATGAATAATGTGTTTAATATATGCAAACTACGACTACAGAGGTTATATGTCTAAAATACAGAATATACAAATATATACAAAAGGGAACGTAGAGACAGGAAAGGAAGGAAAGAGAGAAGGCAAAATTGCAACAGTTACCCCTGTGAAAGCCAGCACAGAAATCAGTTTAAACAGATTTCAGAGAAATTATAATACTTGCTTATGGTTCAAGTCGGTGTGTAGCAGTTTCAATGCGCCTGGCTTGGTTGGTCCTTTCCGAGAGGGTTTCTCCAGCGGGGTTTTCAAACGAGGTTTAACTGACGCGTAAGATGCCAGAGGAGAAAGAAGAGAGAGAGTCCAAGGAGATGGTCGTCCTGGAAGGAGAGCGCGTGATGGCAGCGCTGTCGCCTGAGGCAGTTCAGGGCAGTCGAGAGACAATCGGGAGACAAAGGAGAAGGTGTGTGTCGTTGTTTTTATGGAAACCCAAGCTAACACACCTCCTGAATTGTAGCGCCAATAGATGCGCAGCACTATTTGGCAGGCAAAGTTCATTTGTTTGGTCTCCTAGCTGAATTTGCATACTTAATGGCTATCAGATCGGATTTCGAGATGGAGTACTTTCTTCACAATATCATTAAACACATACCCTCACGGGTCCACAAACCTGCCAAAAGTCACAGTCAGCCGGAGCCGATTTAGTGATTTACAAACAAAGTTCATCAGGTTAAAAGCGTTCTGAAAACTCCAAAGTTTATTGACTCTGAATGGATCCATCCAGACGTTACACTCCGAAGCTTCAAATATTCGGTGTTGATTACTACCGAAGCTCAAAAAATGGTATTCAGACCAGCTCTACAAATCACCTGTAGGCCACTATTACCTAAAACTGTGTCCATTAAAGGGGACCTATTATGCCCCCTTTTACAAGATGTAAAATAAGTCTCTGATGTCCCCAGAGTGTGTATGTGAAGTTTTAGCTAAAAATACCCCTCAGATAATATTTTATAGCATGTTAAAATTGCCATTTTTTGGGGGTGAGCAAAAACAGAGCTCATTCTCCGGTGTCAGGAGTCGGAGAATGAGCTCTATATTGTCAGAAACTGCAAATTTATGCTTTGCATATATGAATGAGCTCTATATTGTCAGAAACTGCAAATATATGCTGCATGGAGATAGAACAGGTATAGTTTAGTTTAATTACGGTTATAACTTATATTGTCTTCTTGTTTTTCATCCACTATATTAGTACAAGCCTGTTTACTGATGAGTTTTATAACGTTTATTGTACTTCACACAAAATATGAAGCATCTGTTTTCAGAAATTATCTGAAAATCACTGTAAGAGCTTAATAAAACACAGTGCAAGTGTGCATTAAAATATTATCCATAAACTCTCTCTCTCTCTCTCTCCCTTGCATTATCATCAACATACATAGCGAAGTACACAGAAACACCTGTTACAACTAACAGTAAACAAATATATAAAGGCCTTATGCCTTTTCGGGTGGTGCTTAATAAACTGGTAAGCTTTATATCTGTAAATCAACTCCGATGAACCGTAATAAAGTGCTCTTACCTTCATTACTGCCGTATCCAGTATCACTCTGGAGACTGTAAGCTGGATCACAAACAGTTTGTACTGATCTGTCCTTGAGTAACAAATTTTTAGCACATCTGTTTTGTATTGACATTCGTTCACAAAGCAATCCAGTGTGAAATGATTCGCGCAGACATAAATGAATTTTGGTAGAGTTGAGGGAGCATTTTCTTCGAAAACAAAATTAATCCACCTCGTCTTCTGTGGCTCAGATTTTGGGAGTAAATTGAGAGAGCTATGTGGATTAATCCATCCAGCTACAGAACACCTAAAACGCTTGGGAGACATTCTCGTCAGTGCAGCAATGGCAGACTGTGTACAACTTGCTGTGAACTTACACGCGGTTCTATGTTAAAACGGCAGTGTCGGGGGGGCCTGTGGCTAATGTGACGTGACATTGCCAGGAACCTGCAAATGGCTTGTTCTGAGAGACTGCTTATGATTTATGTGGATTAAAAAAAAAAGGAGTGGTTGGATTTTTATCATTATAGGGTGGCTGTGTACACACACTGCCAACACACATTTATGTCCAAACACCATGCAAAAGTGAATTTTGCATAATAGGTCCCCTTTAACTGTGTCTGTCTGTTCTGACTAATTTGAGTAATGATAAAGGATGGAGAAAGATTTAATTTACAAACTTTGTTACATCAGTCATTCACATTAGTGCTTGGCTAATTATGCTCTGTTTTTGATACTGTTAATAATACACTTCCCACATGTGCACCGCAATGATCACATCGGTTTATTGATAGACATACACTTGTTAATGCTGATGTAGAGGAATTACAGTTGCAACATATGTGTGTCAAACTGAGTAGAGTATCACTGAGAAAACGTTCTGCTGAAGTCGTCCTTTTGATGGAGGCTTGGGTTGAATAAGTAGTCCTTACAATGTTTCATCATCAGACTCGAGCTCGGATTGATATAGTAAAATTGATGCCATTAGTTACTAATCGCTGAGCTTTAGGAAGCCTCCGCAGCTGAAGTTCAGTTATGGTAACAGGCGTTTAATTTCCACATGCGCTGTAAGCGGTAGACCAATCACAACAGACTGGGCTGTCTGACCAATCAGAGCAGAGAAGCTTGTGGAAAAGGAGGGGTTATAGAGACTGAATCTTCGGGTGAGTTACTTGAGAATCATTGAAAAATGTGGTGATGTGTTATGTATAATATGAAAAAGTGAAAGTGTGTTTTGACCCCCAAAACAAAATTAGGAACATTTAAAATGGCATAATAGGGGCACTTTAGGGCGTCCACCAAAGCGTTTTTAGCCAGCTGAAAACGCCTAGCTGTGAGAGCTTGAAAGCATTTCGGCAGCACAGCATTTTTTTTTTCTTTCTATTGAGACGCTTTGTTGCTATGATACGGAATATCCGCAGCACTGTTACTTGTAACCGATTTCACAGATAATTTGTTTCAGACTAAAAATGTCAACACAATGTAGAGTACTTGCTATGTATGTTCGGAGAACAGCAATATTAATTTCTCATCCATTTTGTTCCGTTCTCTGCTTGAAGAATGTTGTAACAATTGGTCGGTGTTGTATTTGTCCCACCCCTTCTCCACTCTGATTGGACTGCTGGCTAAAAAGTGACAGTAGCTATGTTTCCATCCACTTATTTTTGTGCGCATTTTGGGATATCACATCAAAAACTGCTGGATGGAAACGCCAAGATGCGCATTCTAAAAATGCGCATAAACTTGTGCGCTCAGTTTGAGTCTGATAAATTTTCTATCTGATAAGAAAACATGCAACTTTTCACAATGGGTTGGCATAATTGTACTAACAAGTGGAAAAATCATGTTGCAAAGCATCTGAAGTACTGTTTTGGTCATTCAGAAGTCTGTCCTCAATGTGGTTTAGTATAATTCCTCCCAGAACTGTCTTGAACATGACTGCGTTCCCAAACAGCAGCATCCGCCTCTGAAAGCAAGTTTAAAAGAAAATAGGTTTATTGCATTTCGTCTGCATGCTCTGAGACACAAATAATTTATTATATACTAAAATTATTATATACAGTGGCTTCTCCTACGTTTCTTAGTGATATTTAGCACCAGTTTATCAGGAAGTGATGATTTTGTTCTCTTTGGCTCACTGGATGGAAACAGTGCTTTATTCGCAAATGTTTTATGCGATATTGCAATTTTAAGCATAAGTTAAATTCTCAACTTTGGATGGAAATAGCTAGTGATGAACGAAGCGTTTTGCTCAAAGTTGAACATTCTTCAACTCAAGGCAACCGGTAAAAAACATTGAGCGCTCGGTGCTTGAGCGTGAAAAATACGCTCAGCGCCTCATTACGCCCTCGGAAAAAAAATGCTTTGGTGGGGACACGGCCTAACTACATCAGAGTTAGGGCTGGTAACTCAGTATCTTTACTTTGGTTTTGATTTGGTATCTAAGTATTGAAGATATTTATTATACATCTCAATTTTTGCATTTGCTCTCGATACATTTAAAAGAGTGAAAAGAAAGGAAAGGAAAGACATGATCTGGATAGAACAGCTGATCTTACAATATACATACAAATTGTTTACTACAAAATCAACACGAGTTAAAAAAAAATGAATAATCTAGACATTTTTTTAAAAATAAATAAACACGAAAGGAACATTTATAATTAAATGTACTTAAAGGTACCAATATAAAAAAAAAATAATTTAAAAATGTGAAAATTATACAAACATTTGTGATTGTTGCAACAATAAAGGCGAGTTCTTTGAAGAACAAAGAAACACATGAAGTTCAATGAAACACATCACGCATTACCTGGAATAAGTGGCAGGTCTTAGTTTGCATTTACTCATTTCTGTGGTCAACTTTCACCCCAGTGTCTGGCAGAATTTGTGCTTCAGTTTAAGCAGTGTTTGTGTGATCTCTCCTGCAGGCATCTGTAAAGCTCTGTGCTGAGCACAACTTTGCCATGAGTGTGTTTGGCAGGAGTAAAGGCCGCACTGGATTGAGGGTGGTTATGAAGGCCAGTGTTCCTCTGGCTGGACATCTGGAGGACAATGCCCTTGAACTCCATGATGAGATACAGATTCAGGTAGACTGAAACTCATTCTGTCATTCATTTGCTAAACAGAGAGCAAAGATTGACTCTACCATACTTCGATTTTCAGGTCTATGAGAAACTGCAGCTGTTGAACCCAGAAGTTCATGCGGAGGAGATACTGATGTCCCCAAACTCCCTGCTGAAGCTCCAAACTAACAGGTACTTCAGTTCAGATGAACACACACAGCCACAGCTGACATGGGCTGTGTCTGGACTGGATAACATCACACATCTGTTGTTTTGTCATGAATGTGAGCTGCACTGCTCTACAAAAACAAAATACAGTAAAGGTGTTTTGTTATGACTCTAGTTATGACCAGCATACCAGTAAAAACCTAGTGTGAAATACAATACAGGCCACAGTTTAATTCAATTCATTATGGATTTGCAGTTAAATCGTGTTTTCAACTAAATTAACGTGTGTGTGTGTGTGTGTGTGTGTGTGTTTAAAGAAAGTTCTACCAGAAAGACTCTGGGAGGTAAGATAACATGACAACCATATTTATTAACAATCAGCAAGCAAAATGTTGTAAGAATGTTCTTTGGCGTAGGCCCCGTCCGTAGCTCAGATCCTAAAGGGTTGCGGACTCTGCATTTCCTGCCTGAAGATGAAGGCAGGGGCATAGCCGACCCCCGGGAGGTATGGACAGGGACCATCCTGGTGGTGGTGGGGAGGATGGAGGTGAAGTTTTTCGTCAGCATCTGCGGACTCAAACATGTGTCAGCAATCTTATATACTCCAAGTGCAAGATAATGATTGGTTAGCTCTAAACTAATTGGTGACGTAACATTGAGTCTTCCTGGCAGAACTTACGCTAGAGCTTTCATTTATAAAAAAAAAAAAAAAGTCATTTATACAGTGTTTCCCTGGACAACAGTCATTATTTAGAAATATTTTACCTAAATATATTAGAATTAAATATATTAATTAGAAGTAAATAGATCCATTAAATAATATTGAGTAACTTTTTGACAAAATTGGATCAGTTTGTATTATTATACTGTATACACCGATCAGGCATAACATTATGACCACCTTCCTAATATCGTGTTGGTCCTCCTTTTGTTGCCAAAACAGCCCAGACCCATCGAGGCATGGACTCCACTAGACCCATGAAGGTGTGCTGTGGTATCTGGCACCAAGATGTTAGCAGCAGATCCTTTAAGTCCTGTAAGTTGCGAGGTGAGGCCTCCATGGATCGGACTTGTTTGTTCAGCACATCCCACAGATGCTCGATTGGATTGAGATCTGGGGAATTTGGAGGCCAAGTCAACACCTCAAACTCGTTGTACTCCTCAAACCATTCCTGAACCATTTTTGCTTTGTGGCAGGGTGCATTATCCTGCTGAAAGAGGCCACAACTACCAGGGAATACCGTTTCCATGAAAGGCTGTACATAGTCTTCAACAATGCTTAGTTAGGTGGTACGTGTCAAAGTAACATCTGCATGGATGGCAGGACCCAAGGTTTCCTAGCAGAACATTGCCCAAAGCATCACACTGCCTCCGCTACCTTACCTTCTTCCCATAGTGCATCCTGGTGCCATGTGTTCCCCAGGTAAGCGAGGCACACACACCCGGCCATTCACGTGATGTAAAAGAAAATGTGATTCATCAGACCAGGCCACCTTCTTCCATTACTCCGTGGTCCAGTTCTGATGCTCACGTGCCCACTGTTGGCACTTTCAGCGGTGGACAGGGGTCAGCATGGGCACCCTGACTGGCCTGCGACTATGCAGCCCCATACGCAACAAACTGTGATGCACTGTGTATTCTGACACCTTTCTATCAGAACCAGCATTGACTTCTTGAGCAATTTGAGCTACAGCAGCTCGTCTGTTGGATCAGAACACACGGGCCATCCTTCGCTCCCCATGTGCATCAATGAGCCTTGGCAGCCCATGATCCTGTCGCCGGTTCACCACTGTTCCTTCCTTGTAACACTTTTGATAAATACTGACCACTGCAGACCGGGAACACCCCACAAGAGCTGCAGTTTTGGAGATGCTCTGACTCAGTCATTTAGCCATCACATTTTGGCCCTTGTCAAACTTGCTCAAATCCTTACACTTGCCTGCTTCTAGCACATCAACTTTGAGGACAAAATGTTCACTTGCTGCCTTGTTGAAAAGGTTAAATTTTATCTGGATAGAAATAGTTGTGTTGCTGCTGTTTTTATAGATTTTAAACGGGCATTTGATACAGTGAACCACCTTAAACTTCTTACCAGACTTTCTGCATTTAACTTTACTGATCACACAATTAAGTAGATACAGTCTTACTTAACAGATAGAAAGCAGTGTGTGCAGGTATGTGATAGTAAGTTGGGAGGACAAGAACTACAAAATGTTGAAGTATTTAAATATCTTGGTCTATTTAAATTCAAAACTGTCCTTCCAAAAGCATGCTCAAAACATTATAAAAATAACAAATTTTAATATAATGAATTTTAAACATATTAGAGCATCTTTGACAGACAGAGCAGCAATCACTTTCTTACACTCAATGGTTCTGTCTCATATTGAGTACTGTATTACCAGCTGGTCATACGCTGGTTCTTCTGTTATTAGATCTGTTGAATCATGCTACAAAAGGGCATTTAAAGAAGATAAGAAGCCTTTTTCTCACCACCACTGTAACATTCTTGATAAATATAGTTTTTTTAAGTTTCTCAAATTTTAAAACATTTAAATCTGCTTGTCTGATCTATAAAGTTATTCACAATTTGGCTCCTCCCCCATTGAATGAGTTTATCAAACAGAAATCGCTTAGTAGCTCTGGTTTACGAGTAACGCAAGCCACAGTTAGAGGTGACTGTAAGCCGCCATATAGACGTACATCCTTTTCTCAAAATGTTTTGTTAGTTCAGGGCTCGAGGTTCTGGAACAGCATCCCAATTTCAGTAAGGGAATTGTAGCGAATTAACTCAAAGGGAAAATATTAATAATTATTAATAACTCAATATGATTTATTAATTATGATTAATTATGAATATGTAAATCTGTTAATCAGATTTACTGGATATAGCTACATTAATCTTAATATTACAATCAATTAACCTGTTGTCCAGGGAACACTTAGTGTTGATTGTTTAACAATTCTAAGAAATGTTCATTTCCAGGTTATGGAAAAATAACATTCTTATCGCACCGTGCTACTTAGAGCATAGGTTCGGGGTCTATATCACTTAAGAGGCAATTCATTAGCAGATGGAGTCAGAACCAAACATGTATTGTGCACAATCTTTATTAACTAACTCACAAACACATAACTAAACTAACAAACACATAACATAACATACACAAAGGGTCACACACATATGTAGGTCAGAATGAGTAATGATAGAGTTGAACCGGAAGAGATACTGTTACTAGAGCTATAGGAAAAAGTCAAAGACAATCTGGAAAGGACTCATCGGTTTCTTTTAGCAATAGCAAAGGTAAGTCTTACAAATCAATACTAAATTGCTGTTTAGCATTAAAATGTACGGTACTTGCAAGATACCTTTAGGCTGAGGAGCATCAGATCGGCAGGTCGAGGAGAGATCTTGAGGATTTCGTCTGAAGTTGTTGCCAGTCTTTCTGTGTTGGATGTTGAGCACATGGCGGGTTTATAGGCAGAGGCCAGCAGGCCTGGGCCTAGGCCTGAAGCGGCCTTCGGCCAAGAGGGTTCTGTTCAGTTGTCCACGAGGCAAGGAAAAAGAAAGGGAGTGGCACTGTTCGCTGGTTTTTAACCTCTGGTCAAAGTCACACCTCTCAGTTGTTGACCAGACCAATGAAGATGTTGTAATTCCGGGTGGCATCACCCCTCCTGTCAGGGCTTTTACAACCCAGAAAGATTAACAAGCTGAGTTCTTGAATAAGAACTATTAAAGATTCTTGTAATACTGATGTGTTGCACAGGTATGGACATACCACATACACAAGCATTTAAATCTTCCCGCTACGAACGTATAGACACTAAACATGGCATGATTGAAGTTACCTTAAATGTCATATAACTTAAAAATCATAAAACATGTAAATAAAATGACTGCAATACAACACAGTAATAATAGATACCATTTCCTGGGAATATGCCTGTTCATTTATAGAATTAATGCAGTAACGTCTTTGTTCTGTGTGGAAAATGCAGGGAAGATGCAGATTTCCTGTGTCTCTTCTCTGCTCTCAATGTGGCAGCACATTCCTCAGTGCAATAAACTTCTCGGGGGATGGGGACAGTTAAATCCCAGAGTGAGCTTAAAACTATTGGTGAACTAACAAATAATTGTGTCTGATTTGTCTCAGTCATTACAGAATGTACAACTTTTCTTACTTTTAAAACACAATTGAAATGGTGGTTGAGAGAGACCCAAACATGCTATCATATGTGAACTGCATTCTAATAAGTTAAGTTGGTAAGACGGGCCTGTGCAATATTCATATTTTATCATCACCTTTCTTTCTCTCTTAGACTCAGTGCAATACAGATGAACTGTAAATTATTATTATTTTTTTTTCTTCTCTTCTCCTAATTAACTTGTTGCTGTTCTATTGTGTATTTTAATATTGACTGTTGTATTAGTGTGTCTGTTGTAAGGACTTAGCCTGTTTATTAGCTCAATTTAATTGTTACAGGGAATAAGAATTGAATCAACTGTAAATGATTCACTGTAAATGATTCAGAATTAATATTTAACACCTCATCAATTATTCGTCCAGCGAAAATTGAGGTTAGAGTATTTTACCAGTTCTGGATAAAATATTATTCTGTGGCCAACAGTAACAATATTTTATTATGATTATTATTCTTATTATTGTAATTATTATATTATTATAAGCAAGAGGTAACTTGATCTTTTAAGTTTAAGGCAGTAATTTGACACACAGCACAAGAAACTCGTATATGTGAAAATCAAAACAAGATTTATTGACTACTTCTAATGATTACAGGAAACTAAGGCTAAACACACACACACACACACACACACACACACACACACACACACATACATACATGCACACACATTCGCGGAGTTGATGAGTTATGAAAAGTCCCAAGTTCAGTGCTAACTTAACTCATACCCTGAGGAAAATCACAAAAGCAGAGCTTTGGCTTGATTCTTTAGGTTTAAAGGAGTTTCACCAGTTTCCAGCAAGAGAGAGAAGTCTGCTTGTACCTGCATTTGCTCTGACAGCTGAGGTAGTCGGGTTGTTCCGTGACTCGTGTACAGCGGAATCCCGTTCTGGATTGGCTGTCTTTCAGGTGACGTCTTCTCGGGAAAGCCCTGTGGGTTGCGCGGAAGCTTTGAAGGATGTTGCGGTGCAACGCGCTGTTCTGAGCATCTGGCTTGAGCGGCTCTCTTCTTGGGAGACTTTGGTCAGATATTTCACAGAGGGTTTTGGAGTCTGGATGTGACGGCTGTTGAATGATCAGCGGCGCAGCTCGTGTTTGAAGTCGGGTGTTAGATGGAAAAGCAGCCCCGGTCAATCAGTTATCAATGACCCATGCGACTTTTCCGCCGTGGTCAAAGTAGCGGTGCTTCGGCTACCGGGTTTCGACGACTGTGTTTCAGTCCGGTGTAGGGAAAACACCCTAGGAAGTAAAATTAGCTCAAATGAATAAAGAGTTGTTTAGATTACGACCGAGCAACTGAGTCGTCCAGCGTTCATTTGCTCGAACCGTAATAAGCTCTTGTAACGGATATAAATATCCAACAATCGTGAAAACACTGATTAGAGCACGGTAACTTGAAATCGACAGTTTAAGACATTAAATCATAAAGCATATAATACAAGACACTTTCTTTTTAAAATCTACAAGAGATTTTATTTATTCTAACACAAACTAATCTAACACAAAGGCACGCACATACACACACACACACACACACACATTCATACGCGTTGCAGTAAGAAGGAAATGAGAGAGAAAGAGTTTTGAAAGAGAGAGAGAGAGAGAGAGAGAGTGATCTGATTTACAGAATTCCTATCAATGCATTTCAAAGACCAGAACGAACCATGAATCATTCATTTAAATGCACCAGTTCAGTTTTCATCTGGAGGTACTTGCTTGCGTTGACTTAAAGGTGAATGTCCCTCGTCGTGCAGAGAGGGGTTTCCCAAGTCGATGATTGGTCCAGATCAGGTCCGTGTGGAACAATGAAGGAAGTCTCTTTGTCGCTGGAGTTGAAGCGGCAAAAGTCGTTGGTTGGACTTTGCGGCGAAACTTAGGACACAAGACTTTCAGCGGTAAAGGAAAGTTAAGTAAAGAAAAGAAAAGTGAGTGAAGGTTGGCTGGCTTGAATGAGCGGCTTGTCTGTTCTTCTTGTCACTCCATTGTTCTTGGTACTTGTCTTGGCTTCTTTTCCCAGAACAGAACCAACTCCCTGTTCGTTTACTAACCAACTTCTCCCCGTTCACTACCTTGCAATATAATCATTTAAACTTAGTTGTTTGTCACTCCTCTGAGGAGTCCTGGCCAATCAGACATTGTCCTGTTTCAAGAGGGCCTTCCTCTGCCCCCAATAAAACAGAAGTGTTACATCCTGTTTCTGCTTCAGCAGAGAGTGCCATTTTAACATAATTTCTATTAAATGGAATACAATACATTTTAAACAGATTTCATTCAAGTCAGGATATAGGAAAGGGGGAAAGAATCAAATTAAGTCCAAATAAGGCATACTTTCAGTCATTCAGTCAAGAGTTAACACATTTACATGAATTGTGAGTGTTCTAAAGCCTAACTGTTTACAGGTAGTACTTGTGGACACATAATGTAAAATGTATGTAGTTAAAAGATGTTTGATAAGTCCGTTAAAATTGTTGGAACAATTTTGAAGCAGATTTATTTGTTCAACAGTCTCTTTGGCTTTCCTGTGAAGTAAGGAAACAAAAGGGTCTGGATTGTCTCTCTGTCTTCTTGGGTGACCCTTTGGTATGTCGCTTCTGCTATCAGGAAGCATGTGTCTTAAAAGTAATCAGCCTGGCTTTATCTGCAGACGGGCCGGAGCCGGAACCTCAATTCTGAATTAGAATTATGTTTTGAAAGAATCATCTGAATGATTCATTTGTCTGGTTCGTCCACAGTTCCTACATATCCCCCCTTGGTTCGGCGATGTGTTGAGATGAAGACATCGGCGGACACTGTAGAAAAATGGATTAGATTATCTGAGTACTGATGGATTAAGTTCAATTTTGGGAGTGTTATTCTACATTGTCTCATTATGTTAATGCTTGGATCAAATTGTGTGATTAAATTGTTAGTTTCCATCTCTTCTAACTTGTTCTAGGTTGTCTGGTGACATCATTTGTGGTAAAAATGATGTGACCCATCATGGAGCTCTCTCGGGCTCACATTCGAATTTTCAAATGGCTTTCAGACCTTAGGCGTGGTGCGTCAATCCTAATGTCATGACCTTGACCCTTATGGGGCAGACAGGTATTTTACCTTATAAAGAAGAAGGGAAAGAGAGGAAGAGGAAAACAAAACAAAATAAAACACTTAAGTGTTTCCTGGTATGGCTAACACTACTGCGTGCATCTAAGATGTCATGTACCAGCTTAATGAAAGGTGTCCTACTTGTTGTGCAGATGGTTGCATGTTTCTTATGGTGAATGTAGCTAAGTCGATGTTGAGCTAGGTTCTGAAACTAATATCTGTCTGTAGGAAGAGCATGTTGGTGAGTATGTAAATGTAGTGTAGTGTAAAATGTAATGTAGTGCAGTGTATGTATGGTCAGATCTGGTTCAGTCTGTCTTGCTCCCCCCTTTTCTTGAAGGGCTTAGATGAAGATTGGCTCTTTGCATCTTGGACTTGGGACGAGAGATCATCCCTAATTTGATGGGAGTCAGTCCAGTGAGGCAGGAAGTTCTTTGGCAGAAGGTAGGAGGAAGTTTGACATGGCTGTGTTGAGCTGTGGTGCAAAACTTTGTCTCCTACGTTGCATTCCTTTTGTAATGCCTTCTGGTTGTGACAGACTGTCTGACCTTCTGTGCTTACTGTTGTTACTGTTGCACAAGCATGGTTCTTGAGATGGGAACTCGTTGGGTTTATTGGTGGGTGATGAGTAACCAGAACTGTGTTCTCTGGTACTACTGAGTTTTCAGCGGTGTTTGGCTGTGCTGTTGTAGAACAGGTGGCAGTCATCTCCATTTGGAAGGTGGATCAGATGATCACTGACCTTCCGTTCCGTCTCTAGTCATAACAAGGGTGACTCATCCTTGTGATCGTCGCTGTTTATGTTGTTTGCAAAGAACGCTGTAATTTGCCTCATCAGTTGTTCCATGTCTTCTGAGGTGGAACTGTCTTGTTCTTGGGCGTTCTTGTTCTCAGTGCTGTGTTTAACTGAGTGATGCAGAGGTGGGTTCCGCCGTCGCATACCCACAGTGGATGCATTTGAATGTGTTGGTTGGTGGACTTTGGCTGTCCAGTTTGGATCCCAGATGTTTCTTTCTGGTGGGTTTCTTGAGAAGTGTGGCTGGTCCCATGACATTTTCCAGCTGTTGGTGTGGAAGCTGTCAGTGGCATGGGGGTCACGTTCTCCGTGTCCTTTATGACATGCTGTGGCGTTGTCATGCCACTGGGCGTCTCGCAGTGCACTGCTTGGATCTTGGCTGCCGGAGTTTGAAATTGTGGCTGTTTTCAAACCTTTCTTTGAGTTCATCTTCTGTTTGATGTAGGCCTTGTGTGTCAAGTCACGTAGCTGTTGGATTGACATTGTGCTTGGGCAGGCCATGACACCAAGATGGTGACTTAGTCCAGGGTGCAGGTTTCTCAGGAAGAGGGTTTTGAAGTTCACATCCTCTTCAAGTTCAGGTTCGTGATGTGCACCTAAGTAGGCTTGTCGGAAACGGTTGTAGTAAGCTTGGGGAGTCTCTTGTCGACCTTGTTTGGTTTCCAAGGCGACTAACAGTCCATGTTCAGACTCTGGGCCTGTAAATTCTTTGATCAGTGACTCACGTAATAGCTGGTAGTTGTGCTTAACGTGAACAGGTTGTCGATCTAAGAAGCTTCGTACCTCTGGGCTGGATGTGGACCTGAGGAGATACAACCTGTCTCTGTCAGTCACATTGGGTCTCACCTCTAGGTAGAAGTCAATATCTCTGAGGTAAGTCTGGATGTTGTGGTTCTCCATGGAGTTCGGCTTGAACTGTGTGATGTTCTTAGCCAGCTTGTCAAGGTCTTTAAGGGTCATCTCGTGTGCAACTTTGGGGTCTGCATGGATGAGCTCTCTTTGGTTGATAGGGAAGAATTCTGTAGTGAAGGCCGGTGATGTTGTGGGTTGTGGCCACTCACTTCCTCCGTTGCAAGGCAGTTCTTGGATGGGGGACTCTGTTGTGCTCAGCAGTGGTGATGCTGAGGGAGGCCCCTCCCTTCTTGACTCTGGTTTCTGTGTGTGAACATGTTTAAGTTCATTTATGACCATGTAGAGCTTGCCATTGGCATCGTCTAATTGTTGGTTTAGATGGTCCATTTCAGTGCTGTACCATTTCAAATGGTCTTCCAGAGCATTGATTTTAAAGTTCTTATCTTTAATGTCAGAATTGGCATTTTCTAGTTGGTTTACCAGGTGACTTTGGACAGTCTTTAATTCTTGCTTGTCACGTTCCGCAACTGCAAGGGCTTCTTGGAGCTTGTCAACTTGTTCCTTTGTTTCTTGCTCCACAAGTTTGTCTTGAGCTTTCACCTTGAGCTGGTCTGTGCAGCGTTGGATGTGCATCAGCTCTCTCAGGAACTCAGTGGTCTGACGCTTGAAGTCGTCCTGGACTTTCACTTCCAGCTTGTCTATGCGGCTCTGGGCACGTGTCAGCTCCTCCTGTAGGTGGGTGATGTGCGTGTCGCTTAGTTTCAGCTGGGCTGTGAAGGCAATGCTTAGAGAATTGGTTATCTTGCCTAGTTCAGTGTGGTCTTGGTTCTGGCTTGAATCATGTGTCGGGAATCTTCTCAGAATTATGATTATTATTAAAAATAATAACAGTTCAATTGTCTTTGGCATGAGGCAGTTTGTAATGCCGCTGAGCCAGGCGTCCACATCTTGGGCAGTGGGGTCTTCCGTCTGCGACATGTTGGCACGCTGGGGAGAAGAGACTGACACAGATCTGTGTGGGGTGTAAGCCTATGTGGTGGAACAGCTAAGTGTCGTTTCAGTGAATGTACACCAATCGTGAAGTGTGATGGCTACGTGTTGGTCTCAGTGTGTAGACAGGTAGGCTAGTGAGGAGAAGGCTTTGTCACTCAACTGAGTAAGGGAAAGAGAAAGAGAACAAGTTAAAACAAATTCCAATAGATGAAATATTTTCTATAAATATTTTCTATTAATGAAAAACTGTTTTCAACTCGTGATGTGAGGACTTTGTCACTCAACTGAGAAAGGGAAAAGAGAGAAAATGTTAAAACAAATTGTAAGTTTTTTTTTTTCAATCTAGAGAAATATTTATTTCCAATAAATATTTTCTACTAATGAACAACTGTTTCTAAAACTAAAAGAAAAGAAAATATATATATTATTGTTTATGTTCGCAAGGACAATAAGACAATAATAATGCTGATACCTCTTTCCTTAGTTTGACAGGATTGACACCACACACCTTCAGTTGAACTGCTTACCAGGGATGCTGTGAAGGCAACGGTTGCTCAACACTTGTCTCTGTTAAATGTTCTTGGAGGAAATGTCAATTTAAATTGCGTTTACAAATGCAGGGAGTATGGAGAACACAAAAGGGTTTGATTAAAATCAAAAACCTAATGAATTGTTTCTTTGGAAAGATTGTGTTTCTCTTTCTTTAGAATTGATTGATGGTTCGTCCAAGCTTGATCCCTACAAAAGTGAAGAATAGGATGGAAGAAAGCAGGAGTGCACAGGAAAGACGTGAGGAAAAGGAAAGGAGAAGAAAGGAGACCAGATCCACAAATGGCTCTGAAGCCTTTGTCTAATTACGAGGATATAATTGGTAGTTGATGGACAACTAACCCATGAGAATAAAAATATTAGTAAAGAGAGGGTTGTCTCTGATTGGTTTGAAACTCGTAAAAAGATATCAGAGTCTCCTGTTGAGGCTCAGGTGTGTCGTTCCTAAGCTAGAATACAAAGAGAAAAGGAAAAAGGTAAGAAAATGAAGTCAATGAAAATAACAGGATGAAATAACAGGATGAAATAAGGAAAAGGGAATTAAACAAAGAGGTAAATGAATAAATAAAATAGAGTGGCTAAGTGAATAACCAAGAAGGAAAAGAAAGATAACGCAATAAAACAATGAGCAAATGTGAGTCAAAATTAGGAAAAACTTTGGTGGAATAAGTTTGCTTAAACTTCTAAAGTTCAAGGCTTATTCATACCTAAAGTAATTCGATCTAAAATAGAATTTTAGATTTATGAAAATTGTGAAATTAGAAATAATGGAAATTTGGAAATGTAGAAATCATTTAAAATTACTTTCTAGAAAAATGTAGGATTTCAATTTAAATTTAATTGGTTTTATAAAATTCAAATTTGACAATTAAAAATTGTAAACCAGTATTTCTTTTTCAAGTCAAATGCAGGTAAGGCAATTATTAATTGTAAACCAATATTTTCCTTTTCAAGTAAAATATAGGTAAAGTAATAAGTGAGAAAGTTAAAAGGGAAAGTATAAAGGAGAGACCAACAAATGTACATAAAGTTAAAGTGTTTTAAGTGGTTAAATCACTTTATAGTTGCTAAAACAGACACTGCGTTCACACAATGTTAACTAGATTAGCTTTGAGGCTAAAGGCTTTAGCATACGAACTTCAATGTAAAAACTACAGAGGTTAGCTTAGCAACACTGTGCGGTTTGTTTACAATGACGTTCTTCCGGAAGCGTTGGTTAAGACTTCCGTGCCACGACTGTAACTATGGCGACCAAACAAAATGATAGTGGCGAACATGTGAATTACATCAAATACATGTAACTGTACAAATGAAAGACACATGCACGTACAATCAAGCGTTACGTGAAATGTCGGCGCATTTCAACTCTATAAATAAGAGACACCACTCGTAGCTGTTTTACGACGTGGGGCTTAAACTTAAGTGATAGCTTTCTGCTGTAATAGATGGAAAAATCGCGACCTCGGCGGGTCTCTATTTGCACGCAAAATATAACAGTTTCACAAGCTTCACTTGATCAGTTTCAAATCACTTAAATTGCGCTCGGACACGTATTACACGAGCTCAAACAAGCAAGCATGTAGCGTTTAGCAAAAAGGGAGAATATAGCAGATTACAGTGGAACACGCACTATAATCAGTTTAGCTATATAAAACAAGCAAGCGTATAGCGTTACTGTTTAACAAAGGGGAGAATAGCAGATTGAGTACAGTGGAACACGCACTGACCCTTTAGCTATAAATATATAGTTTTAGAAACAGATCGAGGAACACGCTCAATCTTGCCGTTCTGTGAGGATTTATATCCTGTTCTTGTAACGGATATAAATATCCAACAATCGTGAAAACACTGATTAGAGCACGGTAACTTGAAATCGACAGTTTAAGACATTAAATCATAAAGCATATAATACAAGACACTTTCTTTTTAAAATCTACAAGAGATTTTATTTATTCTAACACAAACTAATCTAACACAAAGGCACGCACATACACACACACACACACACATTCATACGCGTTGCAGTAAGAAGGAAATGAGAGAGAAAGAGTTTTGAGAGAGAGAGAGAGAGAGAGAGAGAGAGAGAGAGTGATCTGATTTACAGAATTCCTATCAATGCATTTCAAAGACCAGAACGAACCATGAATCATTCATTTAAATGCACCAGTTCAGTTTTCATCTGGAGGTACATGCTTGCGTTGACTTAAAGGTGAATGTCCCTCGTCGTGCAGAGAGGGGTTTCCCAAGTCGATGATTGGTCCAGATCAGGTCCGTGTGGAACAATGAAGGAAGTCTCTTTGTCGCTGGAGTTGAAGCGGCAAAAGTCGTTGGTTGAACTTTGCGGCGAAACTTAGGACACAAGACTTTCAGCGGTAAAGGAAAGTTAAGTAAAGAAAAGAAAAGTGAGTGAAGATTGGCTGGCTTGAATGAGCGGCTTGTCTGTTCTTCTTGTCACTCCATTGTTCTTGGTACTTGTCTTGGCTTCTTTTCCCAGAACAGAACCAACTCCCTGTTCGTTTACTAACCAACTTCTCCCCGTTCACTATCTTGCAATATAATCATTTAAACTTAGTTGTTTGTCACCCCTCTGAGGAGTCCTGGCCAATCAGACATTGTCCTGTTTCAAGAGGGCCTTCCTCTGCCCCCAATAAAACAGAAGTGTTACATCCTGTTTCTGCTTCAGCAGAGAGTGCCATTTTAACATAATTTCTATTAAATGGAATACAATACATTTTAAACAGATTTCATTCAAGTCAGGATATAGGAAAGGGGGAAAGAATCAAATTAAGTCCAAATAAGGCATACTTTCAGTCATTCAGTCAAGAGTTAACACATTTACATGAATTGTGAGTGTTCTAAAGCCTAACTGTTTACAGGTAGTACTTGTGGACACATAATGTAAAATGTATGTAGTTAAAAGATGTTTGATAAGTCCGTTAAAATTGTTGGAACAATTTTGAAGCAGATTTATTTGTTCAACAGTCTCTTTGGCTTTCCTGTGAAGTAAGGAAACAAAAGGGTCTGGATTGTCTCTCTGTCTTCTTGGGTGACCCTTTGGTATGTCGCTTCTGCTATCAGGAAGCATGTGTCGTAAAAGTAATCAGCCTGGCTTTATCTGCAGACGGGTCGGAGCCAGAACCTCAATTCTGAATTAGAATTATGTTTTGAAAGAATCATCTGAATGATTCATTTGTCTGGTTCGTCCACAGTTCCTACACCGGCTTCTGACCGATTTCGAGCGATTTCTGACCGACTTCTGACTTCCAGCTTCTGACCTTAGCTTGTTCAGACAGCATAGTTTTAAGGGAGCAATTTTGGCTCCATCCTTCAGATGCGATCCTCCAATGAGATGTTGCTACGGAGATTAGACACGCCTCGTCTATTGTCTATTGATCACATCGCGTGATATCTGCAGAACCTTCTCCTGTTTGATTAACAACTTTATAAAGTTTCTTAATATTTTCCTGATACTGAATTTCAATGTTTCATTCACACAGAATTACAGAGAATTATAAACTCTGTATTTAGAGCTCAAACATGACACACTTCTTCCACACATATTACTAGACTGACCTAATTAAAAACAGTGATTACAAGAGAAAGAAAATGCATACGGGAATACAAACATATAATGCATTGAATCCAACATGTTAGTAATCACATCATAGCAAATGTTATTCTGGATATAGTTAATACTTTAAGTAATCGACAATTGTCCCTTTTGAGATTCAAGATTGAGTCCTTAAGCATAGTTTAAACTTTGACCGGAGTCACGAGTGACCGGGTCAGGATGGATTGCTCACACAAGGGAGGTATTGATAGGACAGATTCGTCTTTAAATCCGTTGATGGGTGTTTTCCTGTTCCGTCCGATAATACAAGAGGGTTTTGTGAGAGAATCAATAGATTTAATGTGATCAGATCCACGTGATGGGTTCTGATTAGTTTATTGCTGATGAGCTAAGAAGTCCTTTAGACAGAGTCCTTTGTTAAAAGAAGTCTAGTCATCACTTCTGTTAAGGCTAGGTGTTTCCTGTCAGGAAATGGATCTTTTGGACCAAATGAAGCTTTGTTCAATCATGTTGTTCATTGATAAAGTCATTGGTAAGTTCTGTCGAGCGATGCCCTACACTGTGTTGTCTTATTGTGTTGTGTATACAGTTTTTTTTTTTGTTTTTTTTTTTTTTTTCTTCTTTTCTTTCTTTTTATGTGTAACATCTACCTGCCAGGGGGTCTGCAGATGGAAATTAGCCTAAGGCTATAATCTGGCATATTTACATTTGTCTTAATGTTCATTAATATGCATTGTTCCCCCCTTTTCTTAAAAAATAAATAAATAATATATCCCACCCACTAACAGGTGCCGTGATGAAGAGATAATCAGTGTTATTCACTTCACTTGTCAGTGGTCATAATGTTATGCCTGATCGGTGTGTATATATATATATGTGAAGAGCTTTTTACCAAAAAGCGATAAACTCCAAATTAAAAAAAAAAAAAAGAGTTTGTCATGCCATTTTGCTATGCAGTTTCTTTCCAAACCGCTATAAGCGCCGAACCTCTTTTTAGCCTAATATGTCCTCTCAACCAATCGGCGAGCGTTCGATGCAATCTAACATGGCGGTTACATTTACATTTATGCATTTGGCAGACGCTTTTATCCAAAGCAACTTACATTGCATTATACTATACATTTGTATCTGAGTATGTGCAATCCCTGGGATCAAACCCATGACCTTGGCATTGCTAGTGCCATGCTCTAACCACTGATCAACAGGAAAGCTCAGTGGTTAGCCCAGGAAAGGTTCTTTGAAGCGAGGGAGTTTGTTTTTGCTCAGTCTTCAAAATGAGTGCTTTAAACTCTATTAACACTTTTGATGGCCTGGATGAGCCAGTGAGACCTACACCTGGGGGCCGGAGTCCGGAGCGCCAACTCTGTTCGGTTCCCGGGATAGGTTCGTTTGAATATAAGGGTGGCTCGCCTCGCCGTGTGTGTGCGCATGAGTGTGCGCGTGTGTGTGTGCATGCGTGTGCAAGTGTGCAAGTGTGTGACATCGTATCAGGCGATCAAACAGTTCAGTAAACTGTTTAAAACAGTCACCCTTTCAATACTGAGATTCTATTTGTTTTTATATAAAAAGGCTTAAAAAAGGATGGATTTGTAGCGTTTTGAAACAAAAAAAAAAAAACTGAATTTATAATCAACAAAATTGTTTTTTCATTTAACAATCATTGTTTAACATGTTCAGACTGAGCCAATAGACCATTTTAACAGGATAAATTGAATATTAACAAAATGTGTAGGTCTAGGTCGGAGGTCGGCAACCCGCGGCTCTAGAGCCGCATGCGGCTCTTTAGCGCCCCCCTAGTGGCTTCCTGGAGCTTTTTCAAAAATGTATGAAAATGGAAAAAATATATTTTTTTGTTTTCATATGGTTTCTGTAGGAGGACAAACATGACACAAACATTCTTAACGTTTTCCAATGCTGTAAAAATGTGTATAATAAATATGAAATTTCAACATTTCTGTCAACGAAGATTTGCGTCATAGCCATCGACGTCACTTTCCCGCCGAAAGCGCGCTCCCTCGGCCTCAGCTGGACTGAGTGGCAAAAGAACCTGCTGCATGACTGGATTTAATAGAGGAAACTGCGAAAACGCGAGTAAAAACAAATGAATTACACTAAAGGTTGGACTCGAAAGTGTTTCTTACAACTTGTCAAATAAACCTAATCCATGGATATTGAAATGTAGCCAGGAGTCGTGTTTCCTGACATTTATATGTGCCTGATTTGACGCCGGGGAAAGCAAAATCTGCCTGTGAATATTTTATATAACTACAATATAGGTAGGTTTAAATCCACGTAATCACTTAACGTTATATCAGTGTTATATATATATCGTCATATTGCCCATCCCTAAAACATATAGTTTTATAGTATAGTTTTTGTCCGTGTTTATTTTAAAACACACAGTTATGCAGAATATAAGATGGAAAATATTTAATAGATGATTTGTCAACATAATATATAACAATACAACATATATGGAATGATTTTACCTCAAAATCCAACAATTTGACACAAAATGATAACTGCAAATCCATGTTTCTCTGCTGGAGTCCAGCTGTTTCTGTGAATTGCAGTGATCCATTTGCTGCTTTTTTCTGTAGCTTTCAGCAGTTTTTAAATATATACCTCGGGAATACCTCATTATTTATTTGTAGCCTACTTAGTCATTTTGATAGTAGGCTAATATAGCTAATATACACTTACAGCCTATGTTGCCTTCATATAAGGCTTTTAATTTTTTGCGGCTCCAGACAGATTTATTTGGCTCCAATATGGCTCTTTGAACATTTTGGGTTGCCGACCCCTGGTCTAGGTAAAAAATATATATATTTATATATATATATATATTAGGGCTGTCAAATAATCGCATACAAAATAAAAGTTTGAGTTTGCCTAATATATGTGGGTGTACTGTGTGTAATTATTATGTATATATAAATACAAACACATCCATGTATATATTTGAGAAATATTTACAAGTATATGTATTTATTTATATTTTTATGTAATTTATATTATATATAAATACATTTTTTTGTACATAAATAACATATTTCTCTTAAATATATACATTAATTTGTGTGTATTTATATATACATATTATTTACACACATTACTCACACATATATTATGCAAACTCAAACTTTTATTTTGTATGCGATTAATCGCGATTAATCGTTTGACAGCCCTAATATATATATAATTATATATATATATATATATATATATATATATATATATATATATATATATAATTATATAATATATATAATAATTAGTTTTTTTTGTATTTCTTTGCATGTCACCGAGCAACATGCATTATTAACCATATAGTATGTGTTATTTCCTGTAGAGATGGGCAGGGGTCCCTGTCATACCGTGTGCTGGATTGTCCAGACAGAGCTGCTCTCATTCAAGTGGATGATAAAGGTCATCTGACATCTGGATCTCTGACAGGAACAGCATCCCTACAGATTAGCTCACAGGAAACATTCGGTGTCAATCAAACCATCATCATCGCTGTGAAGGTAACACCAACATATAAAGATAGGATGCTATGCAAGTACAATACAGCCTTCAAACAGAAGATCTTTTTAGCAAATTGTAAGTTCATTTTACAGAACCTAATAAATTTACTTAATAGAGAACAAATAGAGGATAAGTAACTTGAATTGCAGATAAATAATATAATTATTAAACGTCTCGTGATTAATTTTTAGTGACTAATGACTGGCTGACTGTACATTATCAAACATTTTTATATTTTGTAATTCAGTTGTTCTTAACTGTAAGTGAATGTTTTAGTAATTATAAATCAGAATCAGCAGTGTTTGTGTTTTGTTGTTTTAAGGTGGTGACCGTATCATACCTACGTCTGAGCACCAGTCCAGTGATGTACACGTCGAACAGAGAGGCTGTGTCCGCCATCCCGCTGGGAGCCGTTTTGACCTTCACTGTTCATTTCCACGACAGCACAGGCGAAACCTTACACAGCCACAACTCGATGCTTAGCTTCTCCACCAACAGGTGCTGCAAAATCAGGAAATGAAACAGTCTACATGACATGCAACACTTACTCAGTCCCTACACTTCAAGCCAGCATCATTTCAAAGTGACAATGCTCCTATTATAGTCAACAAATCTACACCACTCCTATTATAGTCAATAAAAATCAGTGCTGCCTCCAAGGGGAGGCCATGGCCACCCCTTAAAAAAAAAAAAAAAAAAAAAAAAACTTTGCCCACCCTGCTGGCCCACTTGTCTGCCACAACCAATTATAACTGTTTATATTTAACGCAGAATATTATTTTAACGTCTACACACATTATTAACACGTTAATATTTTGCATCAAAAAACATTTGTTGCGCAAGCATAAATGCAACATATTTCACCATGTTTTACTTCTCTTGTAAAAGAGATTAATATTTGGACTGTTCTCCCCAGGTCATCGCAAACTCTGTAACACGAAATAGGAAAATATCTTATTTTTTGAAGTGTATTTCTTCCATTTATAATCTGGATTATTTTCAAATGAATTAAAATGCTTGAAAACTCATGAATCTTTGCACATGCATCAGAAGTGGTGAAAATTTACTTCTGATATAGGTTTCAGAATTAGGTGTGGCAAAAGTTCGATGTTAAGCCATAAAACAGGAAGTTGTTGTAAGTCAGGCATACAATGTCCGATCTGCCCAAAACTTCACACGTTTTATTAGAGTTCTGGCTTGAAAACATCTGCATTGCTATATTCAGTTACATTCATAGTGCCACCTGTGGGCAACACGAAATGTCATGTATTATACTGTGATTAGCACCTCATAGAGATTTATCCAGATCAACATTATATGTTGTCTGTCTAATCTTATGGCCTTAGCGAAGATCTTCGATTTTCGTTGAAGGGTGTGTTCGTGGCACCCTGACAAATTTTGATGTTTTGCCATGAAACAGGAAGCTGTTGTAACTTCACACATTTGATAAGAGTCCTGGCCTAAAGACATCTACATGCCAATATTCAGTTAGTGATAGCGCCACCTACTGGCAACAGGAAATGGCATGTTTTGCACTGTAATTCACTTCCACAAACACATTTAAATATGCCAAACATGCTAGAAACATGTTAAATCATGCAACACTTCGCTAAGTGCTAAAGTATGCGATTAACTCCACAAAACAGGAAGTTGTTGTAACTCAGGCATACAATGTCTGATCTGCTCCAAACTTCACGTTTGATAATAGTCCTGGCCTGAATACATCTACATGGCAATATTCAGTTAGTCAAAGCTCCACCTTTTGGCAGCAGGAAGTGTGGCACGTTGAAATGACTTTGCCATATTTCTCCTATATTTACTCGCTTGCATGCATGTCGCCCACTGTTCACTGTTTTCCTAAAGCCTGAATGGAATGGTGGCCCTGGGTGCGAGGGCCCTTTCAAAGCTGCTTGCAGCTTTAATGTTTTTTTTATTTTTGCAGTTCATGCTATGTTTTTTTTTTTTTTTGATAACCTAATTATGTACTTTGTGTGAGAACATCTAAATTAACTAATTTCATGCATGTCAAAAATGTCATTTAAACTTATTATCAACTTACAAAGTGGATCAAAGGAAGTCATTTTTATGGGTTAGATCAAGTACAAATAGATCCTTGAAATAAGTTGCAGGTTACCACTTTTTCAGTGTATTCAGTGGATTTTGAATTTCCTGAAGGTTCCATACAGTAATGATGCTTGCTGTGTAGACATTTTGCTTGAATTTAATAGTAATCTAAACATATGTATTATATGGCCTGTGGTAAATGTGGATGAAGCAACACAGAGGAGATCTGGAGGCCTAATGGTTATTCACAAATTAATGAATGTTTATTTGCAAATGCGTAGCCATCAGAACATTATAATATATTACTATGTTAAAGTGGTAATTGCAGACAATTAAAATATATTTATGCAAGAATATTAAGAAAAATCAGTGGGTATGCTTTTTTTGTTTGATCAGTGTGTATTAATGATTTTAACCATCTATATTATGTGTGCAGGGATGATTTGGTTCAGGTTGGTAAGGGTTCAAGTAACGGCACGCTGATGGTGCGAACAGTCAATGTGGGTCTGACTCTACTAGGAGTTTGGGACTCAGAGCAGACCGGATTAGCTGATTTCATTGCACTACCTGTCCAAAATGCCATTCATCCAGCCGAAGCCCAACGGCTGATCGTGGGTGATGTTGTGTGTTTTTCTGCACAGATTATTAATCAGGAGGGTAAGAGCAAACACAGACACCTAAAAAATACTAGACAGGGAAAAACGGAGTACATATGTATTTCAGCCCAAACTGAGCATTTACAGTCAATTTCACCAAGTATGAGTGTCATGTTGTCATTGTCAGGTGCTTCAGGTGTGTGGAGCTCATCATCCAGTGCTGTGCTGGAGGTTGAACCCAGGACTGGAGCCGCAGTGGCCAGAGACAAGGGCACAGTCACTGTCTACTACGACATACCAGGCCAACTCCGCACTTACAGAGAGGTGAGCGCCTGTACGCTAGTTCAGACATCAAAACTCATCACAATGAGTTCCTTCAGAGATATTTCAAATAAGATATTTAGGAAAAATCATGAAAAGATAGTGGTCTAAATGTGTGATCCCTTATTAAACTGAAGACGCACATTTTTGTATTTTTATTGTAACATTGTGTTTTCTTTAGGTTTTTATTGAAGGTGCAACTCAGACATCTGTCATGACTCCCTCAGTGAAGAAAGACGGAGACTCTAAAGTCTTGATGTCAACCAGGGACACAGGAAGCAACCTCATTGGTACAGATCACTCCTTGAATTGCTGTAATCCTCACACTGACTTCATGCTCATTGAGGATCATGCTTATGTGCTGTGTTTGTGTCCTGCCTTATTGCATTAACCCTCTGATGTGTATGATCAGTGTGATTAGAACGTTAAGTGCATGACGCAATTCAAATCTGTTATCATGCTTTGGCCAGATTGAGACTCTCTCCGTGCTCATCATATAATGCAACTTATCAGTGTTTGTTGCAATCCTCATTAGCTACAGTAAATGTTACATCAGCTTAGTGCAGAATCAGGCAAGCTGATACATTGATTATTGCAATATTATCTAAATAATATTAAAAGTTTAGCTTGGGTTTCTAAAAGACATCAAGCCAGTTTCACTTCTCTTTTTCATTTTTGGCTGATTGTGTGAGAGTGAAGTTTGGATCTGTATTTGTGTGAGAATGAAGAGTGTTAAAGATTACTCATGTTTTAGGCATTATAGTCATACCAGCCAATCACATATATATCTTTTGAAGGTGTGAGATCAAAGGTGTTTTGTGTTTGTTTAGCTAAGCTCATTTAGCTTAATATTAGTTTGAAAATAACTGTCACATTAAAAAACTCACACAGAGGGACCAGATGTAATATTTTCAGTTAAATCAAAGGGGTAATATTCTATAATGGCCCCAAAAGTAACATGCAAGTCACACTAAATGTGTGATTGTCATATTTTCTCAATTGTGGAAGTTTATAATGATAAAACAATAGATAGAATAATGCAGTGCTGCCAATAAAATGAAATCCAGAAAAAATAAAACAGAAAACACAAAATTTGGAGAAAAAATAAAACACAATGATAAAAATAAAATGGATTTCAATGGGACTAGCAACACTTAAGTCATGGGTTTGATTAATTGGGATTGAGTAATTGTTTCTCACATGGTTGTCTGTAAAAATAAATTTGCATGGCACCTCAGTGTTAAAACTAATGCTTTTAGATGGCATTCAGATTTAATGTATATAATTATAATACTAACATTGTATTACTGTAATGCCCTATTTCAAATGTTTACATGCTTTTTTTCCTCTCTTCTTTCACTGAGGTGGAGCGGTAATGAAATATTGTTCTTGTAAATACTTCCCAGTATTTCAGAAATAAAATTGTACATATTTAAAATGCATGCAAATTACTGTGAAACACAAATAATCGTACGGTGTTCCTCAATGGGCAAAAAGAATTTCAACTGTGAATTTTGAATTGACCGTTGTGAGTTTGAGAGTTGTGGATTCAGACAGCGATTAAATTACCACACGACCTTGGCGTTTGTCAAAAAACAGTAGGTAATTCGGCCTGGGGTTTTTACATGGGTGATGGGAGAAAAATACTGACATTCTGGATTTGGACAGCAATAAAATCATTCACTGACTAGCCCCTGTAAATGTTGAAAATACCTTTATGAGAAACAATTACTGTCCGAATAGGGCTTATGAATGCACTGGAAGTGTCTGCCAAATGAACATGGAAATGTATAAGTTTCTTAAATAGGTCTTGTGTTCTTTTTATTTGATCACAATACTTCTCCATACAGCATTGTTTTCTTGTGTCCACAGGAAGCTGCTCCTCATCCCAATCAGATAGCATTGCTCTGCTCCACCCAGAGTCCTCCATCAGCTGTCACCTCCACTTCACTAGCAGCGCTGTGGATTTCTCAGCTCATGACGTCTACCACACTCGCACAGCTTTTGATGCCAGCACAGGTCTCTCAGATTAAGCTACGCAGCCACTGGACTTCAGCCATTTAAATTAATAAATAAACGTTTTAAACCTGTCATCTTTATCTCCTGTGAATGTCAGGTTTCTACAGCTGTGCGTTGAGCTTTAAGCCCATGAGTGACCAGCAGGTGAAGGTGTTGAGTGTGTCTATGACTGACGTGGAGGTCACGGCCGGTGTGCAGGGCGGTCACTTCACCGGACAGCAGATCAGCACTAGGCTGCCTGTCAATCCAGGGATCTACACTGATCAGACGGACATCATCCTGAGTAATCAGCACACATCTGCTGATCTGACCATCTATGGGACACCAGGCGCTCTGCAGAAGCTAGATGTAATGTTGGCACCTTTGTCTATTTGTGTCTGAAAAGTGAAATGACAATAATTTTGTTGATGTGTCTGAGATTGCTCAAATAAGCATTAGTGTATTCACCAAACATGTGCATGTGGATCTGATCTGATGTTTAGGCGAAGAGCAGCTCTCCTGCAGTTGTGATCGAGCAGAAGGAGGTTTCCCCGAGCTTTCCAAGCTATATCACATACACTGTTAGAGTGGTGAACCCACAGGGAGCTCTGACGACATCTGTGTCTATAAGCAGCGCGTCCAGTGATCAGGTGCTGCTCATCCCAGTGTCTGTCATGCATCTAGCAGCCAGCGGCAATTCTGTGCAAGGTTTGTTCCTCCACATCAGTCTGATAGCATAGTAGGAAATATTTTAATGGTTAAGACTACATTAACAAGTAATATATTCTTTTTATCTTTTCTTTATCTTATATATTTATTTACGCAATTGAATGCCCAAAAGAAGCTGTTTCAGAAGATATAATTATGTAGTAGCCATGTAGTTACCATGTAGTTAAAGGGGTCATGACATGAGAAATCTAATTATCCTTGATCCTTTAACATGCAAGGTCTTTGTACCAATAAAACATCCTACATCCTGAAACATCCTAAAACATCATAGATTCTTAGCTTAAAACATCCTACTCAGAAAACAGCATTTATTAAACCAAGCTCCAAAAATGGCTTGTTAGGTTGTTGTGGGATTTGTGATGTCACACAAGCAAATACATTTGCATATGACTGTCTCTACGGCAATACATTGATGAATAGTTATAGATCATGGGTGTTAAACTCATTTTAGGTTGAGGGCCGGATTGGAGAAAAATAACCATGTGCGGGCTGAATTAATTAATTAATTAATTAAAAACCTTAGTGCACTGATGGTTGCATTAATATTAACCATATAAACAACAAATTAATTTGCAAGAAAACTAGGACACTGCTCTTTAAAACTGCATTTGTTTTTACAGCGAAAAAACTATTAGATTTTCAAAATAATGCTTTATTTAATATTTTTTTTTATTAGTGATGCACCTATTTTGATTTTTCAGGGCCAATTCCAATTTTTTTAGAAGCAA
Source organism: Ancherythroculter nigrocauda (assembly GCA_036281575.1). Classification (NCBI taxonomy): domain Eukaryota; kingdom Metazoa; phylum Chordata; class Actinopteri; order Cypriniformes; family Xenocyprididae; genus Ancherythroculter; species Ancherythroculter nigrocauda. The sequence goes on from VTFQ01000020.1 coordinate 9,945,710, forward strand.
ATTGGACAATCCTGATTCAGTTTTTCCTGATTTATTTTGTTTATTTGTTCAAAAAATATGTGTAGCTCTTGCAAACACTACATTTTTATCACAGTCCAAATAAAGATGTTATGCACATGAGCATGAGCAGTTGTTTTTAATTTAAATTATTGTATAATTTCAAGATTAACAGCAAAAACAGCATGGCCTGACTTTAGCTTTGTGAAATTATGCTACATAAGACACCTGCACAAAACAAAATCAGCAGACGGACTGAATGAAAATGCAAATTCACTCTCTGGCAATAGGTGGTGGTTATGGAACAGCAGTGATATAGTGTTTCCATGAATACCGCTATACACAAAGCAGCGCTGCATCGATAAATAGTCTACTACTTTATACAGAGATAAGACGAAAAGCCATCAACTTTTCTGAAGACAGTTCCCTTCAGAGATACATTCATATAAACCCCAATTTAATATTTATATTATTCATCCTAAACAGTGAGCTTGTGCATGGTAGAGTATTTTCTCTGCTGGTGCGTCTGTTCTCCTCTTTTTGTCCGTATTCAGCGTGTGCCTGTATTAACGTCCTGTTTACAGACTTCATATATATTTTCACACAAATGAAATTTTGGGAAGTTATTACAAAGCACTTTGTTTGCAAGCCCGGAATAAAGATTGACCAAAATAAAACTAAAAAATTTTTGGATTTATGACAGGTGGACTAGTGCATCTCTATTTTTTTTATTAGTATTATAGTTCATATCATCCCCCGGGCTGGATTGGACACCTTTCTGGTCCATATGTTTGACAGCCCTGTTATAGATCATTGCACTATAAGCCCCATCCACTAGCATTCAGTTTTATAATGGCTGTCACCTGTTTACATCAGACACAAGCTTCTCTATACAGCCTTCAGAAGGACCCCGTTGTCAGGAACAAGTGAATTGTTTATTTTTTACTGGCATCCCAAAGCGTTTGAGGATTATGTTTGTTTTGAAGCACTTGATTGCATTATTAAATAAGGCATAATGTAATGCATTGTTCACAAAGAAAATTATGAAAAATGAAACCGCCAACTGTATTGGATCTGACATTACAAAGTGTATGTAAGCAGTTTGATAATGCTTTGCCTGTAAATCATGGTTTTATATGGATAATGTTTTTAAAACACTGTACAATATCGAGATAACGTTGGATAGTTTCCCCATGCAGTGACATTAGCCAGTCATAACAGTGGCCAAGCCTTAAGGGAGAAGGCCCCTAAAATGCATTGTTCAGACAGAGGATCAGAATGAGGGTTGAAAATTACCATTTTTGTAAAAATATGACACTTTGGTTGTTTTGAATTTTTTGCTCATAAATGCATGCTTCTTCACCTTTTCTTGCAGCACATATGGTAGATGGAGCAGATGGGCTCAATATTCTTCAGCAGTTTATTGACTCCTATCAAGTGATGTTCTTCACTTTATTCGCTCTCTTGGCTGCCACTGCTGTTGTCATCATTGGTAAATGCTTTAATAAACACTTTAATAACCGTTTATTCAACAGTGCTTTTGATCTGCCTGCATTGACACTATTCTTTAAAAGGAAAAATTATATACCAATTATCAATGTAAAGCTTCTTTGACACAATCTGCATTGTAGAAAGCGCTATATAAATAAGGGTGACTTGACTTGACTTAATATCATGAATAATGAGTTTTAGGACAGTGATTATTTCTTCTTTAATATCTTTTTATATTTCTTTTTATAACAATTTTCTATCTTTTTCTGTAGTGTGCCATGTGCTGTTTTCTCCAAGAGATCCTGTTAGTCATCCTGCATTCATCCAGAAGACTCCGCCTCCCACAGGTACATGCATCTGGAAAATACTCCTGCAAGAATGTAACCAAATATAAACCAAATAAATGCTGCTCCATTAACACCTGACCTCTTTTTTTGCAGTGCAAAATGTGTAATACAATTCTTTTGTGTGCTAAAGGTAGTAAAGGGATGTTTATTATTTCAGTTAAAGCCGTCATATAATTTATTATAAATGGACCCTTTTTCCACCCTCTCCTCAGATGTCTTAAAGGGGTCATGAAATGCAGTTTCAGATTTTTTTATTATGTTTCTCGAGGTTAGTTTATAGCATTTGCAAAATATTTTTGCACCAAAAAAGGAAAATGGTTCACTTCTCTGCATCCATCCACTAGGCTTCTTACAAAGCCTCTGCATTAGCCTCCAGAGCTCTTTACGTCTCCCTACTCTGTTTACCAGCCGAAGGAGCAACAGTGGAGGCCAATCAAGCCCTCTTCTCCAGTCGCCCTGATGTAGCAGCATTATGATGACAAAAAGAAAGAGTACGAGGTGTTTAAGTTCTGTGTTCCCCGGAAATCTGCCACACGAGGTTCCCCCTTAACGCCCAACTAACCCTCCCGCCATGGGTCAAATTTCCAGGGTCTAAACAGAGCTAAACCTCGCAGCAAGTCACCAATGCAAGACCGTAACCTCCCTCCTACAAAACATTTGGGGAAAACATTCTTTGCCGTGGCCGTGGCCAAGAAACCCCCTAATTTCACTTCCTCCAATCCACTGGATGCCTATTCTACTGTTCAAAAAAATGAGGGTATCTGTTGGCAAGGTCAGCCTCCCTTTGCTAGTGGGTGCCCACCTGAAGTTCAAAGAGGCTTCACTTTTCCTAGAGTGCCCCCTTCCTACACGTGTTGGGGATTTCCCTGTTCTAAAGGGAAAAACGGTGAGAAGGTGTGCACAAGCAGTTACCACACAGCTCCCTACATCTCACAAATTCAATAGGGCATCGGCCCCAGTGTTCCCCAACACAAAAAAAATCTAACGAATCAAATATGTTAGTTAAAAAGAGAAAACATCTCTCAGCAATCCCACGTCACCCAACACAAGTTGTCCACATAATGCGCCATTGTATCACAAATGAAAGAACCAACTGCATCAGCAGTTCTGAGCTATTCTCTGGTTTCTGTGGGAAGAGTGTCATGTCTGTGTCAGCCCCCGAATGGGTGATTCATGCTGTAATGAAAGGCTTCAGAAGACTTCAGTTTGCCCGAAAACCCCAGTGTTTCAGCTGACTTATCTCTTTTCACACAGAGGAGAGATTCTGACAGTTCATATTCTGAAAGATGAAATCTCCCTTCTCGAGAAGGGGGCGGTAAGGTGCCAACAGAGGTTTTATTCCCGTTATTTCCTGGTTCCACAAAAGGATGACTCTCTTTGTCCCATTTGGGTCTTTTGAACAAACATTGCAGGAAACACAACTTCAGAAAGTTAACACACGGTTCTCTCTCACGCTCAATACATCAGAACGATGGTTCACATCATTTGACCTGAAGGATGCTTTCTTCCACATAAGGATCTATCCTCAACACAGGAAATTCATTTGTTTCGCCTATCAAAGCATATGTTACGAAATTCACAGTTCTTCCTTTCGTGCTTTCTCTGAGTCCAAGAGTGTTCTGTATGTGCAGAGGTGGGCTTAGCCCATGCTGAGAATAGCAGGTTCTAGATCCTGATATAGCTTTTTGCAAGACCTTATGGATGTTGGTAAGTGTTTGTCCACTATTAAGGTTTATTTGCCATCTATCATTGCATGTCATGTTGGGTTTGATGGCACAACAGTGGGGCCACACCCCCTCATTCGTAGATTCATGAAGGGGGCTCACCGCTCCCTTCCTGTGTCTAGAAAATCTGTGCTAGAATGGGACCTCTCCATGGTGCTAGAGGCTCTGTCACAACAGCCTTTTGAGCCCCTGGGAAACATTTCCCTTAAGCTGCTGTCTTTCAAGACAGCCCTGCTCCTGGATCTGGCCTCAGTCAAATGTGTCAGTGATTTGCAAGCACTCTGATTTGCATTCCTCGTGCAAATTCTTTCTCAGTGGTGATAAGGATTTTCTTAGGCCTAACCCAGCCCTAAATGCTTCCCAGCTTTTATGTGTGATTGATCCTCCTTTCACCCACCCCCTTTCTCCTCCACAGAGAATCAGAGGTTGAATGCTCTGTGTCCTGTGCATGCCCTGTGGGCTTTCATGGACAGAGCCAGTTCTTTCAGAAGGAGTGGCCTTCAGGGGGCCTCACTCTGGGCTGGCTGCCGCTTGGGCTCTAAGTAGGGGAGTTTCAATGCAGGACGTTTGTTCTGCTGTAAGCTGGGATTCCCCACACACGCTTGTCAGATACTACTGGCTTGATGTTGTTAGAACAACATTAGCTCATTCTGTCCTGGGGGTGGGTTCATCATAACCCCGTCCCCTTAATAACATGCACTTTGTTCATGTTATTAAGCATGTCATTATTACCCTTGCCTGGCTCCATTTTCATGAATGTGTGCATTATCAGGCATATTTATGTATGCATGTATCCACATGCCATTCATATGACACCCCAGTGTGTTACCAGGATTGTTTCTTTGTGATGTGTCAGGCACCGCCTTTCCAGGTGACCGTCCTCTGGCTTTAAGGGCCTTGCTGTGAGTGAATGGGCTACTGGGGAGCTGTCCATATCTCCCATGGGTGGATCTCGAACATGATGAAAGAGAACAGTAGGTTACTGTTCGTAAACCCAGTTCTCTGAAACATTGAGTGAAGAGATCCTCCAAGCTTGCCACTTGCTGCATGAGAAGCAAATATGCTCACTAAAGAATAGGTAGCATCCAGGTGCTTTATGCACTCTGGTAAGGGGTGGTTCCTTAGCGGTCATTGGGCACGCGCTTCTGTCTGTCAAAGCCAGACTTGGTTCAATTGGGTGCTTGAGGTTGGTTACGGATGCTCTTCCTATAGGTGGATCTACTCAATGTTTTAGAGAAATGAAGTTAAGAACAGTAACCTATTGTTTCTTTACATCCACTGACAGAGCAACTCAACATCTTTATCGGACAGTAGAATCTATCACTCTTGTGATTAATGAACAGAGTTGTTCAGAACACACTTACACACAGACAGAAATGGCAAATGATCTGATAGACTTTACCACATTTTGCTTGTATTATTATTTCTTCTGGTGTTTAGGAAGATTTGTAACCTCCTGTAGATTTTGATTACTGACTTAGAATTGTAAATGCTGCTGTTTTTTTTGCAGGTGTAGCTAAGCTGACTGAGAGCCCCTTCAACAACAGCGTGTCTTCAGACATGAAGGGAAGCCCAAGATTACGTCTGTATTCACCAGACTACAACTCCAGATAAACCTTCTCCACTTGAAGACCGCAGAAAGTGCCTTACCATTGGATACAGGAGTATAAGCATGCTGGAAAATACTTGTGCAAGAGTATTGCTTACATGCTTAAAATAGCTTTTTCATTTAAATCCAAGTTTGCTGAAATGCTGCATATCTGATTAAATATGTCAGGGCTGCATAGTTTTGTCTGCTTTTATTTGATTATTTAAATGTTTGATGTGTGCTTTCATTTATAATTATTGCTATTATTATTTTCAGTAGCCTTTTTCCAATAGTTTTCATAGCTTGATATTCTAAGTTTTAGTGAGTTGTGATGTTAAATGTTTGTCTTTTTTTTTCTTTGAAGCTCAGGACAACCTTTGAAAACTAATGTGAGACTGCAGCTTGATTATGTAGCATGTAATTGTGTGAATAGTGCAACCACTGATTCCGTCCAAAGTGCTCTTACAAGTGTTTGATCTGCAAAAATATAAATGGCCAGTTTAATTTCATGAACAATATTATACTGATTTTAAATATTTTGAAGAATTCTTGAGTTTAGTGCAGGTACTTCCAGTTATTGATGTGAATGTTAAAAATGTTTAAGGGCTTAGTTCAGTTCAATTGCTTTAGCAGATGTAAAGTGGTTGTGAAAGGACAGGCTAGTAATCTATGAAGTAGCATTCTCTTGAACCTACAGCAGCATTTGACATGGTCATTTGCTGTTCAAAAGTCCTACAATAGATACTGATAATTCTGTTACTGTGAGTTTGAGTCATATTCAAGATTGTGACCGTTTTGACCGAATAAATGCCTCTGCCTTGTGAGCCTGTTTAAGTGAGACAGAAATACTGTTTTAATTAAAGAATGTTTTCTTCTAGTATCTGCCTTTAAGCAAGAGCCATAATGTGACTCATAGAACTGCTGCACTGAATAAATTGAGGAATTGATATCTGTCATAATCTGAGTTTAATCTGTATATGTAACCACTTCTGAGCCTTTGTCATTGTTTGCTCTTCTGTCCATCATACCTCCCTCAAAAAAAAATAATAGCTTGTGCATTGAGAACAGTCTGTATTTACAATGTGCTTTTTTTCTGCATGAGATCTATAAACATTAAATATGCTCTTTTTAAGTATCACCTAACTGCATTTTTTTGGGGGGGGGCCCCACAGTTTCTAAATTGAACCCATGTGAGCAAAGGCCACTGCAGAAGAACTTCCAGAAGGCGGCTTACAGAAGGCCAGATAATGACACTGTCTAAATGAATCCAGATTAGTGGCCTCAGACAACCATGCCTACTTTCAAAGGCAGATTATCAAGGTGGCCCAAATGAGGGCTGAACACTCAATATTCTGTTAAACTGCAATCAGTTTAAAAAGGGAGGGGGGAGGGGGGGATGGGAGTTTCTGCCACTCGAACTTCTCTCTCGAAAAATATATTTTTCCTCGAGTCCTGCCACTTTTGGGCCTTACTCCTGGTATCAGGAGGAGTAGCCGAGAGGCGACACTGTTTCTAGGCCTGCCTGTGGCCTGCAGACCCAGACAGCCCAGGACCCACCGAGGTTTGAGGCATGGACCTGGAACGGCGCAGTATAAATTTCTTAAAAGCTGCAGACTGCACCATCACCTCTCTACACCTATCGACCACCACTTCGACGGATGTGCTGAACAGCTGAGAGGGTGAGGCTGGCACATTGAGAAGAAAGTGTTTTTCTTTCTCCCCAGTGTCGCCAGATTGATCCACAGATGTCTCTCCATGGCCACCATAGCGCAACCAATCACTGCAGCAGTTTGCTTGGTGGCCCGGAGAGCCAGATCTGTGGTGCGGCGCGGCGCAGCTCTGCAACGAACTCGGGAAAGACCCTGTCCGTTATCCAGGTCCTTAACCCTTTAGTTGGTAGGGCCATAAAGAGACATCAGAAAATTAATTTATAGCTATTTTCCATCTTATTAGGACACAAATAATACAACTTGATCATTTTTTTTTTAAATATGACTTAATTTTGATTTTAATGTTTTTATCCCCAGGATACGTTGCCACTTTGGGGGTATAAATTAATTGAAAACTGAATTCTTGTTTGGCAATGCCTTTTACAACATTTTAAATTATTTTAAAACATTTTATTCTCTAACAACATACAATAAACATCCTTTGTAACACATTCTGATAAACAATATTCATGAATTCATTTATAATGACAACTCAGCACAGTTAATTCAGCACAGTTAAATTTCATTCTAGCCCTAAAAAGGGCAAGACCATAAAGAGAAGTCAGAAAATTAATTTATTTTCCATCTAATTAGGACATAAATAATGAAATTTCATTTTTTTTTTTAAACATGACTCTTTTTTTTGGTCCCACTTTATATTAAGTGGCCTTAACTACTATGTACTTACATTTAAATTAATAATTCGATACAATGTACTTATTGTGTACATACATGTTTTTACATTGTACTTATATTTTAAAACACCTGCATGTAATTACATCTGTAATTAATTTCTGTAATTACATTTATAATTACACTGTTGACCCATCCCTTACACCTTACCCCTACCCTTAAACCTACCCATACCAACAAAGCTTTCCCTAACCTTACCCATATCCACCTCAGTAGCAGCAGAAGTGTTTTGCAATTCAATATGAACCCAGTAAGTACATTGTACTTATTTTTGATGTAAGTACATAGTAGTTAAGGCCAATTAATATAAAGTGGGACCCTTTTTTTATTGTAATGTTTGTATCTCCAGGATCGTTGCCTCTTTGAGTATATAAATTAATTGAAAAAAGAATGCTTGTTTGGCAAGCTACATTTTTAAAACATGTATTCTCTCATAACTTTAAACATTCTTTGTAAAATTCTGTTGAACAATAAGTATGATGCCTATTTATGAATATATTAGCCTACTGTATCATATTTAATACGCAAAATTCTAGGGCCTATAAATTATCAATATGACCAAAACTTTGCTGAAAAAAACCTGTTGTACATAATCTACTTCATTTCTTCTGTCCTCTGATTGACAGTTCATACTTTTTTATCAAGTGAAGTTTTTGCTTATAAATTTGTAATGATTTTTATAAAGTAAATGTAAGATAAACATTTACTGGACTGAAGCAACTCGATTATTCATATTCATACACCATTTTTTTATGTAAAAAATTAAAACTTCTTTTTACATTTTTTCATGTTAATGACAGAACAGGCTTCTGAGGAACATTTATTTTTCCATCTCTCAATTATCATTGAATTGCATATATGAGCTTTAAAACCCAGATGTATAAATATGATGCTCAACAAAAAACACATGCATATACTATATAGGCCTACTTAGTACACTTTAAGTATATGTCTGTGTAGGGACTAATTACATGCTTGATTAGTGATATTAAAGTGTACTTAATTTGTGTTATAAGTATACTTTATTTGTGTTATAAGTATACTTTATTTGTTATAAATATACGTTGTATTATAAGCAGGGCAGGGCCGGCGCCAGGACACACGGACTGGGGGGGCATTCATAATTCTGGAGGGGGCCGGGGGGGGTGCATATATATATATATATATATATATATATATATATATATATATATATATATATATATAATATTATATAGCCTACTATATTAAGGTGACCATTATTTTAGAGCATTATTTTAAATTCCCCCGCAGTGTGTTATTAACGAACCAAACGTAGCTAAACAACTACGGACAGAAAACCAGACGAGCCCAGAATATGAACGCAACACCTTTGATTGTTTTCCTCCCGTAAAAAAAAAAGACAGTGCCATTAAAAGTACCAAACTTAGTAAACACTATATCAAAACATAATATACAGAAAAATTGGTTTGTGCCGAATTTGATCTTTTAATATCACTTATGCTACATTGAGCGACGTTAAACGTTTTCTTTATAAGTTTTCTATGAAGAAAACGCTCATGAATTTAAACACGTTGCGTTCAAATTCTGGGCTCAACTGCCTTTCTCTAGGCTAGGCTACTTTATTATGATGTTTAGTGAGTTTGGTCTGTTAATAGCACTTCTTAATAGGCTACATTAAGCCACTTTAAGCGTTTTCTATAACGATATATGGGAGGGAAAGGCTTAACGTGTTATTAAACGCGTTGAGATCATTCAGGACTCATCTGATTTTTTTTGTAGGCCTACATAGTATTTAATTAGCACGATGTTTAGTGAGTTTGGTATGTTAATATCACTGCTACAAGCCAAGTTAAGCTTTTTTTCACGTTAAGCGTTTTAGAATGTCCCCTTGGCGACACGTCATGCAGCAACACTATGACAGGTATAGGCTATCGCGTTTATTTCGTTTTTCCTTTTTATTTTAAATATTCACAAACTTGTTAACTATATCATGAATTATTGATAGCCTATATTACGATTGTCAAATATGTGGAAGTGAATGTGTTTTGTTGTTTATAATGATCATGTTGATAAAACAGAGGATCAGTCGGATTTACATAACGTAGCTAAATTCATCAATTTTTCCCGAAATACATTAACGTAAGTGAACTGAGCGAAAAGATGTATCTGATATGAATTTTAAAAAAAAAAAAATTATAATTATAATCGAAAGGATTATTTCAGCTTCCATATCAGTGTTTGGTGTCTGCATTTAACAAACTATAAATGTCTTTTTTATAGGATATAGGCTAGTACTTAATTTAAATGTCTATTTAAATGTCTAAAACTTCAAATAAACATTATGTGGTTGAAAACACTGAATAGTTGTAAAATATGAAAAGCACAGAGTGCGACCATCTCTGGCTCAGTGCCAGCAGCGCGAAAGCAGGTTTGAATTTAGCAGTGGCACTGAAAGTTTAATAACACCGGTGTGATCGCACGCGTTAAAGGATAAAATTGGGAGTGAATGGGGGAAACATTGAGGGGGAAACTGAGGGGGCACAAATCAGATCTGAGGGGGCAATGCCCCCTTTTGCCCCCTCGTGGCGCCGGGCCTGAAGCAGGGGTGGAAATGGGGGGTAACGCGGGGGGACGGCGTCCCCGGAGTGAATTTCAAGGGGGGACGACGTTCCAGTTCAAATTGGTTCGATTTTTTTATAGAAATGAAACAATTTCTGTATTTATTCACTCAATAGCCTAAAACGAAACCGATTCAGCAAAAATATAGCGCAATAAAATTGCATGATTAATCATAAAAAGATCGCAATCTGGATTCAAACACCCACGCGATCTACTCAGTGCTCGAAGTGGGCCGGTACGCACCGGCACTTCTTTAATCTGTAGCGTACCCACGCTTTGTCTTACGTACCAGCACTTCTCCTATGTTGCCCGTACTCTAACCACCACCACACCGAAACATAGAATCAGGCTGTTAATTAATTGTATAAATCGCGCGTTCGGAGCTTTTATTATGGCGCGGGATCAGTGCCAAAATCAAACTTCCGAACGACCGACCGACCGATCGAACGTCAAACCGAACGTCTATCCGAACGTCTTGTACTTTGAGCGTCTAACTGAGCGTGTCGACCCACGTGACGACCTGACGTGACGCCAGCGTCTTGAAATTAACTGGTTTCTAACCATGTTAGGTGCCAAGCTGATGTGTAAAGACTATAAATGTACATTACAGGCATGAAAGTATGTGTTTTACTAGCATATAACTGTAAAAAAACATCCTAGTCTTAATTTGATCCGTACAATCATGTTAACTGTTAGCTTTATTGCCTACTGTACAATATAGCCTGTACCAGTCCATCAGACCTCTTTATCCTACTTCCCAGGAAATCTACAGAATACCAATCAGGTGATGTGCTCCAGGACAGCCTTTAGTGTGGGCTGTTAAACTAAACTCTGCTGGTCGTGTCCATGCAGGAACTAAATTGTATAGCCTTGCTTTATACACCTTTTTCCACCAGTTACTTAAAAAAAAAAAAATTAGTTATAGTAGTTACTTCTCACAAATAGTAGCTGAGTTAATAACTAAGTTACTTCATTCTCAATTACCAGGGAAAGTAACTATTGGGTTACTTTTTAATTTTCTTTTTTCAAATATGTCAAATAACTTGGATGCCCTAATATTAAATATGTTAAATGAATGAAATGGACACTAAATAGAATAAAATATTTTTATAAAACATTGTACCTAATCTACACTATTTTAATGTTGCTGTGGGGCAACGTGAGAGACAACTATCAAATTCAATATATTGTTGTAAATATTATCATTACTATGGAACAATAAAACACTATAGATGGTTTAGAACTTTTAATATTTATTGCACAGGCTACAACTGGCCAACAAATAAGTCTAAAAATAAATTATGCTTGATCCTTCTTGACTTATGATCCGCTCTTATTCACGACATGAAATTTATATGTACTGTAGGCTACTGTTGGTAGCCATTAAAGAAAACGTATTTCACATTTATGTTTAAATAGGCCTATTATAATGTTATTTTTTAATTTCATCTATTTGATAATGAAAAGTGAACAGCATGAGTAAGATGCATGATGCCAATATATCGGGAGTCATGAAGTGGGTCAGACATGATTTTGACCACTCTTTAAGTTTTGTTTTGTAGAAAGCCTTTCTTAAAGTGAATTTCGTTTTGTAAAAAATGTATCTTAATTTAAATCAATGTTTCATCAACCAATTGCCTAGATTTAATAAATAAGAAGCAAATAAAGTAGACAATATAATCATGGCAGGCGCGGGCGCGATCACTGGCGCGTGAACTGGAGCGCGACTTATAGGCTAAATGAACCGAGACTCAGTATAGTCTGCTTGACTCACAGACATGAGAAATATATCTATAGAAAGCTTGACATGTCTATTTTTATGTAGTCAAATTGGTGTGGTTCTAAAAACAAAGTATGGTCACATCAAATAGGCCTACTGATTAAAAAAGAAAGAAAGAAGAAATTGTTGTTGTTGCAGGGGCAGTATTTTATAATTAATTTATAATTGTTTTATAGGCCTAATTATAAATAAATAGGGTTAGGGTCTCAATAATTTGATAATAAGCATTAAGGAATCTTGCAGCTATTCTATTTCTATAAGTTAAATAATATGATCAAGTCACTGCTCTGTAACAAATTAGAATGAAAAAAAAAATTGTAAAAGTTTTTGGCCAATCAAATCAAACTTTAGGCTACTGTTTACAAAAGACGAGGTCGAATTCCGATGTGTGTAGATGTAAGAAGTAGATGTAAGTAAAAGTATATATCTGATTTAAATGGTCAGGATATTTTATGCAATATATCAATAGCTTATTTAATTTAGGCGTAGCTTATAAAAAGCAGATAGGCTATTTAGGTTGCAGATTTCGCTACTTTTGGTAAAGCATAGGCTATTTCTCATTTGAAACATTTCGAAATTAGAAGTCTGTTCCTAAAACGTTTAATGGGAGATGGAGAAAATGTTCGTGGAATGTCCCGTTCTTTTCCAAATTAGCCGTCCAAGCATGTGGAAAAGGATACAATCGAATCATGAGTTAAATTAAGGTAAGAAAAGCACAAACGTGTTACAACGTGTCTTTACACGTAAACAACACGTTGGGAAGACGATCGGTTACTCGCACTTCCGACCGATCGCCATAGGAACGCGTTAACAACACGTAAGCACGTGTAGGAACGTGTTACATTAAATAAATATATGATATTTCGCTAGGTGGCGACAAGTGTCTGATAAAATGTATTTTATGTATCATTGTATCATTTATTCAAGAGATCAGTTCAAAAACACAAGGCTGTGGAAATAAAGTCTGTTGTTTATCCTTTTGATATTTCATTTTAAAAAGTGACTGTCTATCGTGTTCTGATCTAGCCCCTTACATTTCCCTTCATTTGTAAAATTCAAAATTCACCTCTGCAATTCTTCAATTCATGACACATTAAAAAAAAAGTCTAATAGAAATGTATAGAAAATATGCTTGACACTTGACAGTTTATGGCATCTAGTTCAACCATTTTGCATTAAATGACTCATGCAAGGAACTAATGTTTTAAGGGGTAAAACTATTCATCAGGGAACAAATATCATATTTAATCTAAATGACAATTGATGAATTAGGAAATAGCAGACACACAATCAATTGCATGACTGTACCAAAGAATTTTCAATTTTTTTTCAAGAGAATGAGAAATTGCTTTTATGATAGCCTAGTATGTATTTTTCATGTCTGATAATAAAACAAAAACACAGCAACACACTTCTACAGAATGTAAAGTATAAGTTATAGACAATATATTTTCTAAAAGACATGCCTCAATATTGACTTTTGAGCTCGGGTAGGCTACATAGCCTACCTTTAATCAACCAAATCAATCCTAGTTTTTATTTGTGTGTGTAGACAGATAATTTTACAGATAATTAAAGATAATTTTGTCACCAAATCTCATTCAACTGAGATGAAGGAAAGAGGGTAAGAGCAACTGTCCACTAAAGGAACTGTAATGTTAAACTTTCATTCAAAAACATTTTAAAGGCTCTCCTGAGGCTTCACATGATATCAACTGAATATTCTGTTGATTTCATGGGAAAAAGGATAAAGAGACTCTGATGATATACTATATAGGCAATTACAATAATTAACAATTTATTAATTTAGAGTGTCTTGCATGGATTGTGAACATTGCAGCAGGAAATAAAATTAACAATAACAACAAGTTAGAATGATAATATAGGTCAAATTAAGAATATAGAATGTCTGTGGACAGTCTGCTTTTTGAAAGTAAAACAATGGAGGAGTACATGGATTCAGGAAAGAAATATGTTTGTGTTAGTGTTGTTTTAGATGTGTATTGCCTGTAATGTCCAGGATTTAGTATTTAGGTATAAAATATCTTTATTTAGTGCCTATAATGTCCATTTATAGTCTTTATTATCAAATAGATGAAATTAAAAAATAACATTATAATAGGCCTATTTAAACATAAATGTGAAATACGTTTTCTTTAATGGCTACCAACAGTAGCCTACAGTACAGATAAATTTCATGTCGTGAATAAGAGCGGATCATAAGTCAAGAAGGATCAAGCATAATTTATTTTTAGACTTATTTGTTGGCCAGTTGTAGCCTGTGCAATAAATATTAAAAGTTCTAAACCATCTATTGTGTTTTATTGTTCCATAGTAATGATAATATTTACAATAATATATTGAATTTGATAGTTGTCTCTCACGTTGCCCCACAGCAACATTAAAATAGTGTAGATTAGGTACAATGTTTTATAAAAATATTTTATTCTATTGAGTGTCCATTTCATTCATTTAACATATTTAATATTAGGGCATCCAAGTTATTTGACATATTTGAAAAAGAAAATTAAAAAGTAACCCAATAGTTACTTTCCCTGGTAATTGAGAATGAAGTAACTTAGTTATTAACTCAGCTACTATTTGTGAGAAGTAACTACTATAACTAATTATTATTTTTTTAAGTAACTGGTGGAAAAAGGTGTATAAAGCAAGGCTATACAATTTAGTTCCTGCAGGGACACGACCAGCAGAGTTTAGTTTAACAGCCCACACTAAAGGCTGTCCTGGAGCACATCACCTGATTGGTATTCTGTAGATTTCCTGGGAAGTAGGATAAAGAGGTCTGATGGACTGGTACAGGCTATATTGTACAGTAGGCAATAAAGCTAACAGTTAACATGATTGTACGGATCAAATTAAGACTAGGATGTTTTTTTACAGTTATATGCTAGTAAAACACATACTTTCATGCCTATAATGTACATTTATAGTCTTTACACATCAGCTTGGCACCTTACATGGTTAAAAACAGTTAATTTCAAGACGCTGGCGTCACGTCAGGTCGTCACGTGGGTCGACACGCTCAGTTAGACGCTCAAAGTACAAGACGTTCGGATAGACGTTCGGTTTGACGTTCGATCGGTCGGTCGGTCGTTCGGAAGTTTGATTTTGGCACTGATCCCGCGCCATATTTTATAAGCATGAGTGGCGCACCGCACGCGAATCACCGCAGGCGCGTTCACCAGCGCGATCCAAACGTGTGATAAGATTTGCGCGAGCCGTTCCTATGATAAAATAGAACGTTCTGAATGTAGTAAAACGTTATGGAGAAAGTCATCATGATCTAAAAACAGCCACTAAAAAGACTGATGAAAAGAGGGGAAAACATGATGATGATCTTGCAAGCTTTTTAAACTTCATGACCACCTTTTCTAGAATTTATCACGTTCTATTGTATTTATTGTGGTACATTTTAACTAACTTGTTCAAGAATTTATAATATATAATCTATTAAGGCAATAGATTTTAAAAAAGAGAGAGAAAAGTTAACATTGCCCTAAGCATGCAATGAGGAGCCATCAATGGTCTAGCTGTAATTATATCCTTATTGTAACAAATGCTATGGTTAAACAATTACAAGAACTACTTTTTCATAAGGCCAAGTACAAGTTAGAGTCATGTATCTTCTTGAATAATTGACTAAACTTTAGTTTTCCTCATGTGTAAAATGTGTTCTGCTAATGTGACAGATATGCCCATTAGGAAAAACCTGCTGTATTCCAAGAATTAACATGTTCGGTATAAGAACATTTTAAGACTTAAGTAGATAGTTTGACTTCCCATGGCACTTTGTAAACAAGTAATTGTTAACTATAGGCTGTTACTTTATTGCAGTTGTGTTATCAACCAACTTTGCATGTGTGGACCATTTTGCAAAAATAAAGCAACAAACAAATAAATAAACCTCATGAGGTAGCAAACCCAAACTCCTCGCAACCAAGGAAGACAACCAGTCCCCCATCCCAAATGGAAGTGAACAAAATAGAGTAAATTACCCTTTGAAAGTAACTTGATACTTCAAATAAAGATTGTGTCAATTACATCGTTACACCAGTAGGTGTCGACAAATGATTGTTAAATGTATTTGTCATTGATTCATTCATTACAAAGAATTGTTCAAAAATGTTGATTCATCTATGAAACAAGTCACATCTTTATAATTGAGTCATTGAATCATTTATTCAAACTGATTTTTATTTAAAAATTTCATTCAACATAATTAATGTTTTTGTAAATAGACTGCAGCAACTAACATGATGTCAGAATCAGTAAATTACATGAGGTTTTTTTTAGTGGTCTATTCAGAATCATGGGAGAATTGTGAACACTTTTTTTTTTTTTTTAAACCCATGTCCATGTGTAACATCCTCAAAACAAAAAGTTTTATAAAATGATAAACATCACATTTCAACCCTTTTAACCATTGTTTAAGAAAAGGGATGAGTGAATATTATTATATTCACATTATTATCCAAATTATTTTGCTTTTTAGAATGCACATCAGCTTCCTTTTGCATTAAAACTGGATTCCCCTTTAAATGTGTAATTGTTGATTTTCAAAGTAACTGAGAGGTAGCCATCCAAAACATTCAGTTTTCTTTAACCTGAGGACAAATGTATTTAAAATGTTTGTGACCTGTTCAGTTCAGTATGCACCACATATGCAAATTCCTAGACAATGTATCTTTAATTTGGCCAAAATCAAACAGGTTATTTTCTCCAAGCAAAGATTCTGTTGAATTAACATGTTTGTGCCACACACAATTCATAAATGTTGTTCATTGACCTTTCATTGACCTTGATAATTAAGAAAATATTGTTTGGAGGAAACATGAAATGGGCTCGATTAATGTTAGCATATTATATAATTGTATAATATTTTATATTTAAATACATCTGAAAAATCATTGAAAGTATATATATATATATATATATATATATATATATATATATATATATATATATATAAAAATCCTTCCCATAGAGTCCCCCCAGTGAATCTCAGCCATTTCCAGCCCTGATTATAAGTATACTTTTATTTGTGTTATAAGTATACTTTATTTCTGTTATGAGTACACTTTGTGTTATAAGTACACTTTATTTGTGATTTAAATACATTACAAAATAATTACAAGTGTCTTCAGAAAACACAAGCAATATACACTGAATATATTATTTTACAGGTAATACTAGTACTGTATGCTCAGTACCTTTGGCTTATTCCAAATATTAAACATTACACACTTTGCAGTCAATAACAATACACTTTGTTATTACTTATACTTTGTATAATATAGTCAACATTTGAAGCGGATCAAAACCTTTAATCAAAGTTGTCCTATAGTCAACATTTGAAGCGGATCAAAACCTTTAATCAAAGTTGTCCTAACTTTTTTGATCCACTTCAAATGTTGACTACTGTACTTTGAATTACATAATCTCACACAATACAGTTGTGCTACTATTTAAATACAGTTTAACACATTTTCCCAAAGTTGAATGCATTTGTTTTCAAGGCCATTCAAATAAATAAAATGTAACAACATCACTAATGAAGAGACATATTTCATTGACAAATCCAATAGTTTTTATTTAAACTTAGATTCAGCAAAACTTACCATGTTTTTCATTAAAGAAAAAAGAAATATTGGACCATGGTGACCGTAGTGAAAAAAAAGTATACTAAGTATACTTGCAGCAAGACTAATTATTAGTATATTTCAAGTGTGTTAATGATTAGTTCATTTAAAGTGTGCTATTTTGACACAACTAATTTTGTACTAAGTATATTTAAGTTGAAATTAAGTAGTATTAAAATACAACTTTAAGTATATTTAGTATACTTATGTGTGCTAAATTGGAACAACTTCAAGTCTACTTAGTACACTTTAAGTATATGTCTGTGTGGGGACTAATTACATGCTTGATTAGTGATATTAAAGTGTACTTAATTTGTGTTATAAGTATTTTTTTGTTATAATATACGTTGTATTATAAGTATACTTTATTTCTGTTATGAGTACACTGTGTTATAAGTACACTTTATTTGTGATTTAAGTACATTACAAAATAATTATGAGTGTCTTCAGAAAACACAAGCAATATACACTAAATATATTATTTTACAGGTAATAGTATATACTGTACACTCTAAAAAATGCTGGGTTAAAAACAACCCAAGTTGGGTTGAAAATGGACAAACCCAGCAATTGGGTTGTTTTAACCCAGCAATTGGGTTGTTTTAACCCAGCGGTAGGGTTAAATGTTTGCCCAACCTGCTGGGTAGTTTTATTGAACTCAACTATTGTTTAAAAATTACTGTATTGCTTAATTAAAATGAACCCAAAGTATGTTGGAAATTAACATTTATTAATGTTCAATGAATATTTATTAAACAATAAACATTTATTAAATTGCTTATTAATAAATTTATATTAATAATCTATTAAATGTATATTAATAAAATATTAAAGCTTATTAATAAACATTCACCTTTTGTCTATTATTGTTGCCTCTAATTGCATCTTGTTTTTAATTTCCCATTTTGGGTTCATTTTAAGCTAGCCATATGGCAATTTTTAAACAATAGTTGATTTAAATAAAACTACCCAACAGGTTGGGCAAACATTTAACCCAACCGCTGGGTTAAAACAACCCAATCGCTGGGTTTGTCCATTTTCAACCCAACTTGGGTTGTTTTTAACCCAGCATTTTTTAGAGTGTGCTCAGTACCTTTGGCTTATTCCAAATATTAAACATTACACACTTTGCAGTCAATAACAATACACTTTGTTATTATTTATACTTTGTATAATATAGTCAACATTTGAAGCGGATCAAAACCTTTAATCAAAGTTGTCCTAACTTTTTTGATCCACTTCAAATGTTGACTACTGTGCTACTATTTAAATACAGTTTAACACATTTTCCCAAAGTTGAATGCATTTGTTTTCAAGGCCATTAAAACAAATAAAATGTAACAACATCACTAATGAAGAGACATATTTCATTGACAAATCCAATAGTTTTTATTTAAACTTAGATTCAGCAAAACTTACCATGTTTTTCATTAAAGAAAAAAAAAATATTGGAGCAGTGGTGACCCTCTATACACAAATACAAATTACACATTATATTCCATGTTCTGATGAGCTTCTCATTGTGTCTGATGGCACAATGATGACCGCAGAGACTCGTGAAGAACAGCATCTGTTGACAGAATATACCAAAGATATAAGACAGCATGTTCAACTCTTTATTCACGTTTACAATAGTCTGTCTAAATCCTACATTGAACCAATTCTATTTTTGAACAGTAAATGAGGATTAGCAGCAGGGAACTGTATCAGAATGGCATGTCGATATTGTTTTCGGTACATAGTCAAGCATAAAACACTTTATGAATTAATGTCGTACAGAATACGGGCCGATTTGACCAATCATATGAATGTTTTGGTGCTGCATACAAACATGTGCCATAAACCACCACACAAAAACTCAAAAAGGAGATTTCAAGCCGAAATATCGCTCTCCGTTTGTTAAAAAAAAATAAATAAATAAAGTTTGTTAACTGGTAGACTACAACTCACCTCCCAATAGCAGCACTTTTCTCCGGTTCTTTCAGGATCGCGTAGGCCATTAGATTAGCCGGTTGTCGTCGCCATCACGGTCAGGCTGTCGAGCGATGTATTGCGCTTTCAGTGTTTTATTAAATAAATTATACATTGCAAACATTATACTTCACCTGAGTGACTGAGCGAGGGGATTCAGACGACGACTGTGACGTCAGCAGCTCTGATTGGCTGAAGGCAGTGAGCAACAAAATCTGATTGGTCACAGACCAAGTTGAAGAGACATTTGAATTCCGATAAGTTTAACCACTCGACATATTTTTTCGCATTACTTGTGCTGCTGCTGGTGTGTTGTTTAATATAGATTTGTGTGTACGATTGTAAAATGATTCTGCCAGTGTAAACTTAATAAACATTTACACATAACGTTATTTGGAAATTGTATAGACTACACTGCATATACTAAATGGGCTTGTAATGCATTCATACTGAAATAAATAGCACAAGTAATATAATGAATTCCAAGGATGAAGAAGTAAACTTAAAAAATATACTAAAATTTAACATTAGATACACTACAACTTCAGGATATTAAATAATGTATTTTTTAAATATACTTTCAGTGCATTGTTACAATGATCATTTTCAGCACATTGTTAAAATATACCTCAAATATATTTTTATAAAGTGCAAATAAATACACTTTTAAAAAATAAACTGAACTTACACTTCAAGTAGCTATATTTTTCTAAAATATATTTTTTAGAAAATATACTAAAGTACAATTATTTTAAAGTGTGTTAAAAGTTGCATTGTGAAAATATGATACTAATATACTTTTTATATATTTAATGATAGTACATTTTTTGTTAGTATATTTGCAGTGTACTATAGAAAAAGGGAATATATTTAAAATACAATAAAGTATACTTTTTTTCACTAGGGAATCTATGCACTCATTTCACTGCATTGTGTACAAGAAATAAATTATTCTGTTGTAATTCATACTAATAACTCATTCCGTTGTGCATTGGAGTGGTAACGTGTTGCTGCATTGCTATGCATTCAAGATGTAACTTATTGCTTTGTGCATTGCAAACACATAACGTGTTTTCGCATTGTTTTATACGCGATCTACGATGTCCCTTTGAAGAATGCACTTGTTGCATCGCACGCACGACCTAGCGGACTAGCGACCTTCAGTGTGCCTTGAAGAGTAACATAGAAGCTATGCACTTGTTGCATTGTAATGCATACAGAACTAACTCATTCCGCTTTACAGTGAAGAGAGAACAGATCACATATGATATAAAACATCACATTGAAGAAAAGCATATAATCTATGTACTTATTTCATTGCGTTGTCTATACAAGAACTAACTTATTCAGTTGTGCAGTGAAGAGATAACACGTACTGCCTTTCGCTGTGCACTGAATAACAACAAATAAACTTATGCACTTGATGCATTGTGATGCATACAAGAACTAAATCATTCCGTTGTGTATTGAACAGATAACATATGTGCTATTGTTAAGAATACATCATTAACTTATTATAGATAGTCATAGACTCCTTCTGATGAGAAATCAGCCAGAGAGTAGTCCATTGTTGACTTTCTAAACATATTTCTGACCCGAGAGTCCTAGATCATGATCTTTCTATAAATTGTCATTGACTACTTTTTTAATGTTAAATCAGACTGGCAATAGTCCATATTAGACATTCTGAACATATTTATGGCCCAAGAGTCCTAGAACATGAACTTTCCATATATACTCATTGACTTCTACTGATGTTAAATCAGCAATAGAGTAGTCCATATTTGACCTACTACACAGATTTCTGGCCAAAGGGTACTCGATTCTAAACATTCTAAACATACTTATTGACTTCTGATATTAAATAAGCTAGACATTAGGCCATTTTGCCATTGAGAACATATTTCTCCCAAGAGTCCAAGATCATGATATTTCTATAAATTGTCATTGACTCCTTTTGATGTTAAATCTGCCTGACAGTGGTCCATTTTTGATCTTCAGAACCATTTCTGCACCAAGATTCCTTGATCGTGATCTTTCTATACATTATCATAGACTCCTTCTGATGTTAAATCAGACTGGCAAGTAGTCCATATTTGATGTTCTGAACATATTTATGGCCCAAGAGTCCACGATCATGAACCTTCTATATATACTCTTTGACTTCTACTAATGTTAAACCAGCAATAGAGTAGTCCATATTTGACCAATAGAACATATTTCTGGTCAGAGTCCTAGAGCATGATCTTTCTATTTATTGTCTGGCCAAAAGGGTACTCGATCTTAAACATTCTATACACACTAATTGATGTCTGATATTACATAAGCCAGACATTGGTCCTTTTTGACATTGAGAACATATTTCTGGCCAAAGTGTCTTAAAATTTGAACTTTCTATACATACTCATTAACTCCTTCTGACGTTACATCAGAGATGTAGAATTCCGTATTTGAACTTCTGAACATATTTCTGGCCAAAGAGTCCTAGAACATGAACTTTCACTACATACTCATTGACTTCTACCGATGTTAAATCACCAATAGAGTAGTCCATATTTGACCTACTAAAAAGATTTCTTGCCAAAGGGTACTCGATCTTAAACATGATTAAAAATCAGCAATTCGTATATATAGAAAACTTATAAACGAGGAATCTTGGGCCATAAATATGTTCAGAACATCAAATATTGACTACATTATTGCTAATTTAACATCTGTAGAAATAATATAAATAGAAAGTTCATGATCAAGGATTCTTGGTCCTGAAATATGTTCAGAAGGTCAAATATGGACTACTGTATAAAAAGTTAATGTTCAGGGATTCTTTGTCTAAAAATTGGTTCCATTGGTGAAATATGGACTACACTATTGCTAATTTATCATCAGTAGAAGTCAAAGAGTATACATAGAAAGGTCATGATCGAGTACCCTTTGACCAGAAATCAGATCAGTAGGTCAAATATGGAATAATCTCTTACAGTTCAAAAATTTGAAGAGTTCAAATTTGAGGACATTTTGGCTGATTACTTCATGATCGAAGACTCTTGGGCCAGAAATATGTTCAGTAGGTCAAAAAATTGAGAGCTCATTTGAGGGCTAATTTGACATCAGACAGAGGTCTGTGGCTATATATAATATGTTAATGTTCAAGGAGTCTTTGGCCAGAAATATGATGAGAAAGTAAAATATTGACTACTCGATTGCTAATTTAACATCAATAGAAGTCCATGAGTATAAATAGAAAGTTCATAATCGAGGACTCTTGGGCCATACAAATGTTCAGATGGTCAAATATGAACTAGAGTAAGTCTGATTAAACATCATGCAAGTCGATTGCAATGTATATAAAGTTCTTGATCAAGGACTCTAGGGCCATAAATATGTTCAGAAGGTCAAATATGGAATTCTACATCGTTGTCGTGACATCAGAAGTAGTATGAATGAGTATTAACATCAAAAGGAGTCAATAACAATTTATAGAAAGATCATGATTTAGGACTCTTGGGCCAGAAATATGTTCTCAATGTCAAAATGGACTAATGTCTGGGTTATGTAATATCAGAAGTCAATTAGTATGTATAGAATGTTGAAGATTGAGTACATTTGGCCAGAAATCTGTTTAGTAGGTCAAATATGGACTACTCTACTGCTGATTTAACATCAGTAGAAGTCAAAGAGTATATGTAGAAAGTTCATGATTGAAGACTCTTGGGCCATAAATATGTTCAAAACGTCAATTATGGACTGCTGCCAGTCTGATTTAACATCAAAACGAGTTTATGAAATTGATAAATTAGATAAATTGTCATTATCTAGTCTCATGTATACTACTGCCTCCCTGCCATAAATATGGTAGAACCATCACTTCTACCACTAAAGATCGCTTTATAAATAATCTTCCTAATCAGTTTCATCGCCTTAGCATACCAGACAGCTGGATGACCAGTAATTTCCTACTACTAAATTCAGAAAAAACAGAGATTCTAATTTTTGGACCGAAAACTACTTCATGCAATAACCTAGAATACTGTATAACACTTGATGGCTGCTCTGTTAAGTCTTCGTCATCAGTTAGGAACCTGGGTGTGCTCTTTGATACCAGTCTTTCATTTGAAGGCCATGTTACTAGCATCTGCAAAACCGCATTCTTCCATCTTAAAAATATATCTAAACTACGACATATGCTCTCAATGAAAAATGCAGAACAGTTAGTTCATGCATTCATGACCTCAAGGCTAGATTACTATAACGCTCTACTGGGTGGTTGTTCCTCCCACTTGATAAATAAACTACAGCTCATACAAACTAGAGTTCTTACTAGAACTAGGAAGTATGACCATATTAGCCCAGTTCTGTCATCACTGCATTGGCTTCCTGTTAAACATCATATAGATTTTAAAATCTTGCTAATTACTTACAAAGCACTAAATGGTTTAGCTCCCCAGTACCTGAGCGAGCTCTTAAATCATTATAATCCTTAAAGTTTATTGCGATCTCAGAATTCAGGCCAGCTGATAATACCTAGAATATCAAAATCAACCGCAGGCGGTAGATCCTTCTCCTATTTGGCACCCAAACTCTGGAACAATCTTCCTAGCATTGTTCGGGACGCAGACACACTCTGTCAGTTTAAATCCAGACTAAAAACACATCTCTTTAACCTGGCATACACATAACACATTATAAATGTATATTTTCAAATCCGTTGAAGGATTGCATAAATTAGGTCAGCCGGAACCGGGAACACTTCCTATAACACCAGATGTACTCGTTACGTCAGAAAAAGAATGGCATCTACGCTAATACTAGTCTTTCTGTTTATCCCGAGGTTTACCGTAGTCAACCGGATCCGGGCCGTATCCAGCTGAGACCAAGGACCTGCACCTTGACACGACCACAACGCAGCCCTGAAGTATCAGCAGAGATCAAGTCGACTAGATTATCCATTGTGAAGACATCATCAACACGACAGCCAGTGCCACAGTTCCTCAACAAACCGACCATACCGGCGTGATGAATATGATCCTCAATTGGACATGACCACAATGCAGCCCTGAAGTATCAGCAGAGATCGAGTCGACTAGATTATCCATTGTGAAGGCCTCATCGACACGATAGCCAGTAGCACAGTTCCTCAACAAACCGTCCATACCGGCGTGATGAATACGATCCTCAACTGGATGGAACTGAAACAAATACTTTGATTGTTGCGATCCTATCAGACTTATGATAGCAACCTGATTCGTAAAACAAAGCACTGTTCGCCAGAGGAGAACTGGCCCCCCGACTAAGCCTGGTTTCTCCCAAGGTTTTTTTCTCCATTTTAACACCTATTTGCCACTTGTTTGCCACCTGATGTCACCTGTTGGAGTTTGGGTACCTTGCCCCTGTCACCTTTGGCTTGCTTAGTTGGGGACACTTGACTTGACATTTGATATTCAACAGTATTCTTGACATTTATTCAACAGTGCTTTGATCTGCCTGCATTGACACTATTCTTGAAGAGCTGCTGTGCAGCAAAAATTATGTACCACCCTAGTGAAAAAAAGTATACTTTATTGTATTTTACATATATTCCCTTTTTCTATAGTACACTGCAAATATACTAACAAAAAATGTACTATCATTAAATATATAAAAAGTATATTAGTATATTTTCACAATGCACACTTTAAAATAATTGTACTTTAGTATATTTTCTAAAAAATATATTTTAGAAAAATATACTTGAAGTGTATTATTATTTTTTAAAAGTGTATTTATTTGCACTTTATAAAAATATATTTGAGGTATATTTTAACTGTGCGCTGAAAATGATCATTGTAACAATGCACTGAAAGTATATTTTAAAAATACATTATTTAATATCCTGAAGTTGTAGTGTATCTAATGTTAAATTTGAGTATATTTTTTAAGATTACTTCTTCATCCTTGGAATTCATTATATTACTTGTGCTTATTTATTTCAGTATGAATGCATTACAAGCCCATTTAGTATATGCAGTGTAGCCTATACAATTTCCAAATATGTGTAAATGTTTATTAAGTTTCAATGGCAGAATCATTTTACAATCATACACACAAATCTATATTAAACAACACACCAGCAGCACAAGTAATGCGAAAAAAATATGTCTGTAGTGTTTGTTCTGGTGTAGTGTATTTAATAAACTACACACACGGAGGTGTATATCTCAGGACAAATGTATTTATCACTGAACACGAACTAACAACTTGTGCTGCTCACCAGCCTGTGGATGACTCCCGGATCGCTCACTTACTCACTCATAGTAACTCGCCAGCAGTAAAACCAAGGTGGCCCTCTAGTGGCGTCAATATGCAATTACACCATAAATGTGTATAACTACACCACATCCCCCTTTTTCTTAGGAAACAATATTAGCTATAAACAGGATATATAAACAATGAATATAGACCTTAAAGCCCACATAATCGGAACATTTTTCTTTTCTTTTTTTTTTTTTCATTTATCTAAACATCTTGTCAAATAAGCAGTTCAAGGCTTAAACACTTTTAACCTTAATTACTAGGCAAATATATAGTCAGTTCATACAGTAGTCCTGAAACCTCACAGGGACTTTCACAACCCGACCACTCCTGGTGGTTGTGGTACTGCTTTTATGCGAGGATTGATCTGGCATACACTGAACAGACTGATCTGTCACTTCATGTGCTCCTGGGATGTGAGAGTGTGTACCATCTTGTGGCTCATCTGCAGGGTCGAGTGTTTCTGTGTGATTATGAGTTGTTTTTCTCAGATGGCGCCTGTTGCGACGAAACTGTCGTCCTGCTGCATTGACCACATTGTATGACCTTGGCTCATCTCGCTTGGAGACAATGAGACCCGGCTGCCACCCTCTGTCTGTTTCAATGTGTACAGTATTTCCTGCATGCAGTTCTGGCAGGGCTTTTGCTCCCACATTGTAGTGACAAGCTTGCTTCTTTTGCAGGGTTTGAAGCGCCTGATGAACACCCTTGGGGGTTGTAGGTCGCAGGACTGCACTGGATGCTGGTAAGGTGCTCCTCAGAACTCTTCCCATCAGAACCTGTGCAGGTGAGTAAGACATGCCAGTGATGGGAGTATTTCTTATTGAAAGCAAAGCAAGGTGATGGTCCATGCCGGACTGTGCTGCTTTTTTCAGGACACATTTGATGGTTTTGACAGTTCTCTCTGCCAATCCATTTGACTGAGGGTATGTCGGGCTTGAGTGTGTCAGCTTGATACCCCACTCAGCAGCAAATTTCTTCATTTCATAGCTTGCGAATGGTACATGGTCGCACACTAGCTCTTTAGGAATGCCATGCCTGGCATATACTGCTTTCATCTTTTCAATAACAGTGGTTGCTGTCTTGTCTTTGATGTTCATCACCTCTGGGAACTTTGACATATAGTCAACAATCAGAAGAAACGACTGACCTCTGATTTCGAAGATATCGGCTGCAACTTTTAACCCTCTGGAGTCTGAGGCTGATTTTGGGCCCTGGAGAAGTTTTGACATGCTCTAACATTTGTGCTTTTATCAGTTGGTTATAAACATATTAATGACAAAAGTGTCATTACACTGTATTCAGCACAAACTAGGCTACAATAATATGTGAGGAACATGTATGTACATGTTTGTGTTTTTAAAGGAATAATGTTTATGCGTGGTTATTGAAAAAACAAAAAAAAAAAGTAACTGAAACAATACCTCAAAATGCATACTAAATGTTTTTTCACAAGACTTTTGAGAATTGTATATTTTAGTGTAGAGTTTTTGCTTCAAAATGATGTGGAAATGATCCTCCCTACTCTGACACATAAAACATTGTATTGATTTTAAATTTCTAAGACACTTTTTGTTTAGGTAGGCCATATGCGAAGAGGTGTGACTCTTCATGAATAATGAAGTGATTTACACCTGGGGAGATTAAGACCCTGCCCCTAATGAGCCGCATAATGAGCCATTCAGTCAGGAATGTGACTGAGTCAACTAAGAAAATGCAAAGACAAGACATATCATTGTTTTTTTTTCTTTTTTATTTAAAATAAAGTTAACAATATAATCCACATATAAACTAGGGTCAAAGGCACATTTTTTGTGTACAGGCAAATAAAGGTAAGGTTTATAAAAAAAAGCCCACTTTTACACCCTATACATAACCTGCTTGATCACATATAGATAATCTTTGCAGCCCAATGGTCAGTGAGAGGTGGTGAACAGAGAATCTGAACAGTCACACATCTGTGTGCCATTTTTGAAAACAGTTCAACTGAAGACACAAGTAAATGTCACATGCCTGGCATTTCCAAGGTGTGTCTTGCCTTTTACCAAGCTGTACTTTGCAAAGCATGCAGTTCCGACGACCAGCGGTGGCATTGTTCCTTGCATCTGATGTCAGCTCTGCTCCTGGAACCGGTACATGGTCACTTTTGGTCTGTTTTGGAGCTGCTTTCTGTGACGACACACCACAGAGCTCTGCAAATATATTATCATCAAATATGAATCTTATGAATATTATCATCAAATATTATCATCAAATATGATGATTTGCTACTTATGAAACATTTCTGAACAATTGTAAACAATAAATGTTTCTTGAGCTGCAAATCATCATATTAGAATGATTTCTGAAGGATCATGCGACACTGAAGACTGGAGTAATGATGCTGGACATCACAAGAATAAACGACTTTGTGAAATATATTCAAATAGAAAACAGTTATTTTAAATTGTAATAATATTTCACAATATTACTGTTTTTACTGTATTTTTAATTGAATAAATGCAGCCTTGGTGAGCAGACGAAACTTATTTTAAAAACATGAAAAATCTTACAGATTTCAATATAGGCCTACCATATAGTGGGTAAAAGTGTACTTACTCTTTCTCATTTCCGCCTGTGTCGCTGCGTGCCCTCCTAGTGGGAATTGCAGGTGAATGTGAGAGTGATGGATCCACATTCCTAAAAAAAAAATTGTCAAAAAAAAACTGTTATTATTAGCATATAAGATAATACTCTCATACCATTAGCTATGCATAACTGACAGGAAAGTAACAGGTATACAAGCATGCTGTATATGTCTGTCAATTGGCCATTACTGGACAAAGTGTGCAAATGTGTAAACGTTTACAGTCTGCTATATCAGTTTGCACATATAGTGGGTAAACGTGTACTTACTCTTTCTCATTTCCGCCTGTGTTGCTGCGTGCCCTCCTAGTGGGAATTGCAGGTGAATGTGAGAGTGATGGATCCACATTCCTAAAAAAAAATGTAAAAAAAAAAACTGTTATTATTAGCATATAAGATAATACTCTCATACCATTAGCTATGCATAACTGACAGGAAAGTAACAGGTATACAAGCATGCTGTATATGTCTGTCAATTGGCCATTACCGGACAAAGTGTGCGAATGTGTAAACGTTTACAGTCTGCTATATCAGTTAGCACATTTAGCAAATAGCAACATGTTCGCGCATTTCACAACCAAGCATATTTTAGCACATTCACGCCTATCATATACGGTACTTAGATACGCTATATATATATTTATAGATAGATGTAAATATAAGGCAAATATAGATGTACGCTTATATATAAAAAAAAAAAAACACGTCAAATAATTTAAGTATATCAACAGAAAAGCATTCTATTTATAAGCATTTTTATGAGATAAAGTTTTATATATATATATATATATATATATATATATATATATATATATATATAGATAGATAGATAGATGTAAATATAAGGCAAATATAGATGTACGCTTATATAAATAATTTAAGTAGGCCCTATATCAACAGAAAAGCATTCTATTTATAAGCGTTTTTATGAGATAACGTTATATATATAGTTATATAGATAGATGTAAATATAAGGCAAATATATATGTACGCTTATATAGAAAAAAAAAACACGTCAAATAATTTAAGTAAAACTAAATCACTTACTCATCAGAAACTGTATCTTCAGCTGGATCAAGTCGCTCTTCAAAATGCAGACGTTCATCGTCAGAGTCGTGTTCTTCTTCCGAGGAAAGAGTGAACTTCCTCACTGTCCAGGACCATCTGAAGAGCCTGCTCACCTGTGTAGTGTGCCATCTTCCAAACGCGAAGGAAAGCGAATGAATCTGATGAAACTTGATGCTTTTTAAGATGCTGTTAGGGGCGTTTACAGTTCGCATAGATCGCCTCAGCACATTATCTTATGAATAGAGCGCTCTGCGCGTGGGCGGGCACACATTAAAGATAATTAGGTCAGACAGGATAAACAGTACCTCTCTTTACTTTTATACTGATTACATAAAGGGAGAATATTTGTTTTAGAATTTATTTGTTTTGTTTAAAAGTAGACACTTAAAGCTTTCCAAAGACATATCTCTCATGTCCATGTAGCATGTATAAGCCATCTATTTTAGTTACTTTTAGTGACGTTTTAGAACGATGTTTGCAGAGACGGAGACGGCAGGACAGCACACCCTGTATATTTTATTTATTTTTAAAAAGCACAACGTTTTATTTTGATTGTGAGTGTACACAAAAAAAAGAAGACATTCTATAGTTTCAATTGATATATTACTTATGTCTCTATGACAAAAAATGACGGAGTATTTTAAGTCTGTTTTGCTGCAATGTGAAAAACCGTGTTAACCAGGGGAGCTCTGGGATGTCATGAGAGATGAGCGGCTCCTTCTGGTTCCTGGGCTGGAATTGTTGGCACGTTGGACATGTCTCGACCATATGTTCAATATGTTTGGTCATACTAGGCCAGTACATAAACTTTCTGGCATGTGCTTTCGTACGTTGCATCCCCTGATGTGAGATGTGTAGTTCTCTAAGCATCTCTGATCTCATTGACTCTGGAATCAGGATCCTGTCAGATACAAGTAATATACCATCTCGCACAGCCAGAGTATGCCTAACAGGCCAGTATTGATGAATCGAGGGATCAAGTTGCTTTCTAAATTTCGGCCATCCTGTCTTTTGCATCTTCACAAGCAACTGGTGAGTACTGTCTCTTGCAGTAGCTTCTGCAAGTTGCTTTAGCATGTCTTCACTGAGAGCTGCTGTTGCTTCAAGCGCATATACAACTCTTTCATCACTGAGATCGTCTGTACTTGTGTGCCGACCGTCAGCAACAGCTCGTGACAATGCATCAGCGATTAACATGTCCTTCCCTGGTGTGTATTGGACGATAAGGTCATATTTCTGTAGCTGTAAGAGCATACGTTGGAGTCTCGCTGGTGCTTTGCTCAGTGGTTTCTTGAAGATAGCCTCCAATGGCTTATGGTCCGACTGGACATTCACACTGCGTCCATACACATACTGATGGAACTTTTTGGTGGAGAAAACTATTGCCAACAATTCTTTTTCAATCTGGGCATAGTTCTGTTCCGTATCTGTTAAAGCCCTGGATGCATATGCTATTGGTTGTCCCTCTTGCAGTAGACATGATCCCAATCCATCTTTAGATGCATCTGTTTGTATGGTGAGTGCTATGTTGGGGTCATAGTACCTGAGAGCTGGTGTGTTGGTCAGTGCCGTTTTGAGTGCAGACAATGCAGTGTCATGTTCAGGTTGCCACTGGAATGCAATGTCTTTTCTCAGCAGCTGTCTGAGAGGTGCTGTGAGTGATGCCTCACCTGGGATAAACGGGGCGAGATATCTGATCATGCCCAAAAGACGCTGTAGTGATTGTTTATCTGTGGGTGTTGGCATGCTTACTACTGCCTGTATCTTGCCATCATCTGCTTTCACCCCCTGTGGAGTTATCACATGTCCCATGAAATGCACATTGTTCACCTTGTACTGAATCTTGTCAGGGTTGAATTTCACATTGTGTTGTTTCGCTCTCTCCATAATTTTAGCCACAATGATGTCATGTTCTTGTTCTGTGGCAGCTGCGACAATCATGTCATCAGCAACGATATGTACACCTTCTATGTCACCGAACACTTCATTATTGTACTGCTGGAAGACTTCACTAGCAGACTTGACACCAAATGGCAGACGTTTGAATCTGTATCTACCCCATGGCGTATTGAATGTGCATAGCAGGGAGGAGTCTGTGTCAAGTTTGATTTGCCAATAGCCATCTTTTTCATCAAAGATGGAGAAAATTTTCTTTCCTGCAAGCTTACACAGTACATCTTCCGTTGTTGGGATAGAGAAGTGTTGACGAAGAACGGCTTTATTCAGGTCACGAGGATCCAGGCAAACTCGTAATGACCCATTCTTTTTTTCAGTGACGACAAGACTGTTAACCCATGGAGTGGGCTGGGTGACTGGTGCTATAACATCTGCTTGCAACAGCTGATCCAGTGTGCCCTTCAGTTTGCCAAGCACTGCTAAGGGAATTTTTCTACAGCCATGTATGACTGGGATTGCTTTCGGATCAACATGAATATGATGTTCACCTGGAAACTGACCAAGTCCTTCAAAAACTGTTGGATGTTTTGCTATCAACTCCTCTTTGGAGGTAGGATGCATCATTACAACAGTCTCGACTCTTTTCAGCAGTTGCATCCGTTCACATGCTTCCTTACCAAGAATTGGAATGGATGAATGTCTGGTGATGTAAAAGGGTAAGCAAACTTGCGCTTTGGGTGTGACACACTGCAGCTTGGCCACACCTTCTGGCTTTAGTTTCGTTCCTCCATACGCCACCAGCATAGTCGAAGTCGGTTGCAACAGCGCAGTTTCGTGCAGAGACTGATAAATGTCGAGAGGTAAAATATTGGCTTCAGCCCCTGAGTCCAGTTTGAACTTCACTGTCACATTTCCAATGTCTATATCTGTGTACCACGCGTTCTGTCTAGAGCTAGGGGCCTCTTTTAGTTCTACTGTCCCGATGAATAGGGAATCAACAGCGACATTTCTTTTGAGTTTATGCTGTGTGTCCTGTTTTCCAGACATGCACACTGAGGCAAAGTGATTACGTTTTCCACAAGCATGACATGTAGCTCCATAGGCTGGACACTGTCGTGGAGGGTGAGACTTTCCACACTTTTTGCAGGTGAATGAGTCCGAATTTGCTTTTGGTTGTTGAGATGATGTCTTTTCATATCTCTTGTTCTGTTTCGAATCTTTTGTCTTCTTTTTAATGGCGTGAATAGTTTTATTCTGCTCTCCCATTGCTTGAATCTGTGTTTTTGCTGCCTCAGCTGCTCTACAAATGTCCACTGTTTTTTCAAGGGTCAGGTTTATTTCTCTTAGGAGCCTCTCTTTTAACCGCTGATCACCGATACTGAACACAATCTTGTCTCTTATCATGTCAGATTCTGTAGAGCCGAACTCACAGTCTTTACTCTTTTGTTTTAGTTCTGTGATGTACTTATCGATGGTGATCGAATCAGACATAGGGTAAGCCCAGAACTGATGCCTCTCGAAAACAACATTCTTTCTTGGTAAGCAATACTTCTCCAGTGCAGCCACTATATCTTGCATCGTTTCATTCTCCCCTTCTGGCTCTATAGACAGAGAATTGTATACTTCTAGGGCCTCCTCTCCTAATGCATGAAGTAGAATGGCTATTTTTACCTTCTCACTCTTTGAGTCTGATCCTGATGCAGTCATATAAATGTTGAACCGCTGAATCCATCTCCTCCAGTTTTCGCCTGTATTTCCTGTCAGGACTAATGGAGGTGGTAGTCTGAACTGATCCATGTGTATGTTGTGTATGGCAGACTCACTACAGTCACAATGCGCCGACTTTTTTCCCGTCGTGTCTCAGTGCTGTCAAATGCGGGTTCGAGTTCATGAAACAACTCTCTTCTGACACCATGTAGTGTTTGTTCTGGTGTAGTGTATTTAATAAACTACACACACGGAGGTGTATATCTCAGGACAAATGTATTTATCACTGAACACGAACTAACAACTTGTGCTGCTCACCAGCCTGTGGATGACTCCCGGATCGCTCACTTACTCACTCATAGTAACTCGCCAGCAGTAAAACCAAGGTGGCCCTCTAGTGGCGTCAATATGCAATTACACCATAAATGTGTATAACTACACCACAATGTCGAGTGGTTAAACTTATCGGAATTCAAATGTCTCTTCAACTTGGTCTGTGACCAATCAGATTTTGTTGCTCACTGCCTTCAGCCAATCAGAGCTGCTGACGTCACGGTCGTCGTCTGAATCCCCTCGCTCAGCCACTCAGGTGAAGTATAATGTCGCAATGTATAATTTATTTAATAAAACACTGAAAGCGCAATACATCGCTCAATCTTGTGGATTCTGACCAGTTCAATCAAGTGACATCGCAGACTGACAGATGGCGACGACAACCGGCTAATCTAATGGCCTACGCGATCCTGAAAGAACCGGAGAAAAGTGCTGCTATTGGGAGGTGAGTTGTAGTCTACCAGTTAACAAACTTTATTTTATTTTCTTTAACAAACTGAGAGCGATATTTCGGCTTGATATCTCCTTTTTGAGTTTGTGTGTGGTGGTTTATGGAACATGTTTGAATGTAGCACCAAAACATTAATATGATTGGTCAAATCGGCCCGTATTCTGTATGATATTAATTCATAAAGTGTTTTATGCTTGACTATGTACCTAAAATATCGACATGCCATTCTGATACAGTTCCTGCTGCTAATCCTCATTTACTGTTCAAAAATAGTATTGGTTCAATGTAGGATTTAGACAGACTATTGTAAACGTGAATAAAGAGTTGAACATATAAAGTGTCTTATATCTAGGGGTGTAACGATACGCTCAGGTCACGATACGGTACGTATCTCGATACGGAGTTCACGATACGATACGTATCACGATATTTTGAAAAATGAAACTGAAATTCAAACAAGATTTATTAAAAAAACATGAACAAATTTCAATAATTTTCCTTGTTGTACATACAAGATCAGATTTCAATAAAATAAATAAATATAAAATTTTAATAAAAACCTTCTGTATTCAAATTAACAGTTGAATAGGGCTGTCTGTCACTGAAAAAAAAATGTTAAATTTAACATGAACTTAGAATTATGAATAGGGGCCGTTCACATATCGCGTCTAAAAACGCGTGGAAGGCGCGGCCGCACCGCTTCTCCTTCTTTCCAAAGCGCTTGCGCTCCCTTGGCGTCGGTCGTTGCTATGCAACCATGAACTGAGCTCTCCAAGAGGATCAGGATGTTTCTGCAAAAGATAAATGATTTCTAGCCCTTGCATTAGTTTTACTACGAGATATATTGATGGAGATAAGATATAAAAACCACCATGTACAGCTATGATCAGCTGTTCGGCTGAGCTTTTGATGTTTTGTTACGGAAAGGCCATAGCTGATCGGTTGATTCTTGTCACACGACCTGCGGTGCGCTTGCGGCATTCTGAGAAGTTGAGAATTGCATGCGCGTCGCGACCGCGTTGATCCCATTATGAGCGCGCCTGCCGCGCGGCTACATTTGAAAATAATAACTGACTTGCACGCGGAAAAGACGCAATATGTGAACGGCCCCACAGAACTTCTTAAAGCAAAGCATCGCAAGCGTCTTTTGCTTTTCTGTGAGCACAGCTGTTGCTGTGGCACTGCGGTAAAGGAAAGCCACGACTTTTCTCACGCGACCATGCAAGAGACTGACATGAGAAACGTTTAAACCTGCTTGCAAGATTCAATGTATGCCCGAAACACTTACTGAACTAGAGAGCTGATTGAGACACACCATCTACGATAAATCGTTACACCCCTAATAATTATAGTAATTTAAAAATGTGGTAGCATTGGATCTGGACAGGAAGGATAACTCTGGGAGTTGGAAGGGGTGTGTCGCGATTCTGCCTTCTCACATCGCGATACAGGTTCGTGGACCTGCGTATCGCGATTTCGGTTTCATATCGCATATCGTTACAGCCCTACTTATATCTTTGTATATTCTGTCAACAGATGCTGTTCTTCACGCCATCAGACACAATGAGAAGCTCATCAGAAAATGGAATATAATGTGTAATTTGTATTTGTGTACAGAGGGTCACCATGGTCCAATATTTGTTTTTTCTTTAATGAAAAACATGGTAAGTTATGCTGAATCTATATTAAGTTTAAATAAAAACTATTGGATTTGTCAATGAAATATGTCTCTTCATTAGTGATGTTCTTATATTTTATTTAATTGAATGGCCTTGAAAACAAATGCATTCAACTTTGGGAAAATGTGTTAAACTGTTTAAATAGTAGCACAACTGTATTGTGTGAGATTATGTAATTCAAAGTACAGTAGTCAACATTTGAAGTGGATCAAAAAAGTTAGGACAACTTAGATTAAAGGTTTTGATCCGCTTTAAATGTTGACTATATTATACAAAGTATAAGTAATAACAAAGTGTATTGTTATTGACTGCAAAGTGTGTAATTTTTAGTATTTGGAATAAGCCAAAGGTGAAGAGACACATAATTATTTTGTAATGTACTTAAATCACAAATAAAGTGTACTTATAACACAAAGTGTACTCATAACAGAAATAAAGTATACTTATAACACAAATAAAAGTATACTTATAACACAAATAAAGTATATTTATAATGCAACTTATATTGTAACAAAAATATATACTTATAACACAAATAAAGTATACTTATAACACAAATTAAGTACACTTTAATATCACTAATCAAGCATGTAATTAGTACACTTTAAGTATATGTCTGTGTAGGGACTAAGTATACTTGAAGTTGTTCCAATTTAGTACACATAAGTATACTAAATATACTTAAAGTTGTATTTTAATACTACTTAATTTCAACTTAAATATACTTAGTACAAAATTAGTTGTTTCAAAATAACACACTTTAAATGAACTAATCATTAACACACTTGAAATATACTAATAATTAGTCTTGCTGCAAGTATACTTAGTATACTTTTTTTTCACTAGGGTGGGAAAATGTGTTAAACTGTATTTAAATAGTAGCACAACTGTATTGTGTGAGATTATGTAATTCAAAGTACAGTAGTCAACATTTGAAGTGGATCAAAAAAGTTAGGACAACTTTGATTAAAGGTTTTGATCCGCTTCAAATGTTGACTATATTATACAAAGTATAAGTAATAACAAAGTGTATTGTTATTGACTGCAAAGTGTGTAATGTTTAGTATTTGGAATAAGCCAAAGGTACTGAGCATACAGTATATACTATTACCTGTAAAATAATATATTCGGTGTATATTGCTTGTGTTTTCTGAAGACACTCGTAATTATTTTGTAATGTACTTAAATCACAAATAAAGTGTACTTATAACACACAGTGTACACATAACAGAAATAAAGTATACTTATAACAGAAATAAAGTATACTTATAATACAATGTATATTATACCAAAAAATATACATTTAACACAAATAAAGTATACTTTAATATCACTAATCAAGCATGTAATTAGTCCCTACACAGACACAGGGCCGGCCCGAGGCATAAGCGAACTAAGCGGCTGCTTGGGGCCCCCTGGCCAATAGGGGGCCCCCCAATCGTGTTTTTTTTTTTTTTTTTACAATTAAATAACTTAAACAAGTGATATAAATGAATGAATGAATGAATACGAATGAATAAATAAATAATTCGAGACAAGAAAATTCTGATTTGCCGACAACTGCTGCTGTGTCTGCTAGCGTTTGAGTCATGCGCAATTGCGCATAGACACCTCGCGTGCATTGACAATTCGCGCCGGCGCGCAAGTGCACGTCACTGTAATAAATGTTATAAATGATAAGCCATGTCACAAAAAAGGATGTATCCCTCTGGTGCCGAAAAAAGAAAGAAGAAAAAAAAAGACAGAGGAGGAGAAAAAAGAGCAAGATAAAGGTATGTTTGCATAATTATTTACAGAATGTTTTGTGCAGCAGCACAAATTGTGCTCATGTCACTTGAGGTAGCAGCTAGTCATGACTCATGATCTTATATAAGCCATCACCAGAGCTAACGTTAAATCGCATTATTAATATACATTTATCTAGGTGTATTTCACGTATTGATTATAGATATCAGATTAAGTTGAAAGGGATGCCATATTTCTTTATTATTTATTTATTAATATGGTGGCGAGTGATGTAGCAGTGCTATCCTCGGTAACACTTTAGAATAATGGTCCGTCATTAATAAGTAACTATGCAGGAAGTAATGCAGGACTAATGAGTAGATCTACATTAACACTTGAGCTACTACTATTAACTAATATAGAAACAAGCTTAACTAATCAGTAAGTAATATCAAATTTAGGACAAAGATAGTTCCTTATTAGCTAATCAATAATTAGAGAATGACATTGGCATCAATAATAACTAATAGGTAACTATGAGAAATTATAAAGAATTACTAATTAATTACTAATAACAACATTAAAGTGTTTGAGATGTGAGCAATTGTCTTTTTTTACTCTCAGTGTGGTCATAAAATGCATCATTAATTACTCAAGTGTTACCTAGTCACTATGCAGGAACTACTAGTGATCAAGACCATTATTTTAAAGTGAAAAACATGTTTTTCACTTTAAAATAATGGTGCAGACCACTAGTAGTTAATCTCAACATCGTCATAAAATGCATCGCTAATTAATCAAGTACCTAGTTATTTTCTTCAAGAACTACTAGTGATCAGGACCATTATTTTAAAGTGAAAAACATGTTTTTCACTTTAAAATAATGGTTTGTGATCAGTAGTAGTTCCTGCATAGTGACTAGCTAACACTTGAGTAAATAATGATGCATTTTATGATTATATTCAAAGTAAAAATTATGACTGATTACATCTCAGACACATGCTAATGTTCTTTACAATTTGTCCATTAGTTAATAGTTATTAATGATGGTAATATCATTAGGTAATCACTGATTAGTTAATAAGGAACTATCTTCTAAATTTGATATTACTTACTGATTAGTTAAACTTGATTCTATAGTAGTTAATAGTAGTAGCTGAAGTGTTAATGTAGATCTACTCATTAGTCCTGCATTACTTCCTGCATAGATGTTTGTCTATTTTAGTTTTATTTAAAAGATTGCACATTTAATGCACATTTGCATTTGCTAATTATTTATTTCATGTTTTGTGACAGTTTGTATACAGAAGTTTAAGAATAAAGTATTTTAAGTATCGATTTTTTTATTATTTATTTTGTATTAATACATAACCTCACTGTATTCATTTATAATGTAACATTATAGTGTGACATTTGTGTCAATAATCTTCAACCACAGGTGACTTCACGTGGTGGGAGGGGGGCCCCCAAATCAAATGCTGCGTAGGGCCCCCGAGATGCTCGGGCTGGCACTGCACAGACATATACTTAAAGTGTACTAAGTATACTTGAAGTTGTTCCAATTTAGCACACATAAGTATACTAAATATACTTAAAGTTGTATTTTAATACTACTTAATTTCAACTTAAATATACTTAAAGAAACAGCCGGCATCTTCTTGTCTTTGAGCGACTGTAGCAGGCATCCCACAGCATGGCATGAAAGCGCAGAGTCTCGTTCCCTGTTCTCAGGGAACCATGGTTACATACGTAACCTGAGACGTTCCCTTTCGAAAGGAAACTTCAACTCTGCGCTGACTGCGCTATGGGGAACGATATACCCACGCCGCCATGCTAGAGGAGAATGCCAGTCCAAATGTCAGGACACACATCCGGCAGTTCCAGGGAAAAACCAGGGGCAGAACTCCAAGGCTGTCAGTGACAGCATTCCCTACGGCCAACAGCCCAAGCTGAGCCTAAAAGAGGCCTTCCGAAAAAAGCCTACAAAGGCTGCCCGAACATCTGGAACCAACAGCCCGAGAGGGGGTGGTCCCTTTAAGGGAATGTGGCCAAGGAACCACAGGAACCTCGGCCAGTCACTCGGGGGGAAAAATCCATCCCGTTGCCACCAAGGAGGCCTAGCCAGATCCACAGAAGTTAAATCTGGCCTAGCCAACCTTGTCTGATATACAAAATCTCCAAGCGCAAACTCCAGAGAGGAGAGCAGGAAAGAGCGACTGCGAAAGGGCAGTAAGCAACTCAAACCCACACGCAGAGATGGGCATCCTGGAGAGCGGACCTCAGCTAAACGCTCTGGACCCTCGTATGAGGGGAGTACAACCACTCATCCAAGGATCTACTCAGCCGTTAACAAGGTGCTGAGGAGGCTGTGCGCTGAAGACCCCCGACCCAGGGGAGCACAAACCAGCCTGGGGGCCGGTCTAACGGGAGACTTCATAGAAGTCTACAACCATACCAGCCTAGGGAGCTAAGCACAATTACGGAGTTAACCCCGAAGGGAAGTACAAAGCTCAACCTAACAGACAGACCGTAAAGCGGGCACAAAGTCATGGAGGCCGGGAAAAGGGCCTACAACATAACCAGAGTTCACTAGAGAACTAGAACTGAATGCAGACGGCGGCAGCCCAGGATGGCCTGTAGGGCCACACCCTATTGCATATCAAGGTGGTTCTTTCTTTAGCAAACACCAAGACATAACAGCTGCAAGTGCCCACGAGACAGCCCGTCCAACACAAACCAACGAGCAGTGCACTCGGTGAAGTACCTTCTACTCTTTAAGCAAGAGGAGTACAACATATGCCATCATGCGCTAAGGAAAAGGCCCCGTGGGCCTATAATCCCAGCAGGCACGTGGCATCAGCTCGTGGCAGTGTTATTTGCTGTCAAAGGTCAGCATGCTCCACAGGAGGCCTTTACGGCCTACCCGTTACACGCGACATCAGCCAGCGGCCACTAAAGTTCTAGGAGCAAAAAATAGAACCTGTTAAATAGACAGAGAAATTATTTTAGCTCGACTAGAGCTAAAGGGAATAAACGCACAAAAATACTCAATAAAAACATTTTACCCTCAGCGAGAGGAGTACCAAGCTAAACTCCGACATGCTAGCAAAGGAAGGCCTGAAACGGCCTGTAACCTTAAAAATGCGCAGCGATAGCTAGTGCGTTAATATAACACCCAAGGGGTATGAGACATACAGAAACCCATACAAGCAGTGCCAACATGCTAGATAAAACATGAAAGGAGGCCCCAACGGGGGCCAACAACTTCCATAAACACCTGGCAACAACAGAGTAACGTATGACTCAACAAGGAATGATGCCCGTACATGACCAGCGTAGCTGGGCCAACAGGAAGCTATAAAAGAGGCCTGGAGAAGCCTGCTATTTAAAGAACCATGTGGCACTAGCCCGTGGTCATGACAGAGCCCTAGCTACCAGGAAGGGCCAGTATAACCTAAAATGACAAATTTAAGGGAACTAGCTTCTTCTACACAACCTGAGTCTAGGCATACACATTCCAGCAGGCAATGTTAAACATGCTAAACAGCGTGAGCATAACGAGCATCGTAAACCAACAGCGCTGTATCCAAACAAGCTGCATACAGAGAGGCTAAAAACAAATAGCCAACAATCAAACAGCAACGAATCCCAGATGCTGTGGTGCGAACGACCGTGAGAAGTCGGGTAAACAAAACTCCCAACACTCATACTGGGTGTGCGATCCAACAGGTGATGCACTCAGTGAAGCACAAACCCTAACCGGGGAGTACAACAACAACACCGTATTCATAAATAGAGGCCGGAAAAGCCTGCTATCATAAAGAACAGGTGTAACCTGTGGCAGCACAAACACGCTCACATAACACGCCTGCATAAACATATGAAGGGGAAATATGGGCAAAAATACGGCCAGCAACTTCCACAGAAGGAGGCCAGAACTAGGAACTATACAATCACAGGGGAATAGTCATGACAGGGGGATGTAAACAAACATACACCTAACCTAGTTCTAGCCTAGCCGCTAGCTAAGGACTGTATGTAGATCATGCTACACTCGGGCTACAAATTCCTAAACACACGGAGAAAGCAGCGCGAGTGACAGCATTAGGTGGCCGAAAAACTGGCCAACACATAACTGACAATAGCGAAAGCTAGTTCTAGCTATACACAGTATCAGCCGAGAAACTACATCAACGCTAAAACAACAAAGCGGCCATAAAGGGCCTGCCTGTCACAGTCAGCCTATCATACAGTTATTTGCCCAAATAACCCCATAAAACATGAACAGATGACAACTATATGCACGGGAAGCTATACAGGAAAAGCAAGGTCTATATTGAGAATAAAAAATGGACCTGTCTTACCTCCTGCGGCTCGTAGAACGCAGATTCCTCCCCGATTCATCACACGGAGGGGAAAAACCAAAGTTCCAAAGCCCAAAAGCACTTTCACTATCAAGCCAGACGGCGGGCCGTCAGAAAAATATTCATCATAGGCCCACTACATCAGCCCGACTGTAAAGCCCGCAGCATATAGATGTCACAAAACGCTACCGGGAGGCGAAGGAAGAGCGAGGACGAGAAAAAACCCTCGCGAGAGAGGGGATCGATTACCGGTGCTGCTGGCGCCGCCCCTCGATCACCTCCCTCAGATCTTGCTTCTTCCTTCTAGCGTCTAGCGTCTCGCCGTCTCTGCGACTTACTCCGAGGAGGAGGAGGCGCACGAGCGGCAACACTTTCCCTCTGGGCCTGCCTCTGAGCCTCGGCTCGAGAAGGCCCGGGACCTCCCGGCTGTCTGGGCCCAGAGCTGGATCTGAGCGGGATGCAAGATCTATACGCCGCGGAGCGCGTCTTCGCCTCCCTGAACTTCTCAACCACCGCCTGCACGGAGGTCCCAAAAAGCTCAGTGGGCGAAACCGGGGCATCGAGGAGAAAATGTTTCTCTTTCTCCCCGATGTCCGCACAGTTGAGCCACAGATGCTGCTCAGTGGCCACCATGCCCGCCATAGATTGACCGATCGAGGCGGCAGTTTGTTTGGTGGCCTTCAGAGCGAGATCCGTGGTCCGACGCAACTCCGCGACCGCCTCAGCGGAAAGACCTTGACCCTGATCAAAATCCATAAGCAGATCAGCCTGATACGCCAGAAGCACTGACATAGTGTGCAACGCTGCACCAGCCTGACCTGCAG
The DNA here is from genome assembly GCA_036281575.1 of Ancherythroculter nigrocauda. Classification (NCBI taxonomy): domain Eukaryota; kingdom Metazoa; phylum Chordata; class Actinopteri; order Cypriniformes; family Xenocyprididae; genus Ancherythroculter; species Ancherythroculter nigrocauda. The sequence goes on from VTFQ01000020.1 coordinate 9,988,231, forward strand.
CGGCGTAAGCCCTGCCATTCAAACGTGACGTCATCTTCAACGCTTTGGATGGCAGTGCCGGAGCTTTCAGTGTCGGTGCACTCCCTGTAGCGAGATAGTTCGCAAACGTCTCTTCCACAGGAGGCATCGACACATACCCATGCTGGCCCAATCCCTCAACATCAGCGAAGTCAGCTCGCTGATACTGATGCTGATGGATTCGGGCCGAGTACGGGTTCTTCCATGCCCTCTCGATCTCAGCATGAAGATCGGGAAGGAATGGAAGGCTCGCTGGAGTTGCCGGGTTATGAATAGAGAGAAAACGATCGTCTAACCTGCTGCGAGCGGGTTCCCTCCTCACGCGCTCCCAGGGCAGCTGCAGTCTGCTCGAGGCGCGTTCCATAACCTCCAGCAACTCAGAAAACGCCGCGCAGGGAGGCCTAGCGGGAGCCGCGGGCTCGCCCGCTTCTTCCACCTCGGCCATCTCCTGCTCTCCGGGGCCTTGAGCCAAGAGAGCACTCGCTCCTGGGTCTGAGGATGTTAAGGATAAAACATCATCGTCATCCGCCAGAAGCGCGTCCTCGTCAGCCGCTTCAGTTCGAGAAAGATTAACACCCCTCTCAAATTCCTCAGCGAGCTCCACCTGCGAGCCCCATGATTTCAATCGCCGCTGAGCCTCAGCACGAGCGGGGCCGGAACCACCAGGCAGCGGTGGTGGCACCTCTCCCCTCGAGAAGAGGGCCAAACGAGAACGGAGCGTTCTCATAGGAAAACGCTCACAGTTAGCACAGGCAGCACCCTCGAGTACTGTCCGTGCGTGCTCCTCGCCCAGACAGAAAACGCACAAGTTGTGTGTGTCCTCCGGTGTCAGAAACCTGGGACAAGGATCAGCACACTTCCTGAACGATTTAGCAGACATACTAACTTTGGCAGAGTGAAAAAGGCACGAGCAAAAGCAGTCGCGAAAAGACAAGAAGATGCCGGCTGTTTCCCCAGGCGCTCCCTTTATACGTCACGGTTCGCGCCGTTTGACGTGATAGGCTGTCGCCGGCCAATAGGATTGGAGTGTGGTGATTTTTGGCATTTCGAGCACGGGTCACGGAGGACGTTCCCCATAGCGCAGTCAGCGCAGAGTTGAAGTTCCCTTTCGAAAGGGAAAGATCATGATCTAGGAATCTTGGTGGAGAAATTTGTTCTGAAGATAAAAATGAATTACTGTCAGGCTGATTTAACATCAAAGTCAATGACAATTTATAGAAAGATCATGATCTAGGACTCTTTGGCCAGAAATATGTTCTCAATGTCAAAATGGACCAATATCTGGCTTATGTAATATCAGAAATCAATTAGTATGTATAGAATGTTTAAAATCAAGTACCCTTTTTGCCAGACAATGAATAAAAATATCATGATCTAGGACTCTTGGTGCAGAAATGTGTTCTGAATAGGGATGTCCAGATCCGATCACGTGATCGGAAATCGGGCCCGATCATGTGGTTTCAGACTCGATCGGAATCTGACATTACCTCCCGATCAGGACTCGGATATATATGTATTAGGGGTGCAACGGTTCTCGGTAAAAAATCGAACCATACGGTTCTCCACTTACGGACCGCACTTGCACTGCGGTCCATCTCGAATGACGACGCATCTATTGGTTAATATGGTTTGTTTAAAATAGCAACGTGGAAAACAGACAGAGTTCAGATAATGTATGTTTCAGTCGATGGATGCACAAAACGTTACAACAACGATAATCAGAAAGCGTGGACAAAACAGTCACTCTTTGTAAACTGTTAACTGCGAGTGCCGTCTGCTGTAATGTCCAGTCATTTACGTCGTCATCACCCGGGTGTTGATAGCGCGCGAGCGCAGGTGAGACCTGAACAGCACACGTTGCTGTCTGTGTTTAAACTAACTCATTTAAGCCTTGCTGATTTAAACCTTAAAGAACAAGACGCGAAAGAGAACTCGCACGCGCTGTGAGAAGATTTGTGTGCGCTCATCCGAAGCGCGCACACGCTTATTCCAGTCAGCGCGCAAATACTGATTTCTCTTTCAAGTCTTGCGCTTCGGCGGCCATATTCATACAAAAATTATGTCAACATGCCCGTCCTAGCTAGTATCCTAGCAAACATAGTCGGTTATGTCTTAAGTGAACGTATATTAGTCGAGAAAGACAGCGCATGTGGAACAGTATGTGTACTGGATCGTGCATGGGAAAACAACTATTCCTGCTGCCTGTATTTAATGTTAAATTAAACAACAAATAAAAAAGAAATCACTCACTGCTCTTGACTGAATAGTTTTTGTAACTTCAATAATGATTAATCTTTATTTATTTTATACAGTAAAGATAATATGCAGTGATATTTTATATTTGATTACTATTTGAAAACTGTTAGATACCTGAAAAACCTGAAAATCACTGTTCCTGGATCTGTTTTTTCACTCTTCTTTATTCTTTTTTATGTAGGCTATTAAGTATCGGATCGGGACTCGGTATCGGCAGATACTCAAAATCAAATGACTCGGACTCGGACTCAAGGGCAAAAAAACGTGATCGGGACATCTCTAGTTCTGAATATCAAAAATGGACTATCGCTGACTTAACATCAGTAGAAGTCAATGAGTATATATATAGAAAGTTCATGATCAGGGACTCTTGGGCCAAAACTATGTTCAGAACGTCAAATATGGACAACTGCCAGTCTGATTTAACAGCAGAAAGAGTCTATGATAATGTATAGAAAGATCATGATCTAGGAATCTTGGTGCAGAAATTTGTTCTGAAGATCAAAAATGGGCTACTCTATCGCTGATTTAACATTAGTAGAAGTCAATGAGTACATATAGAAAGTTCATGATCATTGACTCTTGGGCCTTAAATATGTTCAGAAGGTCAAATACGGAATTCTACTTCGGCGAGGAAACATCAGAAGGAGTCAATGACAATGTATAGAAAGTTCATGATCGAGGACTCTTAGGACATAAATATGTTTATAAGGTCACATTTGGACTAGCGTCAGGCTGATTTAACATCAAAAGGAGTCAATGACAATTTATAGAAAGATCATGGTCTAGGACTCTTTGGCCAGAAATATGTTCTCAATGTAAAAATGGACAAATGTCTGGCATATGTAATATCAGAAGTCAATTACAAACCCGATTCCAAAAAATTTGGGACACTGTACAAATTGTGAATAAAAACAGAATGCAATGATGTGGAAGTTTCAAATTTCAATATTTTATTCAGAATACAACATAGATGACGTATCAAATGTTTAAACTGAGAAAATGTATAATTTTAAGGGAAAAATTTGTTGATTTTAAATTTCATGGCATCAACACATCTCAAAAAAGTTGGGACAAGGCCATGTTTACCACTGTGTGGCATCCCCTCTTCTTTTTATAACAGTCTGCAAACGTCTGGGGACTGAGGAGACAAGTTGCTCAAGTTTAGGAATAGGAATGTTGTCCCATTCTTGTCTAATACAGGCTTCTAGTTGCTCAACTGTCTTAGGTCTTCTTTGTTGCATCTTCCTCTTTATGATGCGCCAAATGTTTTCTATGGGTGAAAGATCTGGACTGCAGGCTGGCCATTTCAGTACCCGGATCCTTTTTCTACGCAGCCATGATGTTGTAATTGATGCAGTATGTGGTCTGGCATTGTCATGTTGGAAAATGCAAGGTCTTCCCTGAAAGAGACGACATCTGGATGGGAGCATATGTTGTTCTAGAACTTGGATATACCTTTCAGCATTGATGGTGCCTTTCCAGATGTGTAAGCTGCCCATGCCACACGCACTCACGCAACCCCATACCATCAGAGATGCAGGCTTCTGAACTGAGTGCTGATAACAACTTGGGTTGTCCTTGTCCTCTTTAGTCCGGATGACATGGCGTCCCAGTTTTCCAAAAGAAACTTCAAATTTTGATTCGTCTGACCACAGAACAGTTTTCCACTTTGCCACAGTCCATTTTAAATGACACTTGGCCCAGAGAAAACGTCTGTGCTTCTGGATCATGTTTAGATATGGCTTCTTTTTTGACCTATAGAGTTTTAGCCAGCAACGGCGAATGGCACGGTGGATTGTGTTCACCGACAATGTTTTCTGGAAGTATTCCTGAACCCATGTTGTGATTTCCATTACAAGTTCCATTAGTAGCATTCCTGTATGTGATGCAGTGCCGTCTAAGGGCCTGAAGATCACGGGCATCCAGTATGGTTTTCCGGCCTTGACCCTTACGCACAGAGATTGTTCCAGATTCTCTGAATCTTTGGATGATATTATGCACTGTAGATGATGATAACTTTAAACTCTTTGCAATTTTTCTCTGAGAAACTCCTTTCTGATATTGCTCCACTATTTTTCACCGCAGCATTGGGGGAATTGGTGATCCTCTGCCCATCTTGACTTCTGAGAGACACTGCCACTCTGAGAGGCTCTTTTTATACCCAATCATGTTGCCAATTGACCTAATAAGTTGCAAATTGGTCCTCCAGCTGTTCCTTATATGTACATTTAACTTTTCCGGCCTCTTATTGCTACCTGTCCCAACTTTTTTGGAATGTGTAGCTCTCATGAAATCCAAAATGAGCCAATATTTGGCATGACATTTCAAAATGTCTCACTTTCAACATTTGATATGTTATCTATATTCTATTGTGAATAAATAAAAGTTTATGAGATTTGTAAATTATTGCATTCCTTTTTTATTCACAATTTGTACAGTGTCCCAACTTTTTTGGAATCGGGTTTGTAGTATGTATAAAATGTTTAAGATCGAGGACCCTTTGGCCAGAAATCTGTTTAGTAGGTCAAATATGGATTACTCTATTGCTGATTTAACATCAGGAGAAGTCAATAAATGTATTGAAAGTTCATGATCAAGTACTCTTGGGCCATAAATATGTTCAGAAGGTCAAATATGGACTACTGTCAGGCTGATTTAACATCAAAAGGAGTCAATGACAATTTATATTAAATTCATGATCTAGGACTCTTGGACCAGAAATATGTTCTCAATGTAAAAATGGACTAATATGTGACTGATGTAATATCAGGTCAATAAGTATGTATAGAATGTTTAAGATCGAGTACCCTTTTGGCCAGACAATGTATAGAAAGATCATGATCTAGGACTCTTGGACCAGAAATCTGTTTTGTAGGTCAAATATGGACTACTCTATTGCTGATTTAACATCAGCAGAAGTCAAAGAGTATATATAGAAAGTTCCTGATTGAAGACTCTTGGGCCATAAATATGTTCAAAACATCAAATATGCACTGCTGCCAGTCTGATTTAACAATTAAAAGGAGTGTATGAAATTGTATAGAAAGATCATGATCTAGGACTCTTGGTGCAGAAATATGTTCTGAAGATAAAAAAAAAATGGACTACTCTATTGCTGATTTAACAATAGTAGACTTCAATGAGTACATATAGAAAGTTCATGATCGTGGACTTTTGGGCCATAAACATGTTCAGAACGTCAGATATGGACTACTGCCAGTCTGATTTATAATCAAAAGGAGTCAAAGTCAATTTATAGAAAGATCTTGATCTAGGACTCTTGGACCAGAAATATGTTCTCAGTGTCAAAATGGACTAATGTCTGGCTTATGTAATATCAGACATCAATTAGCGTGTATAGAATGTTTAAGATGGAGTACACTTTTGGCCAGACAATAAACAGAAAGATCATGCTCTAAGACTCTTTGGCCAGAAATATATTCTACTGGTCAAATACGGACTACTCTATTGCTGATTTAACATTATTAGAAGTCAATGAGTATATATAGAAAGTCATGACTGTGGACTCTTGGGCCATAAATATGTTCAGAACGTGAAATATGGACTACTTCTCAATGTCAAAATGGTTTGATTTAACAGCAGATGGAGTCTACGATAACGTATAGAAAGACAGTGATCTAGGAATCTTGGTGCAGAAATGTGTTCTGAAGATCAAAAATGGAATACTGTCAGGCTGATTTAACATCAAAAAGATTCAATGACAATTTATAGAAAGATCATGATCTAGGATTCTTGGGCCAGAAATATGTTCTCAATGTCAAAATGAACTAATATCTGGCTTATAATATTAGAAGTCAATTAGTATGTATAGAATGTTTAAGATCGAGTACCCTTGTGCAGGAAATCTGTTTACAAGGTCAAATATGGACTACTCAATTGCTGATTTAACATCAGTAGATGTCAATGAAAATATAGGGAAAGTTCTTGATCGAGGACTCTTGGGCCATATATATGTTCAGAAGGTCAAAAATGGACTACTCTCTGGCTGATTTGTTATCAGAAGGTGTCTGTAAGTAAATGCAATAAGTTAATGTTCAGAAATATGTTCAGTTGGTCAAATATGGACTACTGCCACTATGACTTAACATCAGAAGGAGACAATGAATATGTATAGAAAGATCACGATCTAGGACTCTTGGGACAGGAATATGTTCAGTTTGTCAAATATGGACTAATGTCTGGCTTATGTAATATCAGAAGTCAAATAGTATGTATAGATTGTTTAAGATCGGTGTACCTTTTGGACAGAAATCTGTTTAGTATGTGAAATATGGACTACTCTATTGCTGATTTAACATCAGAAGAATTGAATGATTATATAGTGAAAGATTATGTTCTAGGACTTTTTGGCCAGAAATATGTTCTGAAGAACAAAAATGGACTACTCTAATGCTGATTTAACATCAGTAGAAGTCAATGAGTGTATATAGAAACTTCATGATCGAGGACTCTTGGGCCATAAATATGTTCAGAAGGTCAAACATGGACTACTGTCAGGCTGATTTAACATCAAAAGGAGTCAATGACAATTTATATTAAAATCATGATCTAGGACTCTTATAGCAGAAATATATTCTCAATGTAAAAATGGACTAATATCTGATTGATGTAACATCAGGGGTCAATTAGTACGTATAGAATGTTTAAGATTGAGTACTCTTTGGCCAGACATCTCTTTAGTAGATCAAATATGGACTAATCTATTGCTGATTTATCATCATTAGAAGACAATTGGTATACAGATACTATTTGAGTTTGAGTACCCTTTGACCAGAAATCTATTTCAGTAGGTTAAATATGAACTATTCTATTGCTGATTTAACATCAGTAGGAGTCAAAGACAATTTATAGAAAGATCATGATCTAGGACTCTAGGACCAGAAATATGTTCTCAATGTCAAAATGGACAAATGTCTGGCTTATGTATTAAATAAGTCAATTAGTATGTATAGAATGTTTAGGAAGGAGTACCTTTGCGCAGGAAATCGGTTTAGAAGGTCAAATATGGACTAATCAATTGCTGATTTAACATCGGTAGATGTCAATGAATATATAGGGAAAGTTCATGTTCTAGGACTCTGGCCAGAAATATGCTCTGAAGATCAAAAATGTACTACCTTTATTGCTGATTTAACATCAGCAGAAGTCAATGAGTATATATAAAAAGTTAATATCTGGGGACTCTTGGGCCATAAATATGTTCAGAATGTCAAATATAGACTACTGTCAGGCTGATTTAACATCAAAAGGAGTCAATCACAATTTATAGAAAGATCATGATCTAGGACTCTTGGACCAGAAATATGTTCTCAGTGTCAAAATGGACAAATGTCTGGCTTATGTACTAAATGAGTCAATTAGTATGTATAGAATGTTTAAGATCGAGTACCTTTGTGCAGGAAATCTGTTTAGAAGGTCAAATATGGACTACTCAATTGCTGATTTAACATCAGTAGATGTCAATGAATATATAGGGAAAGTTCATGTTCTAGGACTCTTTGGCCAGAAATATGCTCTGAAGATCAACAATGGACTACCATTTATTGCTGATTTAACATCAGTAGAAGTCAATGAGTATATATAAAAAGTTACTGTCCTGGGACTCTTGGGCCATAAATATATTCAGAAGGTCAAATATGGACTACTGTCAGGCTGATTTAACATCAAAAGGAGTCAATCACAATTTATAGAAAGATCATGATCTAGGACTCTTTGACCAGAAATGTGCTCTCAGTGTCAAAATGGACTAATTTCTGGCTTGTGTAATATCAGAAGTCAATTAGTATGTATAGAATGTTTAAGATCGAGTACCCTTTGGCAAGAAATCGTCTCAGGTTACGTATGTAACCATGGTTCCCTGAGAACAGGGAACGAGACTCTGCGCTGACTGCGCTATGGGGAACGTACTCCGTGACCCGTGCTCGAAATGCCAAAAATCACCACACTCCAATCCTATTGGCCGGCGACAGCCTATCACGTCAAATGGGGAAACAGCCGGCATCTTCTTGTCTTTGAGCGACTGTAGCAGGCATCCCGCAGCATGGCATGAAAGCGCAGAGTCTCGTTCCCTGTTCTCAGGGAACCATGGTTACATACGTAACCTGAGATGTTCCCTTTCGAAAGGGAACTTCTACTCTGCGCTCACTGCGCTATGGGGAACGATATACCCACGCCGCCATGCTAGAGGAGAATGCTAGTCCAAATGTCTGGACACACATCCGGCAGTTCCAGGGAAAAACCGGGGGCAGAACTCCAAGGCTGTCAGTGACAGCATTCCCTACGGCCAACAGCCCAAGCTGAGCCTAAAAGAGGCCTTCCGAGAAAAGCCTACCAAGGCTGCTCGAGCATCTGGAACCGACAGCCCGAAAGGGGGTGGTCCCTTTAAGGGAATGTGGCCAAGGAACCACAGGAACCTCGGCCAGTCACTCGGGGGGAAAAATTCCATCCCGCTGCCACCAAGGAGGCCTAGCCAGATCCAGCGAAGCTAAATCTGGCCTAGCCAATCTTGTCTGATATACAGAATCTCCAAGCGCAAACTCCAGAGAGGAGAGCAGGAAAGAGCGACTGCGAAAGGGCAGTAAGCAACTCAAACCCACACGCAGAGATGGGCATCCTGGAGAGCGGAACTCAGCTAAACGCTCTGGACCCTCGTATGAGGGGAGTACAACCACTCATCCAAGGATCTACTCAGCCGTTAACAAGGTGCTGAGGAGGCTGTGCGCTAAAGACCCCTGACCCAGGGGAGCACAAACCAGCCTGGGGGCCGGCCTAACGGGAGACTTCATAGAAGTCTACAACCATACCAGCTTAGGGAGCTAAGCACAATTACGCAGTTAACCCCGAAGGGAAGTACAAAGCTCAACCTAACAGACAGACCGTAAAGCGGGCACATAGTCATGGAGGCCGGGAAAAGGGCCTACAACATAACCAGAGTTCACTAGAGAACTAGAACTGAATGCAGACGGCGGTAGCCTAGGATGGCCTGTAGGGCCACACCCTATTGCATATCAAGGTGGAGCAAACACCAAGACATAACAGCTGCAAGTGCCCACGAGACAGCCCATCCAACACAAACCAACGAGCAGTGCACTCGGTGAAGTACCTTCTACTCTTTAAGCAAGAGGAGTACAACATACGCCATCATGCGCTAAGGAAAGGCCCCGTGGGCCTATAATCCCAGCAGGCACGTAGCATCAGCTCGTGGCAGTGTTATTTGCTGTCAAAGGTCAGCATGCTCCACAGGAGGCCTTTACGGCCCACCCGTCACACGCGACATCAGCCAGCGGCCACTAAAGTTCTAGGAGCAAAAATAGAACCTGTTAAATAGACAGAGAAAATATTTTAGCTCGACTAGAGCTAAAGGGAATAAACGCACAAAATACTCAGTAAAAACATCTTTTACTCTAGCGAGAGGAGTACCACGCTAAACTCCGACATGCTAGCAAAGGAAGGCCTGAAATGGCCTGTAACCTTAAAAGCGCGCGGCGATAGCTAGTGCGTTAATATAACACCCAAGGGGTATGAGACATACAGAAACCCATACAAGCAGTGCCAACATGCTAGATAAAACATGAAAGGAGGCCCCAACGGGGGCCAACAACTTCTATAAACATCTGGCAACAACAGAGTAACGTATGACTCATCATGGAATGATGCCCGTACACGACCAGCGTAGCTGGGCCAACAGGAAGCTATAAAAGAGGTCTGGAGAGGCCTGCTATTTAAAGAACCATGTGGCACTAGCCCGTGGTCATTACAGGGCCCTAGCTACCAGGAAGGGCCAGTAAAACCTAAAATGACAAATTTAAGGGAACTAGCTACACAACCTGAGTCTAGGCATACACATTCCAGCAGGCAATGTTAAACATGCTAAACAGCGTGAGCGTAACGAGCATCGTAAACCAACAGCGCTGTATCCAAACAAGCTGCATACAGAGAGGCTAAAAACAAATAGCCAACAATCAAACAGCAACGAATCCCAGATGCTGTGGTGCGAACAACCGTGAGAAGTCGGGTAAACAAAACTCCCAACACTCATACTGAGTGTGCGATCCAACAGGTGATGCACTCAGTGAAACACAAACCCTAACCGGAGAGTACAACAACAGCACCGTATTCATAAATAGAGGCCGGAAAAGCCTGCTATCATAGAGAACAGGTGTAACCTGTGGCAGCACAAACACGCTCACATAACACGCCTGTATAAACATATGAAGGGGAAATATGGGCAAAAATACGGCCAGCAACTTCCTCAGAAGGAGGCCAGAACTAGGAACTATACAACCACAGGGGAATAGTCATGACAGGGGGATGTAAACAAACATACACCTAACCTAGTTCTAGCCTAGCCGCTAGCTAAGGACTGTATGTAGACCACGCTACACTTGGGCTACAAATTCCTAAACACACGGAGAAAGCAGCGCAAGCGACAGCATTAGGCGGACGAAAAACTGGCCAACACATAACTGACAATAGCGAAAGCTAGTTCTAGCTATACACAGTATCAGCTGAGAAACTACATCAACGCTAAAGCAACAAAGCGGCCATAAAGGGCCTGCCTGTCACAGTCAGCCTAACATACAGTTATTTGCCCAAATAACCCCATAAAACATGAACCAATGACAACTATATGCACGGGAAGCTATACAGGCAAAGCAAGGTCTACATAAAGAATGAAAAATGGACCTGGCTTACCTCCTGCGGCTCGTAGAACGCAGATTCCTCCCCGATACGTCACACGGAGGGGAAAATCCAAAGTTCCAAAGCCCAAAAGCACTTTCACTATCAAGCCAGACGGCAGGCCGTCAGAAAAATATTCATCATAGGCCCACTACATCAGCCCGACTGTAAAGCCCGCAGCATATAGATGTCACAAAACGCTACCGGGAGGCGAAGGAAGAGCGAGGACGAAAAAAAGCCCTCGCGAGAGAGGGGATCGATTACCGGCGCTGCTGGCGCCGCTCCTCGATCACCTCCCTCAGATCTTGCTTCTTACTTCTAGCGTCTCGCCGTCTCTGCGACTTACTCCGAGGAGGAGGAGGCGCGCGAGCGGCGACACTTTCCCTCTGGGCCTGCCTCTGAGCCTCGGCTCGAGAAGGCCCGGGACCTCCCGGCTGTCTGGGCCCAGAGCTGGATCTGAGCGGGATGTAAGATCTATACGCCGCGGAGCGCGTCTTCGCCTCCCTGAACTTCTCAACCACCGCCTGCACGGAGGTGCCAAAAAGTTCAGTGGGCGAAACCGGGGCATCGAGGAGAAAATGTTTCTCTTTCTCCCCGATGTCCGCACAGTTGAGCCACAGATGCTGCTCAGTGGCCACCATGCCCGCCATAGATCGACCGATCGAGGCGGCAGTTTGTTTGGTGGCCCTCAGAGCGAGATCCGTGGTCCGACGCAACTCCACGACCGCCTCAGCGGAAAGACCTTGACCCTGATCAAAATCCATAAGCAGATCAGCCTGATACGCCAGAAGCACTGACATAGTGTGCAACGCAGCACCAGCCTGACCTGCAGCGGCGTAAGCCCTGCCATTCAAACGTGACGTCACCTTCAACGCTTTGGATGGCAGAGCCGGAGCTTTCAGTGTCGGTGCACTCCCTGTAGCGAGATAGTTCGCAAGCATCTCTTCCACAGGAGGCATCGACACGTACCCATGCTGGCCCAATCCCTCAACATCAGCGAAGTCAGCTCGCTGATACTGATGCTGATGGATTCGGGCCGAGTACGGGTTCTTCCATGCCTTCTCGATCTCAGCATGAAGATCGGGAAGGAATGGAAGGCTTGCTGGAGTTGCCGGGTTATGAGTAGAGAGAAAACGATCGTCTAACCTGCTGCGAGCGGGTTCCCTCCTCACGTGCTCCCAGGGCAGCTGCAGTCTGCTCGAGGCGCGTTCCATAACCTCCAGCAACTCAGAAAACGCCGTGCAGGGAGGCCTAGCGGGAGCCGCGGGCTCGCCCGCTTCTTCCACCTCGGCCATCTCCTGCTCCCCGGGGCCTTGAGCCAAGAGAGCACTCGCTCCTGGGTCTGAGGATGTTAAGGATACAACATCATCGTCATCCGCCAGAACGCGTCCTCGTCAGCCGCTTCAGCTTGAGAAAGATTGACACCCCTCTCAAATTCTTCAGCGAGCTCCACCTGCGAGCCCCATGATTTCAATCGCCGCTGAGCCTCAGCACGAGCGGGGCCGGAACCACCAGGCAGCGGTGGTGGCACCTCTCCCCTCGAGAAGAGGGCCAAACGAGAACGGAGCGTTCTCATAGGAAAACGCTCACAGTTAGCACAGGCAGCACCCTCGAGTACTGTCCGTGCGTGCTCCTCGCCCAGACAGAAAACGCACAAGTTGTGTGTGTCCTCTGGTGTCAGAAACCTGGGACAAGGATCAGCACACTTCCTGAACGATTTAGCAGACATACTAACTTTGGCAGAGTGAAAAAGGCACAAGCAAAAGCAGTCGCGAAAAGACAAGAGGATGCCGGCTGTTTCCCCAGGCGCTCCCTTTATACGTCACGGTTCGCGCCGTTTGACGTGATAGGCTGTCGCCGGCCAATAGGATTGGAGTGTGGTGATTTTTGGCATTTCGAGCACGGGTCACGGAGGACGTTCCCCATAGCGCAGTCAGCGCAGTCAGCACAGAGTAGAAGTTCCCTTTCGAAAGGGAAATGCTCTGAAGATCAAAAATGTACTACCTTATTGCTGATTTAACATCAGCAGAAGTCAATGAGTATATATAAAAAGTTAATATCTGGGGACTCTTGGGCCATAAATATGTTCAGAATGTCAAATATAGACTACTGTCAGGCTGATTTAACATCAAAAGGAGTCAATCACAATTTATAGAAAGATCATGATCTAGGACTCTTGGACCAGAAATATGTTCTCAGTGTCAAAATGGACAAATGTCTGGCTTATGTACTAAATGAGTCAATTAGTATGTATAGAATGTTTAAGATCGAGTACCTTTGTGCAGGAAATCTGTTTAGAAGGTCAAATATGGACTACTCAATTGCTGATTTAACATCAGTAGATGTCAATGAATATATAGGGAAAGTTCATGTTCTAGGACTCTTTGGCCAGAAATATGCTCTGAAGATCAACAATGGACTACCATTTATTGCTGATTTAACATCAGTAGAAGTCAATGAGTATATATAAAAAGTTAATGTCCTGGGACTCTTGGGCCATAAATATGTTCAGATGGTCAAATATGGACTACTGTCAGGCTGATTTAACATCAAAATGAGTCAATCACAATTTATAGAAAGATCATGATCTAGGACTCTTTGACCAGAAATGTGCTCTCAGTGTCAAAATGGACTAATGTCTGGCTTATGTACTAAATGAGTCAATTAGAATTTATAGAATGTTTAAAATCGAGTACCCTTTGGCAAGAATTCTGTTTAGTAGGTCAAATAGGGACTAATCTGTTGCTGATTTAACATCAGTAGAAGTCAATGAGTATATATGGAAAGTTCATGTTCTCTGACTCTTTGGCCAGAAATATGTTCAAAAGGTCAAATATGGAATTCTACATCGCTGTCGTAACATCAGAAGCAGTTAATGAGTATGTATAGAAAGTTCAAAATTTAAGACACTTTGGCCAGAAATATGTTCAGAACGTGAAATATGGACTGCTGCCAGTCTGATTTAACATCAAAAGGAGTCTAAGAAATTGCATAGAAAGCTCATGATCTAGGACTCTTGGTGTAGAAATGTGTTCTGTAGATCAAAAAATGGACTAATGTTTGGCTTATGTAATATCAAACGTCAATTAGTTTGTATAAAATGTTTAAAATCGAGTACCCTTTTTGCCAGACAATAAATAAAAATATCATGATCTAGGACTCTTTGTGCAGAAATGTGTTCTGAAGATCAAAAATGGACTACTCTATCGCTGATTTAACTTTAGTAGAAGTCAATGAGTATATATAGAAAGTTCATGATCAGGGACTCTTGGGCCATAAATATGTTCAGAAGGTCAAAAATGGACTACTCTCTGGCTGATTTGTTACCAGAAGGTGTCTGTAAGTAAATGTAATAAGTTAATGTTCAGAAATATGTTCAGTTGGTCAAATATGGACTACTGCCACTATGATTTAACATCAGAAGGAGTCAATGACAATGTATAGAAAGATCACGATCTAGGACTCTTGGGACAGGAATATGTTCAGTTTGTCAAATATGGACTAATGTCTGGCTTATGTAATATCAGAAGTCAAATAGTATGTAGAGATTGTTTAAGATTGGTGTACCTTTTGGACAGAAATCTATTTAGAAGGTCAAATATGGACTACTCTATTGCTGATTTAACATCAGAAGAACTGAATGATTATATAGTGAAAGTCTATGTTCTAGGACTTTTTGGCCAGAAATATGTTCTGAAGAACAAAAATGGACTATAATGCTGATTTAACATCAGTAGAAGTCAATGAGTGTATATAGAAACTTCATGATCAAGGACTCTTGGGCCATAAATATGTTCAGAAGGTCAAATATGGACTACTGTCAGGCTGATTTAACATCAAAAGGATTCAATGACAATTTATGTTAAAATCATGATCTAGGACTCTTATACCAGAAATATGTTCTCAATGTAAAAATGGACTAATATCTGATTGATGTAACATCAGGGGTCAATTAGTATGTATAGAATGTTTAAGATTGAGTACTCTTTGGCCAGACATCTCTTTAGTAGATCAAATATGGACTAATCTATTGCTGATTTATCATCATTGGAAGACAATTGGTATACAGATACTATTTGAGTTTGAGTACCCTTTGACCAGAAATCTATTTCAGTAGGTTAAATATGGACTATTCTATTGCTGATTTAACATCAGTAGGAGTCACTGACAATTTATAGAAATATGATGATCTAGGACTCTTGGACCAGAAATATGTTCTCAATGTCAAAGTGGACCAATATCTGGATTATGTATTAAAAAAGTCAATTAGTATGTATAGAATGTTTAAAATCGAGTACCCTTTGGCAAGAAATCGTCTCAGGTTATGACTATAACCATAGTTCCCTGAGAGAGGGAACGAGACACTGCGTCCCGAAGGGGGCGCTATGGGAACGCCCTCAGCGTGAATGCGTCTGATGCACGTGTGTCAACTAGTCCAATGGCGAGAGTGAACGTCACCGGCGGGTGACGTCACGACCAGGAAAGTATAAATACACATCCGGAAAGACCGGCTTCAGCTAAAACTGCCGAAGCAAATCGATCACAGGGATGCAGGGAGTATGGCAACGCGACGCAGTGTCTCGTTCCCTCTCTCAGGGAACTATGGTTATAGTCATAACCTGAGACGTTCCCTTTCGAGGGAACTCGCACTGCGTCCCGAAGGGGGCGCTATGGGAACGATATCCCAAAACGCCATAATTCCAAAATGCCTGTCTGTGTGAAACTGTGGCACACTAAGACAAGAGCACTGAAGAGCCTGGGGCTGCATCCAGGTCGAGATACATCATCTCACAACGTGAGTGGCGAGGATCAGCCCGCCACATCACAGACTTCCTTGAGGAAAACCCCCAACATCAAGGCCTTGGAGGCCGCCATACTCCTAAAAGAGCGAGCTCTGGCAGACAGTGGATACTGCTGGCCGGAGACCTCATACGCAAGTGATATAGTCTCAACTATCCACTTGCTAACCAATTGTATGGACGCAGGGAGACCCCTAATTGCGCGGTCCAAAACAAACAGTTGATCTGAGGTCTTCCACAGGGCAGCTCTGTGGATATCAGGTGTCCAGTGCTCACACTGGACACACAAGAAACCACTTTTCCTGGTCTGGATCTGAGAACAGAGGACAGAAAGCTTGCAGCACTATAGGCCGTGTCATATTGGTCAGAACCTTAGGTATATAACCCGGTAGGGTAAAGGAACACTTTGACCATCCCTGGTGCACACTCAAGGCACGTAGGGGATACAGATATGGCCTGAAGGTCTCCTACTCTTTTAGGGAAGAAATGGCAAGGAGGAAAACAGTATAAACAGAATCAAGCGGCTCAAATGGAGCTGCAGATAAGCCTTCCAACATAAAGGCCAACTCCCAAGCAGGAACCCTAGTGCATGTTGCAGGCCTCAGCCTCAGAGTGCCACGAAGGAAACGATACCTCAAAGGGTTATTCCCCACAATTGTACCAACCACAGGGACATGGTATGCAGAAATACGAGGATAGTTTCCTTGTGGTTGGAGTTCTGGAGTAAAGTATGGTCACCACAACCTCAGTTGAGAGACCAGATACTATGAGTTGGGCCCCCCCAGGGGCCAAACCCACAGGTTGAATACTTCTGGGCGGGGTGAAAAATCAAGCCCGTCGCATGAGATAGGTCTCTCCTGATCGGAATCTCCGAGGGAGAGCCGTCAAGGAGAGACACAAGGTCCAAGAACCATATCCGACTTGGCCAGAAAGGCGCTACTAACAGTAGACTTATCCCTTCCCGGTGAACTTTGTCCAGAACTCCTGGGAGCAGAACAACTGGGGGGAAAAAAAAAAAAAACAAACGTACAGACGTAGCCTCGGCCATGTCTGTACCATGGCATCCAGTCCAAGAGGAACTGGATGTGTAAGGGATAACCACAGTGGACAGTGCGTCGTATCCTGAGACGCGAAAGATCCACCTCCACGTAGCTATAAATCTCCCAAATGAGCTTCACCACTTTGGGGTGAAGTCTCCATTCCCCTGGCCTCA
This sequence comes from Ancherythroculter nigrocauda, assembly GCA_036281575.1. Classification (NCBI taxonomy): domain Eukaryota; kingdom Metazoa; phylum Chordata; class Actinopteri; order Cypriniformes; family Xenocyprididae; genus Ancherythroculter; species Ancherythroculter nigrocauda. The sequence goes on from VTFQ01000020.1 coordinate 10,005,220, forward strand.
GCCCCTGTCTCGACAGGATGTCTGCTCCTATACTGTAGGTCCCTGAAATAAGATTGTTCTCGAGGAGAGCATCTTCCCCAGGGACCACAGGAGGATCTGGTGCGCCAGATAGTGGGCGCAAACGCAAACCCCCTGTTGATTTATATAAGAGACCATCGATGAATTGTCTGTTTTCCAGACAGCTCGATGACCTCTCAGGTCTGGGAGGAAGAACTTCAACGCATTGAAACCCGCCATCATCTCCAGGCAATTAGTGCCACAAAAGATGACGACTCCTCAACAGCCCTTGAGCTGAGCGGCCTTCCATTACCACTCCCCAGCCTGTGAGAGAAACATCTACCATGAGAGTGACTCAAAGATATTAAGCTCCTAACACAGGGCCCTGGGACAGGAACCAACTTTTCTTCCATATAACCAAGGCGCGGAGACACCGCTGCGTGATCTTGATCATAGGAAGTGGATTCCCCCTCAGGGAAAACCCTTGGTCCTGAACCACCACTGTAAGGGTCTCATGAACAGCAGGCCAAAAGGTATCACCGTTGGACACAGCTGTCATCAGACCCAACAGTTTTAGAAAACTGTTTTACAGTGAGTGATTGGCCTAGTTATATCTCCTGTGTGACTGAAAAGATTGCAGCAATACGAGTGGGCGACAGAACGGCCCGCAGCGTCACTGAATCCATAACATGCCCAGGAAGGTGGTTCTCTGAAATGGAGAAAGCACACTCTTCTTGGCGTTCAGCCACAACCCCAATCTTTTATGAGCAAGAACAACATCTCAATGTTGAACTGACCATCTGTACCGACTGCGCTGATATTAGCCAGTCATCTTATCAGTTCAGAATGCGTATGCCCTGCAGCCTGAGCAAGGCCAGAGCTGCATCTACGCATTCCATGAACGTGTGGGGTGATGGAGCTAGACCAAATGGAAGAACCTAATATAGGTATACTTTGCCCCTGAAAGCAAACCCGAGGAACTTCCTATGCTGTAGAAGGACAGAGACATGGAAGTATGCATCCTTTAGAACTATCATGACAAACCAGTCCTCGGATCTGGTTTAGAGTCAACATTTTGAACCCAAGTCTCCTGAGTGACTGATTCAAATGATTAAGATCTAATATAGGATGCGACCCTCCATCCTTCATCGGAACAAAATAGTAGCGGCCCTAAAAAACCCTAACTCTCTGCTGGGAGGAGGAACCCATTTTGTAGCTCCTTTCGCAAAAGAGTTTACTTTCTGTTCCATTACCAGAGCCTGCCCATTGAGATACATCTTTGGCAGAAGCCTCAACTCTGCCAGGAAATGCACAAAAGGGAACCAGTCTCTCAAGACTGGTCTCTGGTATACCTAGAGCAGCCACTTTGGTGACCTGAAACACACTGGCAGGAAATAACCCATCTGACTGCTTTCGACCCTCCTCAGAGGGTGCGAACCTGATGCAGCGTCAAGTGAGTGCTGAATCAAAGCTTGCTGGAAACCTCTGCACCCCAGAGCACTAAGAGTGATGGGGTTGGCAGATCGGTCCCCTGAGGGCAACGAAGTGGCACGGGCACCATATACTGAGGTTTACACCGTTCCACCCCGCAGGGGGCTGCCCCAAGAAGCCTAACACCACAGGCGTCAGGATCTACATGACAGGCTGAACTAATACATGAATCTAACTACTTAAAGTCAGATAAATATGTATTATTTTAATTTCTCAAAATTAAATTACAGCCAATTGTCCATTTAATTCCTCAAAATTAAATGCAGCAAATGATCTATCAGACACGTAATATGGTCTGAAAGAAATGCTAAATATAGTATGTATATATAGGCATATAGGACATACACACATCAAATTACATTTAATCTCTCAAAATTAAATGCAGTCACATCAACCAGACAAGTAACAACGGTCTGGATGAAAGACTAAATAAAGAGTTATTAGTGCAGACATATAGCTTTTTTTTAAAAACCAGGCAATATCCCATTTAATTCCTCAAATTAAATGAATCAATGAACCACCAGACAAGTGTACACGGTCTGAATGATTGGTAGAATATTTATAACTGCCGTCTGCACACCCTAATCTACGTGTTGCCTCGGCAAACACGCTAGATCAGAGCCACTAGAATCTTTATTGCAGTTTGCAGACACGAAATCTACGCGTCGCCTCAGCAGACGCGAGATCCATGCCACTAGATTCTTATTGCAGTTTGCAGACTCGAAATCTAAGCGTCACCTCGGCAGACGCGAGATCAGAGCCACTAGATTCTTATTGCAGTTTGCACACTCGAAATCTAAGCGTCACCTCGGTAGACGCGAGATCAGAGCCACTAGAATCTTATTGCAGTTTGCAGACACGAAATCTACGCGTCGCCTCGGCAGACGCGGGATTCGTGCCACTAGAATCTTTATTGCAGTTTGCAGACCCGAAATCAACGCGTCGCCTCGGCAAACGCTTGATCCAAGGCCATAGATTCTTTATTGCTTAAGACTTTATTCCCTCGAGAAAAAAGCCAAGAGGAGCAGAGATAAAAATCTCGATAGTGCATCACATCGGGAAATTATGAATGAACACTGTCAGATCCCCTTTTTTTACAAGAACTGACGTGCATGCTCTGCTCTAAAACAAACAACACATGAATCGCGTGTATCCCCACTCGTATAGTAGCGAGGGCAGGGAAGCACACACGACTCAAGCTGCTATTTGCTCGCCAATAAGCTCCTGTCTAGAATATATATAATGCTTGAGGACAAACAACAATAAATAGACAGAGACAGTTTAACACAAAGCGCTTTGCTGAGGCACAAAAGCTGAAGCCGGTCTTTCCGGATGTGTATTTATACTTTCCTGGTCGTGACGTCACCCGCCGGTGACGTTCACTCTCGCCATTGGACTAGTTGACACACGTGCATCAGACGCATTCACGCTGAGGGCGTTCCCATAGCGCCCCCTTCGGGACGCAGTGCGAGTTCCCTCGAAAGGGAACTGTTTAGCAGGTCAAATAGGGACTAATCTGTTGCTGATTTAACATCAGTAGAAGTCAATGAGTATATATGGAAAGTTCATGTTCTCGGACTCTTTGGCCAGAAATATGTTCAAAAGGTCAAATATGGAATTCTACATCGCTGTCGTAACATCAGAAGCAGTTAATGAGTATGTATAGAAAGTTCAAAATTTAAGACACTGGCCAGAAATATGTTCAGAACGTGAAATATGGACTGCTGCCAGTCTGATCTAACATCAAAAGGAGTCTAAGAAATTGCATAGAAAGATCATGATCTAGGACTCTTGGTGTAGAAATGTGTTCTGTAGATCAAAAAATGGACTAATGTTTGGCTTATGTAATATCAAACGTCAATTAGTTTGTATAAAATGTTTAAAATCGAGTACCCTTTTTGCAAGACAATAAATAAAAATATCATGATCTAGGACTCTTTGTGCAGAAATGTGTTCTGAAGATCAAAAATGGACTACTCTATCGCTGATTTAACTTTAGTAGAAGTCAATGAGTATATATAGAAAGTTCATGATCAGGGACTCTTGGGCCATAAATATGTTCAGAAGGTCAAATACGGAATTCTACTTCGGTGAAGAAACATCAGAAGGAGTCAATGACAATGTATAGAAAGTTCATGATCAAGGACTCTTGGGCGATGCATATGTTTATAAGGTCACATTTGGACTAGCGTCAGGCTGATTTAACATCAAAAGCAGTCAATGACAATTTATAGAAAGATCATGGTCTAGGACTCTTTGGCCAGAAATATGTTCTCAATGTAAAAATATACTAATGTCTGGCATATGTAATGTCAGAAGTCAATTAGTATTTATAGAATGTTTAAGATCGAGGACCCTTTGGCCAGAAATCTGTTTAGTAGGTCAAATATGGATTACTCTATTGCTAATTTAACATCAGTAGAAGTCAATAAGTGTATATAGTACGTTCATGATCGAGGACTCAGGCCATAAATATATATATATATATATATATATATATATATAGAGAGAGAGAGAGAGAGAGAAAGTTCATGATTGTGGACCCTTGGTCCAAAAATATGTTCAGAATGTCAAATATGGACTACTGCTAGTCTGATTTAAGATCAGAAGAAGTCTATGACAATGTATAAGAAAGATTATGGTCTAGGGCTCTTGATGCAGAAATGTGTTCTGAAGATCAAAAATGGACTACTCTATCGCTGATTTAACATTAGTAGAAGTCAATGAATATATATAGAAAGTTCATGATCAGGGACTCTTTGTCCATAAATATGTTCAGAACGTCAAATATGGAATTCTACTTCAGTGATGAAACATCAAAAGGAGTCAATGACAATTTATAGAAAGATCATGATCTAGCACTCTAGGACCAGAAATATGTTCTCAATGTCAAAATGGACAAATGTCTGGCTTATGTATTAAATAAGTCAATTAGTATGTATAGAATGTTTAAGATGGAGTACCTTTGCGCAGGAAATCGGTTTAGAAGGTCAAATATGGACTAATCAATTGCTGATTTAACATCAGTAGATGTCAATGAATATATAGGGAAAATTCATGTTCTAGGACTCTTTGCCAGAAATATGCTCTGAAGATCAAAAATGTACTACCTTATTGCTGATTTAACATCAGCAGAAGTCAATGAGTATATATAAAAAGTTAATATCTGGGGACTCTTGGGCCATAAATATGTTCAGAATGTCAAATATAGACTACTGTCAGGCTGATTTAACATCAAAAGGAGTCAATCACAATTTATAGAAAGATCATGATCTAGGACTCTTGGACCAGAAATATGTTCTCAGTGTCAAAATGGACAAATGTCTGGCTTATGTACTAAATGAGTCAATTAGTATGTATAGAATGTTTAAGATCGAGTACCTTTGCGCAGGAAATCTGTTTAGAAGGTCAAATATGGACTACTGTCAGGCTGATTTAACATCAAAAGGAGTCAATCACAATTTATAGAAAGATCATGATCTAGGACTTCAGAAATGTGCTCTGAAGATCAAAAATGGACTACTCTATCGCTGATTTAACTTTAGTAGAAGTCAATGAGTATATATAGAAAGTTCATCATCAGGGACTCTTGGGCCATAAATATGTTCAGAAGGTCAAATACGGAATTCTACTTCGGTGAAGAAACATCAGAAGGAGTCAATGACAATGTATAGAAAGTTCATGATCAAGGACTCTTGGGCGATGCATATGTTTATAAGGTCAAATTTGGACTAGCGTCAGGCTGACTTAACATCAAAAGGAGTCAATGATAATTTATAGAAAGATCATGGTCTAGGACTCTTTGGCCAGAAATATGTTCTCAATGTAAAAATATACTAATGTAATGTGTATAGAATGTTTAAGATGGACCCTGTGGCCGAGGACCCTTTGGCCAGAAATCTGTTTAGCAGGTCAACTGCAACTCTATTTGCTGATTTAACATCAGTAGAAGTCAATAACATAGAAAGTTCATGTATATAGAAAGTTCATGATCGAGGACTCTTGGGCCATAAATATGTTCAGAAGGTCAAATATGGAATTCTACTTCGGTGATAAACATCAAAAGGAGTCAATGACAATTTATAGAAAGATCATGGTCTAGGACTCTTGGGCGATAAATATGTTTACAAGGTCAAATTTGGACTAGTTTCAGGCTGATGTAATATCAGGTCAAAAAGTATGTTCAAGATCGAGTTCCCTTTGGGCCAGACAATGTATAGAAAGATCATGATCTAGGACTGTTGGTCCAGAAATATATGTTCTAAAGCTCAAAAATGGACTACTCTATTGCTGATTTATCATCAGTAGAAGTCAATGAGTATCCATAGAAAGTTCATGATCTTGGACTCTTGGGCCAGAAATATGTTCAGAAGGTCGAATTTGGACTACTGTCAGGCTGATTTAACAACAAGAGGAGTCAATGATAATTTATAGAAATCACGATCTAGGACTCTTGGGAGAGGAATATTTTCAGTTTGTCAAATGTGGGCTAATGTCTAGGTTATGTAATATTAGAAGTCAAATAGTACTTATAGAATGCTTAAGATCGAGTACCGTTTGGCCAGAAATCTGTTTATTAGTTCAAATATGGACTATATTTCTGATTACTTCCAATTACTATGCATAGAAAGGTCATGATCTAGGACTCTCGGACCATAAATATGTTTACTAAGTCAAAAATGGACTACTCTCTGGCTGATGTCTCATCAGAAGGATGAGTATAATATAGGAGTATATATATAATAAGTTAATGTTGTATTCTTAACAACAGCACATATGTTATATCTTCAATATACAATGGAATGAGTTAGTTCTTGTATACATTACAATGCATCAAGTGCATAAGCTCATTTGTTATTCTTCAGAGCACAGCGAAAGGCTGTGTTTGCAATGCAATTCAGCAGCATGTGTTATCTCTTCACTGCACAACTGCTTCTATGTCTTAAAGTGATAACTTTAATACACAGCTGGATAAGTTGTGGATACAGCACATATCTCTCCAATGTACAACGAAACGAGTTAGTTCTTGAATTCATTGTAATGCAACAAGTGCATATTTTATGTTTTCCTTCAATGCACAGCGAGAGGTCGTGTGTGCCCTGCAATGCTAGCGCACATATGCTATTGCTCCATTACACAACAGACATAAGTGGTTCTTGTATACACGGCAATGAAATGAGTGCAATGCAACAAATATGTTATGTCCTCAATGCACGATGGAATGAGTTAGTTCTTGTATGCATTGTGATGCAACAGCTCAGCTTATGTTATGTGTTGTCTCTTCATGGCACAAAAAAATGAGTTAGATCTTGTGTGCTGTGCAATGCAACAGCATATGTTATTGTCTTCATTGTAAAACGGGAAGAGTTAGTTTTTATGCATTACAATGCAACAAGAGCATTCTTCAAAGGACATCGTAGATCGCGTGCAATGAGACATAACGTCACTTTCCGAAAACACTTTATGTGTTGTCTTTGCAATGCACAAAGCAATAAGTTACACCTTGAATGCATTGCAATACAACAACACGTTACCTCTCCAATGCACAACGGAATAATTCAGTTCGTGTATACAATGCAATGAAATGATTGCATAGATTATATGATATTTGTTAATGTGATGTTATGTCTGTTATATCTCAAAGTGATGATTTTAATACACAGCTGGATAAGTTAGTGGTTGCTTGCAGTGCAACAGCATGTATCTCTCCAACGCACAACGAAACGGGTTAGTTCTTGAATGCATTGTAATGCAACAAGTGCCTACTTTATGTTTTCTGTTTTTCTTCAAAGGACATCGTAGATCGTTTGTGCAATGCGACACATCTCTTCAGTGCACGTTGGAATAAGTTAGATGTTTTATACAATGCAATGCAACGGCACATAAGTTATAAGTCCTCAATGCACGGCGGAATGAGTTAGTTCTTGTATGCATTGTGATGCAACAGCTCAGCTTATGTGTTATGTGTTGTCTCTTCACTGCACAAACAAATTAGTTAGGTCTCGTGGGCAGTGCAATGTTATGTCTTCATTGTAAAACGGGACGAGTTAATTTTTGTATGCATTTACAATGCAACAAGTGCACTCTTCGAAGGACATCGTAGATCACGTGCAATGTTTTGAAGAACATGCGAAAACACGTTATGTGTTGTCTTTGCAATGCACAAAGCAATAAGTTACATCTTGAATGCATTGCAATGCAGCAACACGTTACCTCTCCAGTGCACAACGGATTGAGTTAGTAGTTGTATGAATTACAACAGAATAATTTATTTCTTGTACACAATGCAATGAAATGAGATTATATGATATTCTTTTTAATGTAATATTATTTCTCAAAGTGATAACTTTAACACACAGCTGGATAAGTGGAAATGTGCTGTTGCTTGCAGTGCAACAGCACGTATCTCTCCAACGCACAACGAAACAGGTTAGTTCTTGAATGCATTGTAATGCAATAAGTGCATATTTTATATGTTGTCCTTTAATGCACAGCGAGAGGTCGTGTGTGCCATACAATGCAAGATATGCACATATGCTATTTCTCCATAAGTTGGTTATTGTATACACGGCAATGAAATGAGTGCAATGCAAATAGCACATATGTTATGTCTTCATTGTAATACGCGACTAGTTCTAGTATGCATTACAATGCAACAAGTGCATAGCTTACATGTTATTCTTCAAAGGACATCGTAGATCGTGTGTGCAATGCGACACATATGTGATATCTCTTCAGTGCACGTTGGAATAAGTTAGATGTTTTATACAATATGCAATGGCAACGGCACATAAGTTATGTCCTCAGTGCACGGCGGAATGAGTTAGTTCTTGTATGCATTGTGATGCAAGAGCTCAGCTTATGTTATGTTATGTGTTGTCTCTTCACTGCACAAAAAAAAATTAGTTAGATCTTGTGTGCAGTGCACATGCAACATATGTCTTCATTGTAAAAAGGGACTAGTTACATCTTGAATGCATTGCAATGCAACGACACGTTACCTCTCCAATGCACAACGGAATGAGTTAGTTCTTGTATGCATTACATTTCAAGAATTGCATAGCTTTTATATTTTTCTTCAACGCTCAGTGAAAGGTTTTGTGTGCAAGTGCAAAGCCACAGCACATGTATCTTTTCACTGCACAAAGGAATGAGTTAGTAGTTGTATGAATTTCAATGCAACAAGTGCATGCCTTGTGCTTTATTCTTTAAAGCACATCGTTAGATCGTGTGTGCAATGCAATGCAACAGCACATATGTTATATCTTCATTGTAAAACGGGACGAGTTAGTTCTTGTATGCATTAAAACGCAAGAAGTGCATAGTTTATATGTTGTTCTTCGAAAGGTCATGTGTGTAATGCAATGCAGTGGCACATGTGTTTCCTTCACTGCACAACGGAATAAATTTATACTTTTTATACAATACAATGAAATGAAATGAATGCATAGATTATATGCTATTCTTCAATGTGCATCGGATTGTTAGATATTTTATGCAATGCAAATGCAACAGCACATATGTTATCTCTTCAATGCACGGTGGAATAAGTTAGTTCTTGTATGCATTACAATTCAATGAGTGCATAGCTTATATGTTATTCTTCAGAGCACATCGCTATCGTGTGTGCAGTGCAATACAAGATCACATATGTTATCTCTTCGTCGCACGAACGCGTTGAACTCACGACCTGCATCATGCACTGCCCACGAGATCTAACTAATTTGTTTGTGCAGTGAAGAGACAACACATAACACACGTGTAAGCTATGCAAAACGTGTAAGCTATGCACTTGTTGCATTGTAATGCATACTAGAACTAGTCCCGTATTACAATGAAAACATAACATATGTGCTTTTGCATTGCACTCATTTCATTGCCACACGGCAATGAAACATACAAGAACCAACTTGTGGGGAAATAGCATTATGTGCATATCTTGCATTGTATGGCACACACGACCTCTCGCTGTGCATTGAAGAAAACATAAAATATGCACTTGTTGCATAACAATGCATTCAAGAACTAACCCGTTTCGTTGTGCGTTGGAGAGATACGTGCTGTTGCACTGCGAGCAACAACTAATTTATCCAGCTGTGTATTAAAGTCATCACTTTGAGATATAACAGACATAACATCACATTAACAAATATCATATAATCTATGCACTAATTTCATTGCATTGTATATACAAGAGCTGAATTATTCCGTTGTGCAGTGAAGAGATACATGTCCTGGGGCCTTGCACTTGCACACACGACCTTTCACTGTGCATTGAAGAACAGTATTAAAGCTATGCAATTGTTGAATATTAATGCATACTAGAACTAACTCATTCCGTTGTGCACTGGAGAGGTAACGTGTTGTTGTATTGCAATGCATTCAAGGTGTAACTTATTGCTTTGTGCATTGCAAAGACAACACATAGAGTGTTTTCGGAAAGTGACGTTATGTCTCATTGCACGTGATCTACAATGTCCTTTGAAGAATGCTCTTGTTGCATTGTAATGCATACAAAAACTAACTCTTCTCGTTTTACAATGAAGACAATAACATATGCTGTTGCATTGCACAGCACACAAGATCTAACTCATTTTTTGTGCCATGAAAAGACAACTCATAACATAAGCTGAGCTGTTGCATCACAATGCATACAAGAACTAACTCATTCCATCGTGCATTGAGGACATAACATATTTGTTGCATTGCACTCATTTCATTGCCGTGTATACAAGAACCAACTTATGTCTGTTGTGTAATGGAGCAATAGCATATGTGCATTGCAACAGCACATATCCAGCACATATCCACTTGAAGACATATCCCAGCGAAGAGATAACATTTGTGCTCTTGCATTTGCATTGCACACACAACCTTTCGCTGTGTACTGAAGAGCAACAGCTATGCACTTGTTGCATTGCAATTTATACAAGAACTAACTCATTCCGACTTGCACTGATGAATCCGACTTGAACTTATGTGCTGTTGCATTGGATTGCACACACGACCTCTCACGCTGCATAGAAGAACAACATTTAAGCAGTGCCGGCCCGAGCCTCTTGGGGGCCCTAAGCAGCATTTGATTTGGGGGCCCCCCTCCCACCACGTGAAGTCACCTGTGGTTGAAGATTATTGACACAAATGTCACACTATAATGTTACATTATAAATGAATACAGTGAGGTTATGTATTAATACAAAATAAATAATAAAAAAATCGATACTTAAAATACTTTATTCTTAAACTTCTGTATACAAACTGTCACAAAACATGAAATAAATAATTAGCAAATGCAAATGTGCATTAAATGTGCAATCTTTTAAATAAAACTAAAATAGACAAACATCTATGCAGGAAGTAATGCAGGACTAATGAGTAGATCTACATTAACACTTCAGCTACTACTATTAACTACTATAGAATCAAGTTTAACTAATCAGTAAGTAATATCAAATTTAGAAGATAGTTCCTTATTAACAAATCAGTGATTACCTAATGATATTACCATCATTAATAACTATTAACTAATGGACAAATTGTAAAGAACATTAGCATGTGTCTGAGATGTAATCAGTCATAATTTTTACTTTGAATATAATCATAAAATGCATCATTATTTACTCAAGTGTTAGCTAGTCACTATGCAGGAACTACTACTGATCACAAACCATTATTTTAAAGTGAAAAACATGTTTTTCACTTTAAAATAATGGTCCTGATCACTAGTAGTTCTTGAAGAAAATAACTAGGTACTTGATTAATTAGCGATGCATTTTATGACGATGTTGAGATTAACTACTAGTGGTCTGCACCATTATTTTAAAGTGAAAAACATGTTTTTCACTTTAAAATAATGGTCTTGATCACTAGTAGTTCCTGCATAGTGACTAGGTAACACTTGAGTAATTAATGATGCATTTTATGACCACACTGAGAGTAAAAAAAGACAATTGCTCACATCTCAAACACTTTAATGTTGTGATTAGTAATTAATTAGTAATTCTTTATAATTTCTCATAGTTACCTATTAGTTATTATTGATGCCAATGTCATTCTCTAATTATTGATTAGCTAATAAGGAACTATCTTTGTCCTAAATTTGATATTACTTACTGATTAGTTAAGCTTGTTTCTATATTAGTTAATAGTAGTAGCTCAAGTGTTAATGTAGATCTACTCATTAGTCCTGCATTACTTCCTGCATAGTTACTTATTAATGACGGACCATTATTCTAAAGTGTTACCGAGGATAGCACTGCTACATCACTCGCCACCATATTAATAAATAAATAATAAAGAAATATGGCATCCCTTTCAACTTAATCTGATATCTATAATCAATACGTGAAATACACCTAGATAAATGTATATTAATAATGCGATTTAACGTTAGCTCTGGTGATGGCTTATATAAGATCATGAGTCATGACTAGCTGCTACCTCAAGTGACATGAGCACAATTTGTGCTGCTGCACAAAACATTCTGTAAATAATTATGCAAACATACCTTTATCTTGCTCTTTTTTCTCCTCCTCTGTCTTTTTTTTTCTTCTTTCTTTTTTCGGCACCAGAGGGATACATCCTTTTTTGTGACATGGCTTATCATTTATAACATTTATTACAGTGACGTGCACTTGCGCGCCGGCGCGAATTGTCAATGCACGCGAGGTGTCTATGCGCAATTGCGCATGACTCAAACGCTAGCAGACACAGCAGCAGTTGTCGGCAAATCAGAATTTTCTTGTCTCGAATTATTTATTTATTCATTCGTATTCATTCATTCATTCATTCATTTATATCACTTGTTTAAGTTATTTAATTGTAAAAAAAAAAAAAAAAAAAAAACACGATTGGGGGGCCCCCTATTGGCCAGGGGGCCCCAAGCAGCCGCTTAGTTTGCTTATGCCTCGGGCCGGCCCTGCATTTAAGCTATGCACTTGTTGCATTACATTGCGCACAAGAACTAACTCATTCCGCTGTGCAGAGATATATGTGCTGTTGCAGTGAAGAGATAACATATATGTGGTTTAAACAAACTCATTCTGACGTGCATTGAAGACATACAATGTTGCATGATATGGGCAATGTTTCATTTCATTGCATGCAAGAAACTAAGTTAATCCGTTGCACATTGAAAAATATCGTATAATCTATGAGATAACGTATGTGCTGTTGCATTGCATTGCAAGCAACAACTAACTTATCCCGCTGTGTATTGAAGAGATATAACATATGAGACATAACAATAACATTGTAACAAGAATAGCAAATCATTTATGCACTCATTTCATTGCATTTCATTCCAAAACTTATAAATTATTCCGTTGTGCAGTGGAGATAACACGTGTGCTTACTGCATTTCATTGCACACACTGTTTCGCTGTGCATTAAAAAACAACATATAAGCTATGCGCTTGTTGCATTGTAATGCACACAAGAACTAACTCATTCCGCTGTTTATTGGAGAGAGAACATATGTGCTGTTGCACTGCATTACAATACAAGATGCATGTAATTTAATTTAAATGTAATTTGTTTCTTTGTGCATTGCAAAGACAACGCATGTTGTATTTTCGCATTGCCAATGCACACACGATCTAAACGAGGTCCTTTGAAGAATAACATATTGCAGTTTTACTCAACTGCTTACACACAAAATCCTTACTTGTCACACAATTTCTGAAAACTGACACTCAAACACCAGAACTAACTTAATCCTTTGCACATTGAAGAATAGCATGTAATCTATGCACTCAATTCATTGCTTTGTATTCAAGAACTAATTAATTCCGTTAATAGATAACATGTGCTCTTGCATTGCATGGCACACACGACCTCTTGCTGTGCATTGAAGAACAGCATTTAAACTATGCACTTGTTTTGCATTACAATGCATACAAGAAATATCTCATTCCGTTGTGCACTGGAGAGGTAACGTGTTGCTGCATTGCAATGCATTCAAGATGTAACTTATTGATTTGTGCATTGCAAAGACAACACATAACGTGTTTTCGCATTGCATTGCACGCGATCTACGATGTCCTTCGAAGAGTGCACTTGTTGCATTGTAAATGCATACAAAAACTAACTCGTCCCGTTTTACAATGAAGACATAACATATGTGCTGTTGCATTGCACTGCCCACGAGATCTAACTAATTTGTTTGTGCAGTGAAGAGACAACACATAACACATAAGCTGAGCTGTTGCATCACAATGCATACAAGAACTAGTCCCGTTTTACAGTGAAGACATAACATATGTGCTGTTGCATTGCACTGCCCACAAGATCTAATTTGTTTGTGCAGTGAAGAGACAACACATAACACATAAGCTGAGCTGTTGCATCACAATGCATACAAGAACTAACTCATTCCGCCGTGCATTGAGGACATAACTTATGTGCAGTTGCATTGCATTGTATAAAACATCTAACTTATTCCAACGTGCATTGAAGAGATAACAAATATGTGTCGCATTGCACACACGATCTACGATGTCCTTTGAAGAAAAACATGTAAGCTATGCACTTGTTGCATTGTAATGCATACTAGAACTAGTTACATTGAAGACATAACATATGTGCTTTTGCATTGCACTCATTTCATTGCCGTGTATACAAGAACCAACTTGTGGGGAAATAGCATTATGTGCATATCTTGCATTGAAGAAAACATATAAAATATGCACTTGTTGCATAACAATGCATTCAAGAACTAACCCGTTTCGTTGTGCGTTCACAGTAAAATCCCCAGAGTTAAATCAACTCTGGTCAGAGAACATTTGGTCCCTCTCTAAATAGTGTTAAAGTAACACTAAAGCAGAGTTAAAGTTAATGAGATAATTAAGCAATTAATTAACTGATGATTGAACATTAATGTTGTTAACAAGCAGAATCACTGAAGAAAAGAGAAACACAAGAACTACAGCTGACTTCAGCCACAGCCTTAGATGAAATCAACTGAAGATAAAAATCATTAAATCTCTAAAGATCCATATCTGACGTTCTGAACATGTTTATGGCCCAAGAGTCCACGATCATGAATTTTCTATATGTACTCATTGAAGTCTACGAATGTTAAATCAGCAATAGAGTAGTCCATTTTTTAGCTTCAGAACATATTTCTGTACCAAGAGTCCTAGATCATGATCTTTCTATACAATTTCATAAACTCCTTTTAATTGTTAAATCAGACTGGCAGCAGTGCATATTTGATGTTTTGAACATATTTATGGCCCAAGAGTCTTCAATCAGGAACTTTCTATATATAGTCTTTGACTTCTGCTGATGTTAAATCAGCAATAGAGTAAACCATATTTGACCTACTAAACAGATTTCTGGCCAAAGGGTCCTCGATCTTAAACATTCTATACATACTAATTGACTTCTGATATTACATATGCCAGACATTAGTATAGCATATTTCTCGTCCTAGAGTCCTAGATCATGATCTTTATATAAATTGTCTTTGACTCCTACTGATGTTAAATCAGCAATAGAATAGTCCATATTTAACCTACTGAAATACATTTCTGGCCAAAGGGTACTCAAACTCAAATAGTATCTGTATACTAATTGTCTTCTACTGATGATAAATCAGCAGTAGAGTAGTCCATATTTGAACTACTAAAGAGATGTCTGGCCAAAGAGTACGCAATCTTAAACATTCCATAAATACTAATTGACCCCTGATATTACATAAGAAAGACAGTAGTCAAAATTTGACCTTCTGAACATATTTATGGCCCAAGAGTCCTCGATCATGAACTTTCTATATACACTTATTGACTTCTACTGATGTTAAATCAGCAATAGAGTAAACCATATTTGACCTACTAAACAGATTTCTGGCCAAAGGGTCCTTGATCTTAAACATTCTATACATACTAATTGACTTCTGATATTACATAAGACAGAGATTAGTCCATTTTGACATTGAGAACATATTTCTAGCCCAAGAGTCCTAGACCATGATCTTTCTATAAATTGTCATTGGCTCCTTTTGATTTTATATCAGACTGGCAGCAGTCCATATTTGACGTTCTGAACATATTTATGGCCCAAGAGTCCTCTATCAAGAACATTCTATATGTACTCATTTACTTCTACTGATGTTAAATCAGCAATAGAGTAGTCAAGTTTTGATCTTTAGAACATATTTCTGGTCCAAGAGTCCTAGATCATGATTTTAATATAAATTGTCATTGACTCCTTTTGATGTTAAATCAGCCTGACAGTAGTCCATATTTGACCTTCTGAATATATTTATGGCCCAATCATGAACTTTCTATATACACTTATTGACTTCTCCTGATGTTAAATCAGCAATAGAGTAATCCATATTTGACCTACTAAACAGATTTCCTGCACAAGGGTCCTCGATCTTAAACATTCTATACATACTAATTGACTTCTGATATTACATAAGACAGATATTGGTCCATTTTGACATTGAGAACATATTTCTGGCCAAAGAGTCCTAGATCATGATCTTTCTATAAATTGTCATTGACTCTTTTTGATCTTAAATCAGCCTGACAGTAAGCCATTTTTGATCTTCAGAACACATTTCTGCACCTAGATTCGTAGATCATGATCTTTCTATACATTATCATAGACTCCTTCTGCTGTTAAATCAGACTGGCAGTAGTACATATTTGACATTCTGAACATATTTATGGCCCAAGAGTCCTCGATCATGAACTTTCCATATACACTTATTGACTTCTACTGATGTTAAATCAGCAATAGAGTAATCCATATTTGACCTACTAAACAGATTTCTGGCCAAAGGGTCCTCGATCTTAAACATTCTATACATACTAATTGACTTCTGATATTACATATGCCAGACATTAGTATAGCATATTTCTGGTCCTAGAGTCCTAGATCATGATCTTTCTATAAATTGTCTTTGACTCCTACTGATGTTAAATCAGCAATAGAATAGTCCATATTTAACCTACTGAAATACATTTCTGGCCAAAGGGTACTCAAACTCAAATAGTATCTGTATACTAATTGTCTTCTACTGATGATAAATCAGCAGTAGAGTAGTCCATATTTGAACAACTAAAGAGATGTCTGGCCAAAGAGTATGCAGTCTTAAACATTCCATAAATACTAATTCACCCCTGATATTACATAAGCCAGACAGTAGTCAAAATTTGACCTTCTGAACATATTTATGGCCCAAGAGTCCTTGATCATGAACTTTCTATACATTGTCATTGACTGCTTTTGATGTTAAATCATCCTAACAGTAGTCCATATTTGACCTTCTGAACATATTTCTGGCCCAAGAGTCCACGATCATGAACTTTCTATGGATACTCATTGACTTCTACTGATGATAAATCAGCAATAGAGTAGTCCATTTTTTATCTTTAGAACATATATTTCTGGACCAACAGTCCTAGATCATGATCTTTCAATACATTGTCTGGCCCAAAGGGAACTCGATCTTGAACATACTTTTTGACCTGATATTACATCAGCCTGAAACTAGTCCAAATTTGACCTTATAAACATATTTATCGCCCAAGAGTCCTAGACCATGATCTTTCTATAAATTGTCATTGACTCCTTTTGATGTTTCATCACCGAAGTAAAATTCCATATTTGACCTTCTAAACATATTTATGGCCCAAGAGTCCTCGATCATGAACTTTCTATATACACTTATTGACTTCTACTGATGTTAAATCAGCAATAGAGTAATCCATATTTGACCTACTAAACAGATTTCTGGCCAAAGGATCCTCGATCTTCTGCCAAAGAGTCCCTGATCATGAACTTTCTATATATACTCATTGACTTCTACTAATGTTAAATCAGCGATAGAGTAGTCCATTTTTGTTCTTCAGAACACATTTCTGCATCAAGAGCCCTAGACCATAATCTTTCTTATACATTGTCATAGACTTCTTCTGATCTTAAATCAGACTAGCAGTAGTCCATATTTGACATTCTGAACATATTTTTGGACCAAGGGTCCACAATCATGAACTTTCTATGTATATACTCTTTGACTTCTGTTGATGTTAAATCGGCAATTGATTAGTCCATATTTCACCAACTGAACAAATATTTGGACAAAGAGTCCCTGAACATTAACTTTTTATACATATTAATAGACTTCTTTGGAAGTTACCTTAGCCAGACAGTAGTCCAAATTTGACCGTCTGAACTTATTTATGGCCCAAGAGTCCTCGATCATGAACTTTCTATATACACTTATTGACTTCTACTGATGTTAAATCAGTAATAGGGTAATCCATATTTGACCTGCTAAACAGCAGGCATATGGGAAGGGTCATGAAGCTTCAACATACTCCTGGTTGATTCAAAATCACAGTGATGGAGCGTTATTAGCTCTTAAGAAAATATGGGAAAGAGATTTGAATTTAACATTTGATGACAAGGAGTGGCATAGAGTTTTAAAGAATGTCAAACGGCATCTAGGAATGCAAAAATATGCCTTATACGGTTTAAGATAGTGCACCGTTTTTATTGGACCCCTTCCAGACTGTTCAGGCTTGGGTTAAAAGATACTCCATATTGCTGGATATGTAAGACTGAGGATGGAGACTTAACTCATGCCCTCTGGTTTTGTACAAAAATTCAGGATTTCTGGAAAAGAGTTTATGAACACATTTGCACTTTGGATACTCAGGTTTCACTATGTCCTCAATTGTTTATATTAGGTGGGTGAACAGACAGTGACATAAGAGACAAACACTCTTGGGCGATAAATGTGTTTATAAGGTCAAATTTGGACTAGTTTCAGGCTGTTGTAATATCAGGTCAAAAAGTATGTTCAAGATCGAGTTCCCTTTGGGCCAGACAATGTATAGAAAGATCATGATCTAGGACTGTTGGTCCAGAAATATATGTTCTAAAGATCAAAAATGGACTACTCTATTGCTGATTTATCATCAGTAGAAGTCAATGAGTATCCATAGAAAGTTCATGATCGTGGACTCTTGGGCCAGAAATATGTTCAGAAGGTCGAATTTGGACTACTGTCAGGCTGATTTAACAATAAGAGGAGTCAATGATAATTTATAGAAAGATCGCCATCTAGGACTCTTGGGAAAGGAATATTTTCAGTTTGTCAAATGTGGGCTAATGTCTAGGTTATGTAATATTAGAAGTCAAATAGTACTTATAGAATGCTTAAGATCGAGTACCCTTTGGCCAGAAATCTGTTTATTAGTTCAAATATGGACTATATTTCTGATTACTTCCAATTACTATGCATAGAAAGGTCATGATCTAGGACTCTCGGACCATAAATATGTTTATTAAGTCAAAAATGGACTACTCTCTGGCTGATGTCTCATCAGGAGGATGAGTATAATATAGGAGTATATATATTATAAGTTAATTTTGTATTCTTAACAACAGCACATATGTTATATCTTCAATATACAATGGAATGAGTTAGTTCTTGTATACATTACAATGCATCAAGTGCATAAGCTATAAGCTATAAGCTGTTATTTTTCAGATCACAGCGAAAGGCTGTGTTTGCAATGCAATTCAGGAGCATGTGTTATCTCTTCACTGCACAACTGCTTCTATGTCTTAAAGTGATAACTTTAATACACAGCTGGATAAGTTGTGGATACAGCACATATCTCTCCAATGTACAACGAAACGAGTTAGTTCTTGTAATTCATTGTAATGCAACAAGTGCATATTTTATATGTTTTCCTTCAATGCACAGCGAGAGGTCGTGTGTGCCCTGCAATGCTAGCGCACATATGCTATTGCTCCATTACACAACAGACATAAGTTGGTTCTTGTATACACGGCAATGAAATGAGTGCAATGCAACAAATGTGTTATGTCCTCAATGCACGATGGAATGAGTTAGTTCTTGTATGCATTGTGATGCAACAGCTCAGCTTATGTTATGTGTTGTCTCTTCATGGCACAAAAAAATGAGTTAGATCTTGTGTGCTGTGCAATGCAACAGCATATGTTATTGTCTTCATTGTAAAACGGGAAGAGTTAGTTTTTGTATGCATTACAATGCAACAAGAGCATTCTTCAAAGGACATCGTAGATCGCGTGCAATGAGACATAACGTCACTTTCCGAAAACACTTTATGTGTTGTCTTTGCAATGTACAAAGCAATAAGTTACACCTTGAATGCATTGCAATACAACAACACGTTACCTCTCCAATGCACAACGGAATAATTCAGTTCGTGTATACAATGCAATGAAATGAGTGCATAGATTATATGATATTTGTTAATGTGATGTTATGTCTGTTATATCTCAAAGTGATGATTTTAATACACAGCTGGATAAGTTAGTGGTTGCTTGCAGTGCAACAGCATGTATCCAACGCACAACGAAACAGGTTAGTTCTTGAATGCATTGTAATGCAACAAGTGCCTATTTTATGTTTTCTTCAATGCACAGCGAGAGGTCGTGTGTGCCATACAATGCAAGATATGCACATTATGCTATTTCCCCACAAGTTGGTTCTTGTACACACGGCAATAAAATGAGTGCAATGCAAAAGCACATATGTTATGTCTTCATTGCAATACGGGACTAGTTCTAGTATGCATTACAATGCAACAAGTGCATAGCTTACATGTTTTTCTTCAAAGGACATCGTAGATCGTTTGTGCAATGCGACACATATGTGATATTTCTTCAGTGCACGTTGGAATAAGTTAGATGTTTTATACAATGCAATGCAACGGCACATAAGTTATGTCCTCAATGCACGGCGGAATGAGTTAGTTCTTGTATGCATTGTGATGCAACAGCTCAGCTTATGTGTTATGTGTTGTCTCTTCACTGCACAATCAAATTAGTTAGATCTCGTGTGCAGTGCAATGCAACAGCACATATGTTATGTCTTCATTGTAAAACGGGACGAGTTAATTTTTGTATGCATTTACAATGCAACAAGTGTGATGCAAGAGCTCAGCTTATGTTATGTTATGTGTTGTCTCTTCACTGCACAAAAAAATTAGATCTTGTGTGCAGTGCACATGCAACATATGTCTTCATTGTAAAAAGGGACTAGTTACATCTTGAATGCATTGCAATGCAACGACACGTTACCTCTCCAATGCACAACGGAATGAGTTAGTTCTTGTATGCATTACATTTCAAGAATTGCATAGCTTTTATATTTTTCTTCAACGCTCAGTGAAAGGTTTTGTGTGCAAGTGCAAAGCCACAGCACATGTATCTTTTCACTGCACAACGGAATGAGTTAGTAGTTGTATGAATTTCAGAGCCGATCACACGAAAATGCGTATCAGTAGTACGAGTTTGTAATCTCGTAGAATATATACGCCAAAATGAGTTTTGGCGTGCTTATGGTACGCAGTTTTTCGCGTGCATATGATACGCACTTTATGGCGTATTATACGTACGAACCCCCCACCCCCATCCTACCCAAGAGCGTATCATATACACGCCATAAAGTGCGTATCATAGGCACGCGAAAAATCCGCGTACCATAAGCACGCCAAAACTCGTATATATTCTACGAGATTACAAACTCGTACTATTGATACGCATTCTCATGTGATCGTGTTGACTGCACACATGATAGCGATGTGCTCTGAAGAATAACATATAAGCTATTGCACTCGTTGAATTGTAATGCATACAAGAACTAACTTATTCCACCGTGCATTGAAGAGATAATCCGTTGCACATTGAAGAATATCATATAATCTATGCATTCATTTCATTGTATTGTATAAAGGAACTAATTTATTCCGTTGTGCAGTGAAGGATAACACGTGCCACTGCATTGCATTACACACACGACCTTTCGAAGAACAACATATAAACTATGCACTTGTTGCGTTTTAATGCATACAAGAACTAACTCGTCCCGTTTTACAATGAAGATATAACATATGTGCTGTTGCATTGCATTGCACACACGATCTAACGATGCATTGCAGTGCATTCAAGATGTGTTTTCGCATTGCATTGCACGCGATCTAAGATGTTCTTTGAAGAAAGCATTTGTTGCATTGTAATGCATACAAAAAACTAACTCGTCCTGTTTTACAATGAAGACATGTAATGTACTGTTGCATTGCACACAAGATCTAACTCATTTCTTTGTGCATTGAAGAGACAACACATAACATAAGCTGAGTTGTTGCGTCACAATGCATATAAAGAACTAACTCATTTTGCCGTGCATTAATGACATAACCTATGTGCTGTTGCATTTGCACTGCATAAAATATCTTAATCCTTTGCACATTGAAGAATATCATATAATCTAGGCACTCATTTTATTGCATTGTATACGGGAGCTAATTTATTCCGTTGTGCAATGAAGAGATAACGCGTGTGCCACTGTATTGCATTGAACACACTGTATTGCAAGAACAACATATAAGCTAAGCACTTGTTGCAGTGTAATGCATACAAGAACTAGTCCCTTTTTACAATGAAGACATATATTGCATGTGCACTGCACACAAGATCTAACTAATTTGTTTGTGCAGTGAAGAGACAACACATAACACATAAGCTGAGCTGTTGCATCACAATGCATACAAGAACTAACTCATTCCGCCGTGCATTGAGGACTTAAACTTATGTGCCGTTGCATTGCATTGTATAAAACATCTAACTTATTCCAACGTGCATTGAAGAGATAACACATGTGTGTCGCACTGCACACACGATCTACGATGTCCTTTGAAGAAAAACGTGTAAGCTATGCACTTGTTGCATTGTAATGCATACTAGAACTAGTCCCGTATTACAATGAAAACATAACATATGTGCTTTTGCATTGCACTCATTTCATTGCCGTGTATACAAGAACCAACTTTGTGGGGAAAGAGCATTATGTGCATATCTTGCATTGTATGGCACACACGACCTCTCGCTGTGCATTGAAGAAAACATAAAATATGCACTTGTTTTGCATTACAATGCATACAAGAAATATCTCATTCCGTTGTGCACTGGAGAGGTAAGGTGTTGCTGCATTGCAATGCATTCAAGATGTAACTTATTGCTTTGTGCATTGCAAAGACAACACATAACGTGTTTTCGCATTGCATTGCACGCGATCTACGATGTCCTTCGAAGAGTGCACTTGTTGCATTGTAAATGCATACAAAAACTAACTCGTCCCGTTTTACAATGAAGACAAAACATATGTGCTGTTGCATTGCACTGCCCACGAGATCTAACTAATTTGTTTGTGAAGTGAAGAGACAACACATAACACATAAGCTGAGCTGTTGCATCACAGTGCATACAAGAACTAGTCCCGTTTTACAGTGAAGACATAACATATGTGCTGTTGCATTGCACTGCCCACAAGATCTAACTAATTTGTTTGTGAAGTGAAGAGACAACACATAACACATAAGCTGAGCTGTTGCATCACAATGCATACAAGAACTAACTCATTCCGCCGTGCATTGAGGACATAACTTATGTGCCGTTGCATTGCATTGTATAAAACATCTAACTTATTCCAACGTGCATTGAAGAGATAACACATATGTGTCGCATTGCACACACGATCTACGATGTCCTTTGAAGAAAAACATGTAAGCTATGCACTTGTTACATTGTAATGCATACTAGATCTAGTCCCGTATTACATTGAAGACATAACATATGTGCTTTTGCATTGCACTCATTTCATTGCCGTGTATACAAGAACCAACTTGTGGGGAAATAGCATTATGTGGTTATCTTGCATTGAAGAAAACATATAAAATATGCACTTGTTGCATAACAATGCATTCAAGAACTAACCCGTTTCGTTGTGCGTTGGAGAGATACGTGCTGTTGCACTGCAAGCAACAACTAATTTATCCAGCTGTGTATTAAAGTCATCACTTTGAGATATAACAGACATAAATCACATTAACAAATATCATATAATCTATGCACTTATTTCATTGCATTGTATACAAGAACTGAATTATTCCGTTATGCAGTGAAGAGATACATGTCCTGGGGCATTGCACACACGACCTTTCACTGTGCATTGAAGACCAGTATTAAAGCTATGCAATTGTTGAATATTAATGCATACTAGAACTAACTCATTCCGTTGTGCATTGGAGAGGTAATGTGTTGTTGTATTGCAATGCATTCAAGGTGTAACTTATTGCTTTGTGCATTGCAACGACAACACATAAAGTGTTTTCGGAAAGTGACGTTATGTCTCATAATGCATACAAAAACTAACTCTTCTCGTTTTGCAATGGAGACAATAACATATGCTGTTGCATTGCATAGCACACAAGATCTAACTCATTTTTTTGTGCCATGAAGAGACAACACATAACATAAGCTGAGCTGTTGCATCACAATGCATACAAGAACTAACTCATTCCATCGTGCATTGAGGACATAACATATTTGTTGCATTGCACTCATTTCATTGCCGTGTATACAAGAACCAACTTATGTCTGTTGTGTAATGGAGCAATAGCATATGTGCATTGCAACAGCGCATATCCAGCACATATCCACTTGAAGACATATCCCAGCGAAGAGATAACATTTGTGCTCTTGCATTTGCATTGCACACACAACCTTTCGCTGTGTACTGAAGAGCAACAGCTATGCACTTGTTGCATTGCAATTTATACAAGAACTAACTCATTCCGACTTGCACTGATGAATCCGACTTGAATTTATGTGCTGTTGCATTGGATTGCACACACGACCTCTCACTCTGCATAGAAGAACAACATTTAAGCTATGCACTTGTTGCATTACATTGCACACAAGAACTAACTCATTCCGCTGTGCAGAGATATATGTGCTGTTGCAGTGAAGAGATAACATATATGTGGTTGCATTGCATTGCATACAACAGCTAACTTATTAATTTGTAGAAGAATAACATATAAACTAACTCATTCTGACGTGCATTGAAGAGATACAATGTCGCATGATATGGGCAATGTTTAATTTCATTGCATGCAAGAAACTAAGTTAATCCGTTGCACACTGAAAAATATCGTATAATCTATGAGATAACGTATGCGCTGTTGCATTTGCATTGCATAAAATATCTAACAATCCGATGCATATTGAAGAATAGCATATAATTCATGCATTCATTTCATTTCATTCTATTGTATAAAAAGTATAAATTTATTCCGTTGTGCAGTGAAGGATAACACATGTGCCACTGCATTGCATTACACACACAACCTTTCGAAGAACAACATATAAACTATGCACTTATTGCGTTTTAATGCATACAAGAACTAACTCGTCCCGTTTTACAATAAAGATATAACATTGCACACACGATCTAACTATGTGCTTTAAAGAATCAAGCACAAGGCATGCACTTGTTGCATTGAAATTCATACAACTACTAACTCATTCCGTTGTGCAGTGAAGACATACATGTGCTGTGGCTTTGCACTTGCACACAAAACCTTTCACTGAGCGTTGAAGAAAAATATAAAAGCCATGCAATTCTTGAAATGTAATTCATACAAGAACTAACTCATTCCGTTGTGCATTGGAGAGGTAACGTGTCGTTGCATTGCAATGCATTCAAGATGTAACTTATTGATTTGTACAACATTGCATTGCAGTGCATTGCATTGCATTGCACGCGATCTAAGATGTTCTTTGAAGAATGCATTTATTGCATTGTAATGCATACAAAAAAGTAACTCGTCCCGTTTTACAATGAAGACGTAATGTGCTAATGTGCTGTTGCACTGCATTGCACACAAGATCTAACTCATTTCTCTGTGCATTGAAGAGACAACACATAACAAAAGCTGAGTTGTTGCATCACAATGCATATAAAGAAATAACTCATTCTGCCGTGCATTAATGACATAACCTATGTACTGTTGCATTTGCACTGCATAAAATATCTTAATCCGTTGCACATTGAAAAATATCATATAATCTATGGACTCATTTTATTGCATTGTATAGCTACGGGAGCTAATTTATTGCGTTGTGCAATGAAGAGATAACGCGTGTGCCACTGTACTGCATTGAACACACGACCTTTCGCTGTGCATTGAAGAACAACATATAAGCTAAGCACTTGTTGCGGTGTAATGCATACAAGAACTAGTTCCTTTTTACAATGAAGACATACGTTGCATGTGCACTGCACACAAGATCTAACTGATTTTTTTGTGCAGTGAAGAGACAACACATAACATAACATAAGCTGAGCTCTTGCATCATAATGCATACAAGAACTAACTCATTCCGCCGTGCACTGAGGACATAATTTATGTGCTGTTGCAATGCATTGTATGAAACATCTAACTTATTCCAACGTGCACTGAAGAGATATCACATATGTGTCGCATTGCACACACGATCTACGATGTCCTTTGAAGAAAAACATGTAAGCTTTGCACTTGTTGCATTGTAATGCATACTAGAACTAGTCCCGTTTTGCAATGAAGAAACATATGTGCTTTTGCATTGCACTCATTTTATTGCCGTGTGTACAAGAACCAACTTATGGGGAAATAGCATAATGTGCATATCTTGCATTGTATGGCACACACGACCTCTCGCTGTGCATTGAAGAAAACATATAAAATATGCACTTGTTGCATTACAATGCATTCAAGAACTAACCCGTTTCGTTGTGCGTTGGTGATATACATGCTGTTGCACTGCAAGCAACAACTAACTTATACAGCTGTGTATTAAAGTCATCACTTTGAGATATAATAGACATCACATTAACAAATATCATATAATCTATGCACTCATTTCATTGCATTGTATACAAGAACTGAATTATTCCGTTGTGCATTGGAGAGGTAACGTGTTGTTGTATTGCAATGCATTCAAAGTGTAATTTATTGCTTTGTGCATTGCAAAGACAACACATAAAGTGTTTTCGGAAAGTGACGTTATGTCTCATTGCACGCGATCTACGATGTCCTTTGAAGAATGCTCTTGTTGCATTGTAATGCATACAAAAACTAACTCTTCCCGTTTTACAATGAAGACAATAACATATGCTGTTGCATTGCACAGCACACAAGATCTAACTCATTTTTTTGTGCCATGAAGAGACAACACATAACATAAGCTGAGCTGTTGCATCACGATGCATACAAGAACTAACTCATTCCATCGTGCATTGAGGACATAACATATTTGTTTCTTTGCACTCATTTCATTGCTGTGTATACAAGAACCACTTATGTCTGTTGTGTAATGGAGCAATAGCATATGTGCGCTAGCATTGCAGTGCACACACGACCTCTCGCTGTGCATAGAAGAAAAACATATAAAATATGCACTTGTTGCATTACAATGTATTCAAGAACTAAATCGTCTCGTTGTACATTGGAGAGATATGTGCTGTATCCACAACTTATACAGCTGTGTATTAAAGTTATCACTTTAAGACATGGAAGCAGTTGTGCAGTGAAGAGATAACACATGCTGTTGAATTGCATTGCAAACACAGCCTTTCGCTGTGCACTGAAGAATAACAAATGAGCTTATGCACTTGATGCATTGTAATGTATACAAGAACTAACTCGTTCCATTGTATATTGAAGAGATAACATATGTGCTGTTGTTAAGAATACAACATTAACTTATTATATATATATATATACTTCTATATTATACTCATCCTTCTGATGAGACATCAGCCAGAGAGTAGTCCATTTTTGACTTAGTAAACATATTTATGGTCCGAGAGTCCTAGATCATGACCTTTCTATACATAGTAATTGGAAGTAATCAGAAATATAGTCCATATTTGAACTAATAAACAGATTTCTGGCCAAAGGGCAGAAATAAACATTACATTCTATAAGTACTATTTGACTTCTAATATTACATAAGCTAGACATTAGCCCACATTTGACAAACTGAACATATTCCTCTCCCAAGAGTCCTAGATCGTGATCTTTCTATAAATTATCATTAACTCCTCTTGTTGTTAAATCAGCCTGACAGTAGTCCAAATTCAACCTTCTGAACATATTTATAGCCCAAGAGTCCTCGATCAAGAACTTTCTATTTATATTCATTGACTTCTACTGATGTTAAATCAGCAACAGAGTAGTCCATTTTTGAGCTTCAGGACATATTTCTGACCAAAGAGTCCTGGAACATGAACTTTCCATATATACTCATTGACTTCTACTGAAGGTAAATCCATAACAGATTAGTCCGTATTTGACCTACTAAACAGATTTCTGGCCAAAGGGAATCGATCTTGAACATTCTATACATACTAAGTGACTTTATTTTAATACATAATCCAGATATTGGTCCACTTTGACATTGAGAACATATTTCTGGTCCAAGAGTCCTAGATCATCATATTTCTATAAATTGTCAGTGACTTCTACTGATGTTAAATCAGCAATAGAAAAGTCCATATTTAACCTACTGAAATAGATTTCTGGTCAAAGGGTACTCAAACTCAAATAGTATCTGTATACTAATTGTCTTCTACTGATAATAAATCCACTTTGACATTGAGAACATATTTCTGGTCCAAGAGTCCTAGATCATCATATTTCTATAAATTGTCAGTGACTTCTACTGATGTTAAATCAGCAATAGAGTAGTCCATATTTGATCTACTAAAGAGATGTCTGACCAAAGAGTACTCAATCGTAAACATTCTATATGTACTAATTGACCCCTGATATTACATAAGCCAGACATTAGTTCATTTTTACATTGAGAATATATTTCTGGTCCAAGAGTCCTAGACTGATTTTAATATAAATTATCATTGACTCCTTTTGATGTTAAATCAGCCTGACAGTAGTCCATATTTGGACATATTTATGGCCCAAGAGTCATGAAGTTTCTATATACACTCATTGACTTCTACTGATGTTAAATCAGCATTAGAGTAGTCCATTTTTGTTCTTCAGAACATATTTCTGGCCAAAAAGTCCTAGAACATAATCTTTCACTATATAATCATTCAATTCTTCTGATGTTAAATCAGCGACAGAGTAGTCCATATTTCAAAAAAGGTACACCAATCTTAAACAATCTATACATACTATTTGATGTCTGATATTAAATAAGCCAGACATTAGTCCATATTTGACAAACTGAACATATTCCTGTCCGAAGAGACCCGTGATCTTTCTATACAGTGTCATTGACTCCTTCTGATGTTAAATCATAGTGGCAGTAGTCCATATTTGACCAACTGAACATATTTCTGAACATTAACTTATTACATTTACTTACCGACACCTTCTGATAACAAATCAGCCAGAGAGTAGTCCATTTTTGACCTTCTGAACATATGTATGGCCCAAGAGTATGGCCCTAAGATCAAGAACTATCTATATATATATACTCAGTGACATCTATTGATGTTAAATCAGCAATAGAGTAGTCCACTTTTGATCTTCAGAGCATATTTCTGGGCAAAGAGTCCTAGAACATGAACTTTCCCTATATATTCATTGACATCGGCTGATGTTAAATCAGCAATTGAGTAGTCCATATTTGACCTTGTAAACAGATTTCCTGCACAAGGGTACTCGATCTTAAACATTCTATAATTCTAATTGACTTCTAATATTACATAAGCCAGATATTAGTTCATTTTGACATTGAGAACATATTTCTGGCCCAAGAATCCTAGATCATGATATTTCTATAAATTGTTATTGAATCTTTTTGATGTTAAATCAGCCTGACAGTATTTCATTTTTGATCTTCAGAACACATTTCTGCACCAAGATTCCTAGATCATTATCTTTCTATATACATTATCATAGACTCCATATGCTGTTAAATCAGAACATTTTGACATTGAGAACATATTTCTGGTCCTAGATCAAGATCTTTCTATAAATTGACTTTGACTCCTTTTGATGTTAAATCAGATTGGCAGTAGTCCATATCTGACGTTCTGAACATATTTATGGCCCAAGAGTCTTCTATCAAGAACAGAACATTCTATATGTACTCATTGACTTCTACTAATGTTAAATCAGCAATAGAGTAGTCAAGTTTTGATCATCAGAACATATTTCTGGTCCAAGAGTCCTAAATCATGATTTTAGTATAACTTGTCATTGACTCCTTTTGATGTTAAATCAGCCTGACAGTAGTCCATATTTGACCTTCTGAATATATTTATGGCCCAAGAGTACTCGATCATGAACTTTCTATATACGCTTATTGACATCTCCTGATGTTAAATCAGAAATAGAGTAATCCATATTTGACCTACTAAACAGATTTCTGGCCAAAGGGTCCTCGATCTTAAACATTCTATACATACTAATTGACTTCTGATATGACATAAGACAAATATTGGTCCATTTTGACATTGAGAACATATTTCTGGCCAAAGAGTCCTAGATAATGATCTTTCAATAAATTGTCATTGACTCTTTTTGCTCTTAAATGAGCCTGACAGTAATACATTTTTGATCTTCAGAACACATTTCTGCACCTAGATTCCTAGATCATGATCTTTACATTATCATAGACTCTTTCTGCTGTTAAATCAGACTGGCAGTAGTACATATTAGACGTTCTGAACATATTCATGGCCCAAGAGTCCTCGATCATGAACTTTCTATATACACTTATTGACTTCTACTGATGTTAAATCAGCAGTAGAGTAGTCCATATTTGAACTACTAAAGAGATGTCTGGCCAAAGAGTACGCAATCTTAAACATTCCATAAATACTAATTGACCCCTGATATTACATAAGAAAGACAGTAGTCAAAATTTGACCTTCTGAACATATTTATGGCCCAAGAGTCCTCGACCATGAACTTTCTATATACACTTATTGACTTCCACTGATGTTAAATCAGCAATAGAGTAAACCATATTTGACCTACTAAACAGATTTCTGGCCAAAGGGTCCTCGATCTTAAACATTCTATACATACTAATTGACTTCTGATATTACATATGCCAGACATTAGTATAGCATATTTCTGGTCCTAGAGTCCTAGATCATGATCTTTCTATAAATTGTCTTTGACTCCTACTGATGTTAAATCAGCAATAGAATAGTCCATATTTAACCTACTGAAATACATTTCTGGCCAAAGGGTACTCAAACTCAAATAGTATCTGTATACTACTTGTCTTCTACTGATGATAAATCAGCAGTAGAGTAGTCCATATTTGAACTACTAAAGAGATGTCTGGACAAAGAGTACGCAATCTTAAACATTGCATAAATACTAATTGACCCCTGATATTACATAAGAAAGACAGTAGTCAAAATTTGACCTTCTGAACATATTTATGGCCCAAGAGTCCTCGATCATGAACTTTCTATATACACTTATTGACTTCTACTGATGTTAAATCAGCAATAGAGTAAACCATATTTGACCTACTAAACAGATTTCTGGCCAAAGGGTCCTCGATCTTAAACATTCTATACATACTAATTGACTTCTGATATTACATATGCCAGCCATTAATCCATTTTTACATTGAGAACATATTTCTGGCCAAAGAGTCATAGACAATGATCTTTCTATAAATTGTCATTGACTCTTTTTGATGTTAAATCAGCCTGATGCTAGTCCAAATTTGAGCATATAAACATATTTATGGCCCAAGAGTCCTTGATCATGAACTTTCTATACATTGTCATTGACTGCTTTTGATGTTAAATCATCCTAACAGTAGTCCATATTTGACCTTCTGAACATATTTCTGGCCCAAGAGTCCACGATCATGAACTTTCTATGGATACTCATTGACTTCTACTGATGATAAATCAGCAATAGAGTAGTCCATTTTTGATCTTCAGAACACATTTCTGCATCAAGAGCCCTAGACCATAATCTTTCTTATACATTGTCATAGACTTCTGCTGATCTTAAATCAGACTAGCAGTAGTTCATATTTGACATTCTGAACATATTTTTGGACCAAGGGTCCACAATCATGAACTTTCTATATATATACTCTTTGACTTCTCTTGATGTTAAATCGGCAATTGATTAGTCCATATTTCACCAACTGAACAAATATTTGGACAAAGAGTCCCTGAACATTAACTTTTTATACATATTAATAGACTTTTTTGGA
This sequence comes from Ancherythroculter nigrocauda, assembly GCA_036281575.1. Classification (NCBI taxonomy): domain Eukaryota; kingdom Metazoa; phylum Chordata; class Actinopteri; order Cypriniformes; family Xenocyprididae; genus Ancherythroculter; species Ancherythroculter nigrocauda. Next base: position 10,036,774 of record VTFQ01000020.1, read on the forward strand.
AGTTACCTTAGCCAGACAGTAGTCCAAATTTGACCGTCTGAACATATTTATGACCCAAGAGTCCTCGATCATGAACTTTCTATATACACTTATTGACTTCTACTGATGTTAAATCAGCAATAGAGTAGTCAAGTTTTGATCTTCAGAACATATTTCTGGTCCAAGAGTCCTAGATCATGATTTTAATATAAATTGTCATTGACTCCTTTTGATGTTAAATCAGCCTGACAGTAGTCCATATTTGACCTTCTGAATATATTTATGGCCCAAGAGTACTCGATCATGAACTTTCTATATACGCTTATTGACTTCTCCTGATGTTAAATCAGCAATAGAGTAATCCATATTTGACCTGCTAAACAGATTTCTGGCCAAAGGGTCCTCGATCTTAAACATTCTATAAATACTAATTAACTTCTAATACTACATAAGCCAGATATTAGTTCATTTTGACATTGAGAACATATTTCTGGCCCAAGAATCCTAGATCATGATCTTTCTATAAATTGTCATTGAATCTTTTTGATGTTAAATCAGCCTCACAGTATTTCATTTTTGATCTTCAGAACACATTTCTGCACCAAGATTCCTTGATCATTATCTTTCTGTTACATTATCATAGACTCCATATGCTGTTAAATCAGACCATTTTGACATTGAGAACATATTTCTGGTCCAAGAGTCCTAGATCAAGATCTTTCTATAAATTGACTTTTACTCCTTTTGATGTTAAATCAAACTGGCAGTAGTCCATATCTGACGTTCTGAACATGTTTATGGCCCAAGAGTCCACGATCATGAATTTTCTATATGTACTCATTGAAGTCTACCAATGTTAAATCAGCAATAGAGTAGTCCATTTTTTAGCTTCAGAACATATTTCTGCACCAAGAGTCCTAGATCATGACCTTTCTATACAATTTCATAAACTCCTTTTAAATGTTAAATCAGACTGGCAGCAGTGCATATTTGATGTTTTGAACATATTTATGGCCCAAGAGTCTTCAATCAGGAACTTTCTATATATAGTCTTTGACTTCTGCTGATGTTAAATCAGCAACAGAGTAGTCCATATTTGACCTACAAAACAGATTTCTGGCCAAAGGGTACTCGATCTTAAACATTCTATACATAATAATTGACTTCTGATATTACATAAGCCAGACATTAGTCCATTTTGACATTGAGAACATATTTCTAGCCCAAGAGTCCTAGACCATGATCTTTCTATAAATTGTCATTGGCTCCTTTTGATTTTATATCAGACTGGCAGCAGTCCATATTTGACGTTCTGAACATATTTAAGGCCCAAGAGTCCTCTATCAAGAACATTCTATATGTACTCATTGACTTCTACTGATGTTAAATCAGCAATAGAGTAGTCAAGATTTGATCTTCAGAACATATTTCTGGTCCAAGAGTCCTAGATCATGATTTTAATATAAATTGTCATTGACTCCTTTTGATGTTAAATCAGCCTGACAGTAGTCCATATTTGACCTTCTGAATATATTTACGGCCCAATCATGAACTTTCTATATACACTTATTGACTTCTCCTGATGTTAAATCAGCAATAGAGTAATCCATATTTGACCTACTAAACAGATTTCTGGCCAAAGGGTCCTCGATCTTAAACATTCTATACATACTAATTGACTTCTGATTTTACATAAGACAGATATTGGTCCATTTTGACATTGAGAACATATTTCTGGCCAAAGAGTCCTAGATCATGATCTTTCTATAAATTGTCATTGACTCTTTTTGATCTTAAATTAGCCTGACAGTAAGCCATTTTTGATCTTCAGAACACATTTCTGCACCTAGATTCGTAGATCATGATCTTTCTATACATTATCATAGACTCCTTCTGCTGTTAAATCAGACTGGCAGTAGTACATATTTGACATTCTGAACATATTTATGGCCCAAGAGTCCTCGATCATGAACTTTCCATATACACTTATTGACTTCTACTGATGTTAAATCAGCAATAGAGTAATCCATATTTGACCTACTAAACAGATTTCTGGCCAAAGGGTCCTCGATCTTAAACATTCTATACATACTAATTGACTTCTGATATTACATATGCCAGACATTAGTATAGCATATTTCTGGTCCTAGAGTCCTAGATCATGATCTTTCTATAAATTGTCTTTGACTCCTACTGATGTTAAATCAGCAATAGAATAGTCCATATTTAACCTACTGAAATACATTTCTGGCCAAAGGGTACTCAAACTCAAATAGTATCTGTATACTAATTGTCTTCTACTGATGATAAATCAGCAGTAGAGTAGTCCATATTTGAACAACTAAAGAGATGTCTGGCCAAAGAGTATGCAGTCTTAAACATTCCATAAATACTAATTCACCCCTGATATTACATAAGCCAGACAGTAGTCAAAATTTGACCTTCTGAACATATTTATGGCCCAAGAGTCCTCGATCATGAACTTTCTATATACAGTTATTGACTTCTACTGATGTTAAATCAGCAATAGAGTAAACCATATTTGACCTACTAAACAGATTTCTGGCCAAAGGGTCCTCGATCTTAAACATTCTATACATACTAATTGACTTCTGATATTACATATGCCAGACATTAATCCATTTTTACATTGAGAACATATTTATGGCCAAAGAGTCCTTGATCATGAACTTTCTATACATTGTCATTGACTGCTTTTGATGTTAAATCATCCTAACAGTAGTCCATATTTGACCTTCTGAACATATTTCTGGCCCAAGAGTCCACGATCATGAACTTTCTATGGATACTCATTGACTTCTACTGATGATAAATCAGCAATAGAGTAGTCCATTTTTGATCTTTAGAACATATATTTCTGGACCAACAGTCCTAGATCATGATCTTTCAATACATTGTCTGGCCCAAAGGGAACTCGATCTTGAACATACTTTTTGACCTGATATTACATCAGCCTGAAACTAGTCCAAATTTGACCTTATAAACATATTTATCGCCCAAGAGTCCTAGACCATGATCTTTCTATAAATTGTCATTGACTCCTTTTGATGTTTCATCACCGAAGTAAAATTCCATATTTGACCTTCTAAACATATTTATGGCCCAAGAGTCCTCGATCATGAACTTTCTATATACACTTATTGACTTCTACTGATGTTAAATCAGCAATAGAGTAATCCATATTTGACCTACTAAACAGATTTCTGGCCAAAGGATCCTCGATCTTCTGCCAAAGAGTCCCTGATCATTATCTTTCTATATATACTCATTGACTTCTACTAATGTTCAGAACACATTTCTGCATCAAGAGCCCTAGACCATAATCTTTCTTATACATTGTCATAGACTTCTTCTGATCTTAAATCAGACTGGCAGTAGTCCATATTTGACATTCTGAACATATTTTTGGACCAAGGGTCCACAATCATGAACTTTCTATGTATATACTCTTTGACTTCTGTTGATGTTAAATCGGCAATTAATTAGTCCATATTTCACCAACTGAACAAATATTTGGACAAAGAGTCCCTGAACATTAACTTTTTATACATATTAATAGACTTCTTTGGAAGTTACCTTAGCCAGACAGTAGTCCAAATTTGACCGTCTGAACTTATTTATGGCCCAAGAGTCCTCGATCATGAACTTTCTATATACACTTATTGACTTCTACTGATGTTAAATCAGTAATAGGGTAATCCATATTTGACCTGCTAAACAGCAGGCATATGGGAAGGGTCATGAAGCTTCAACATACTCCTGGTTGATTCAAAATCACGGTGATGGAGCGTTATTAGCTCTTAAGAAAATATGGGAAAGAGATTTGAATTTAACATTTGATGACAAGGAGTGGCATAGAGTTTTAAAGAATGTCAAACGGCATCTAGGAATGCAAAAATATGCCTTAAGATAGTGCACCGTTTTTATTGGACCCCTTCCAGACTGTTCAGGCTTGGGTTAAAAGATACTCCATATTGCTGGATATGTAAGACTGAGGATGGAGACTTAACTCATGCCCTCTGGTTTTGTACAAAAATTCAGGATTTGTATGTAAAGAAAGTTCATAAATGTGTATAAATAAGAAGATAATATTCAGGTACTCTTTGGCTAGAGATCAAAATGTCAACTGTTGACTTATGTCTGGCCCATGTGACATCAGAAGTAGTCAATTAGTTTGTATAGAATTATCAAGATCGAGTACTCTTTGGCCAGAAATCTGTTCAGTTGGTTATATATGGACTAATGTCTGGCTGATTTAACATTAGAAGGAGTTTATGAGTATAAATAATAAGTTAATGTTCAGGGGCTCTTTGCCCAGAAATATGTTCAGTAGATCAAATATGGACTACTATATTGCTGATTTAACATCGGTAGATGTCAATGAGTATATATAAAAAGTCCATGACCTAGGACTCTTGGGCAAAAAATATGTTCAGTAGGTCAAATATGGGCTACTATATTGTTGATTTGACATCAGAAGGAGTCACTGAACATCAGATATGTTCTGAATATGTCAATGAACAGAATATGGACAATAGAATATGTATAGAAAGATCCTGACTGAGGACTCTTGGGCCAGAAATATGTTCAGAAGATCAAAAATGGACTACTGTCTTGAGGATTTGACATCAGAAGGAATCTGTGAGTATTTATAAAAAGTTAATGATCAGGCAATCTTTGGACAGAAATACGTTCAGAAGGTCAAAAATGGACTACTGTCGTAACATCAGGAGTCATCAATGAGTACATATAGAAAGTTCAAAACTGAGGACATTTTGGCAAGAAGTATGGACATTGTGTCAAAAATCAGCTACAGTCTGGCTTATGTAACATCAGAAGAAATTAGTATGTATAGAATGCTCAAAATTGAAGACTTTTTGGCCAGAAATCTGTTCACTAGGTCAAACATGGATTACTTGGGCCAGATATATGTTCAGAAGGTCAAATACGGAATTCTACTTGGGTGATGAAACATCAGAAGGAGTCAAAGACAATGTATAGAAAGTTCATGATCGAGGACTCTTGGGCCATAAATATGTTTATAAGGTCAAATTTGGACTACGGTCAGGCTGATTTAAAATCAAAAGGAGTCAATGACAATTTATAAAAAGATCATGGTCTAGGACTCTTTGGCCAGAAATATGTTCTCAATGTAAAAATATACTAATGTCTGGCATATGTAATATCAGAAGTCAATTAGTATGTATAGAATGTTTAAGATCGAGGACTCTTTGGCCAGAAATCTGTTTAGTAGGTCAAATATGGATTACTCTATTGCTGATTTAACATCATTAGAAGACAATTGGTATACAGATACTATTTGATTTTGAGTACCCTTTGACCAGAAGTCTATTTCAGTAGGTTAAATATGGACTATTCTATTGCTGATTTAACATCAGTAGAAGTCACTGTTTATAGAAATATGATGATCTAGGACTCTTGGACCAGAAATATGTTCTCAATGTCAAAGTGGACCAATATCTGGATTATGTATTAAAAAAGTCAATTAGTATGTATAAAATGTTTAAAATCGAGTACCCTTTGGCAAGAAATCTGTTTAGTAGGTCAAATAGGGACTAATCTGTTGCTGATTTAACATCAAGTCAATGAGTATATATGGAAAGTTCATGTTCTCAGACTCTTTGGCCAGAAATATGTTCAAAAGGTCAAATATGGAACTCTACATCGCTGTCGTAACATCAGAAGCAGTTAATGAGTGTGTATAGAAAGTTCAAAATTTAAGACACTTTGGCCAGAAATATGTTCAGAACGTGAAATATGGACTGCTGCCAGTCTGATTTAACATCAAAAGGAGTCTAAGAAATTGCATAGAAAGATCATGATCTAGGACTCTTGGTGTAGAAATGTGTTCTGTAGATCAAAAAATGGACTAATGTTTGGCTTATGTAATATCAAACGTCAATTAGTTTGTATAAAATGTTTAAAATCGAGTACCCGTTTTGCCAGACAATAAATAAAAATATCATGATCTAGGACTCTGTGCAGAAATGTGTTCTGAAGATCAAAAATGGACTACTCTATTGCTGATTTAACTTTAGTAGAAGTCAATGAGTATATATAGAAAGTTCATGATCAGGGACTCTTGGGCCATAAAAATGTTCAGAAGGTCAAATATGGAATTTTACTTCGGTGTAGAAACATCACAAGGAGTCAATGACAATGTATAGAAAGTTCATGATCAAGGACTCTTGGGCGATGCATATGTTTATAAGGTCAAATTTGGACTAGCGTCAGGCTGATTTAACATCAAAAGGAGTCAATGATAATTTATAGAAAGATCATGGTCTAGGACTCTTTGGCCAGAAATATGTTCTCAATGTAAAAATATACTAATGTCTGGCACATGTAATATCAGAACTCAATTAGTATGTATAGAATGTTTAAGATCGAGGACCCTTTGGCCAGAAATCTGTTTAGCAGGTCAAATATGGATTATTCTATTGCTGATTTAACATCAGTAGAAGTCAAAAAGTGTATATAGAAAGTTCATGATCGAGGACTGTTGGGCCATAAATATGTTCAGACGGTCAAATTTGGACTACTGTCTGGCTAAGGTAACTTCCGAAGAAGTCTATTAATATGTATAAAAAGTTAATGTTCAGGGACTCTTTGTCCAAATATTTGTTCAGTTGGTGAAATATGGACTAATCAATTGCCGATTTAACATCAACAGAAGTCAAAGAGTATATATATAGAAAGTTCATGATTGTGGACCCTTGGTCCAAAATGTTCAGAATGTCAAATATGGACTACTGCTAGTCTGATTTAAGATCAGAAGAAGTCTATGACAATGTATAAGAAAGATTATGGTCTAGGGCACTTGATGCAGAAATGTGTTCTGAAGATCAAAAATGGACTACTCTATCGCTGATTTCACATTAGTAGAAGTAAATGAGTATATATAGAAAGTTCATGATCAGGGACTCTTTGGCAGAAGATCGAGGACCCTTTGGCCAGAAATCTGTTTAGCAGGTCAAATATGGATTACTCTATTGCTGATTTAACATCAGTAGAAGTCAATAAGTGTATATAGAAAGTTCATGGTCGAGGACTCTTGGGCCATAAATATGTTCAGAAGGTCAAATATGGAATTCTACTTCGGTGATGAAACATTAAAAGGAGTCAATGACAATTTATAGAAAGATCATGGTCTAGGACTCTTGGGCGATAAATATGTTTATAAGGTCAGATTTGGACTAGTTTCAGGCTGATGTAATATCAGGTCAAAAAGTATGTTCAAGATCGAGTTCCCTTTGGGCCAGACAATGTATAGAAAGATCATGATCTAGGACTGTTGGTCCAGAAATATATGTTCTAAAGATCAAAAATTGACTACTCTATTGCTGATTTATCATCAGTAGAAGTCAATGAGTATCCATAGAAAGTTCATGATCGTGGACTCTTGGGCCAGAAATATGTTCAGAATGTTTAAGATCGAGGACCCTTTGGCCAGAAATATGTTTAGTAGGTCAAATATGGATTACTCTATTGCTGATTTAACATCAGGAGAAGTCAATAAGTGTATATAGAAAGTTCATGATCAAGTACTCTTGGGCCATAAATATATTCAGAAGGTCAAATATGGACTACTGTCAGGCTGATTTAACATCAAAAGGAGCCAATGGCAATTTATAGAAAGATCATGGTCTAGGACTCTTGGGCTAGAAATATGTTCTCAATGTCAAAATGGACTAATGTCTGGCTTATGTAATATCAGAAGTCAATTATTATGTATAGAATGTTTAAGATCGAGTACCCTTTGGCCAGAAATCTGTTTTGTAGGTCAAATATGGACTACTCTATTGCTGATTTAACATCAGCAGAAGTCAAAGAGTATATATAGAAAGTTCCTGATTGAAGACTCTTGGGCCATAAATATGTTCAAAACATCAAATATGCACTGCTGCCAGTCTGATTTAACAATTAAAAGGAGTTTATGAAATTGTATAGAAAGATCATGGTCTAGGACTCTTTGGACAGAAATATGTTCTCAATGTAAAAATATACTAATGTCTGGCATATGTAATGTCAGAAGTCAATTAGTATTTATAGATTGTTTAAGATTGAGTACTCTTTGGCCAGACATCTCTTTAGTAGATCAAATATGGACTAATCTATTGCTGATTTATCATCATTAGAAGACAATTGGTATACAGATACTATTTGAGTTTGAGTACCCTTTGACCAGAAATCTATTTCAGAAGGTTAAATATGGACTATTCTATTGCTGATTTAACATCAGTAGGAGTCACTGACAATTTATAGAAATATGATGATCTAGGACTCTTGGACCAGAAATATGTTCAAAAGGTCAAATATGGAATTCTACATCGCTGTCATAACATCAGAAGCAGTTAATGAGTATGTATAGAAAGTTCAAAATTTAAGACACTTTGGCCAGAAATATGTTCAGAATGTGAAATATGGACTGCTGCCAGTCTGATTTAACATCAAAAGGAGTCTAGGAAATTGCATAGAAAGATCATGATCTAGGACTCTTGGTGTAGAAATGTGTTCTGTAGATCAAAAAATGGACTAATGTTTGGCTTATGTAATATCAAAAGTCAATTAGTTTGTATAAAATGTTTAAAATCGAGTACCCTTTTTGCAAGACAATAAATAAAAATATCATGATCTAGGACTCTTTGTGCAGAAATGTGTTCTGAAGATCAAAAATGGACTACTCTATCGCTGATTTAACTTTAGTAGAAGTCAATGAGTATATATAGAAAGTTCATGATCAGGGACTCTTGGGCCATAAATATGTTCAGAATGTTTAAGATCGAGGACCCTTTGGCCAGAAATATGTTTAGTAGGTCAAATATGGAATTCTACTTCGGTGATGAAACATCAGAAGCAGTTAATAAGTGTGTATAGAAAGTTCAAAATTTAAGAGACTTTGGCCAGAAATATGTTCAGAATGTGAAATATGGACTGCTGCCAGTCTGATTTAACATCAAAAGGAGTCTAGGAAATTGCATAGAAAGATCATGATCTAGGACTCTTGGTGTAGAAATGTGTTCTGTAGATCAAAAAATGGACTAATGTTTGGCTTATGTAATATCAAAAGTCAATTAGTTTGTATAAAATGTTTAAAATCGAGTACCCTTTTTGCAAGACAATAAATAAAAATATCATGATCTAGGACATGATCTTTGTGCAGAAATGTGTTCTGAAGATCAAAAATGGACTACTCTATCGCTGATTTAACTTTAGTAGAAGTCAATGAGTATATATAGAAAGTTCATGATCAGGGACTCTTGGGCCATAAATATGTTCAGAATGTTTAAGATCGAGGACCCTTTGGCCAGAAATATGTTTAGTAGGTCAAATATGGAATTCTACTTCGGTGATGAAACATCAAAAGGAGTCAATGACAATTTATAGAAAGATCATGGTCTAGGACTCTTGGGCGATAAATATGTTTATAAGGTCAAATTTGGACTAGTTTCAGGCTGATGTAATATCAGGTCAAAAAGTATGTTCAAGATCGAGTTCCCTTTGGGCCAGACAATGTATAGAAAGATCATGATCTAGGACTGTTGGTCCAGAAATATATGTTCTAAAGATCAAAAATGGACTACTCTATTGCTGATTTATCATCAGTAGAAGTCAATGAGTATCCATAGAAAGTTCATGATCGTGGACTCTTGGGCCAGAAATATGTTCAGAATGTTTAAGATCGAGGACCCTTTGGCCAGAAATATGTTTAGTAGGTCAAATATGGATTACTCTATTGCTGATTTAACATCAGAAGTCAATAAGTGTATATAGAAAGTTCATGATCAAGTACTCTTGGGCCATAAATATATTCAGAAGGTCAAATATGGACTACTGTCAGGCTGATTTAACATCAAAAAGAGCCAATGGCAATTTATAGAAAGATCATGGTCTAGGACTCTTGGGCTAGAAATATGTTCTCAATGTCAAAATGGACTAATGTCTGGCTTATGTAATATCAGAAGTCAATTATTATGTATAGAATGTTTAAGATTGAGTACCCTTTGGCCAGAAATCTGTTTTGTAGGTCAAATATGGACTACTCTTTTGCTGATTTAACATCAGCAGAAGTCAAAGAGTATATATAGAAAGTTCCTGATTGAAGACTCTTGGGCCATAAATATGTTCAAAACATCAAATATGCACTGCTGCCAGTCTGATTTAACAATTAAAAGGAGTTTATGAAATTGTATAGAAAGATCATGGTCTAGGACTCTTTGGACAGAAATATGTTCTCAATGTTAAAATATACTAATGTCTGGCATATGTAATGTCAGAAGTCAATTAGTATTTATAGAATGTTTAAGATTGAGTACTCTTTGGCCAGACATCTCTTTAGTAGATCAAATATGGACTAATCTATTGCTGATTTATCATCATTAGAAGACAATTGGTATACAGATACTATTTGAGTTTGAGTACCCTTTGACCAGAAATCTATTTCAGAAGGTTAAATATGGACTATTCTATTGCTGATTTAACATCAGTAGGAGTCACTGACAATTTATAGAAATATGATGATCTAGGACTCTTGGACCAGAAATATGTGTTCTAAAGATCAAAAATGGACTACTCTATTGCTGATTTATCATCAGTAGAAGTCAATGAGTATCCATAGAAAGTTCATGATCGTGGACTCTTGGCCCAGAAATATGTTCAGAAGGTCGAATTTGGACTACTGTCAGGCTGATTTAACAATAAGAGGAGTCAATGATAATTTATAGAAAGATCGCCATCTAGGACTCTTGGGAAAGGAATATTTTCAGTTTGTCAAATGTGGGCTAATGTCTAGGTTATGTAATATTAGAAGTCAAATAGTACTTATAAAATGCTTAAGATCGAGTACCCTTTGGCCAGAAATCTGTTTATTAGTTCAAATATGGACTATATTTCTGATTACTTCCAATTACTATGCATAGAAAGGTCATGATCTAGGACTCTCGGACCATAAATATGTTTATTAAGTCAAAAATGGACTACTCTCTGGCTGATGTCTCATCAGGAGGATGAGTATAATATAGGAGTATATATATTATAAGTTAATGTTGTATTCTTAACAACAGCACATATGTTATATCTTCAATATACAATGGAATGAGTTAGTTCTTGTATACATTACAATGCATCAAGTGCATAAGCTCATTTGTTATTTTTCAGATCACAGCGAAAGGCTGTGTATGCAATGCAATTCAGGAGCATGTGTTATCTCTTCACTGCACAACTGCTTCTATGTCTTAAAGTGATAACTTTAATACACAGCTGGATAAGTTGTGGATACAGCACATATCTCTCCAATGTACAACGAAACGAGTTAGTTCTTGAATACATTGTAAGTGCATATTTTATATGTTTTCCTTCAATGCACAGCGAGAGGTCGTGTGTGCCCTGCAATGCTAGCGCACATATGCTATTGCTCCATTACACAACAGACATAAGTTGGTTCTTGTATACACGGCAATGAAATGAGTGCAATGCAACAAATGTGTTACGTCCTCAATGCACGATGGAATGAGTTAGTTCTTGTATGCATTGTGATGCAACAGCTCAGCTTATGTTATGTGTTGTCTCTTCATGGCACAAAAAAATGAGTTAGATCTTGTGTGCTGTGCAATGCAACAGCATATGTTATTGTCTTCATTGTAAAACGGGAAGAGTTAGTTTTTGTATGCATTACAATGCAACAAGAGCATTCTTCAAAGGACATCGTAGATCGCGTGCAATGAGACATAACGTCACTTTCCGAAAACACTTTATGTGTTGTCTTTGCAATGCACAAAGCAATAAGTTACACCTTGCATGCATTGCAATACAACAACACGTTACCTCTCCAATGCACAACGGAATAATTCAGTTCGTGTATACAATGCAATGAAATGAGTGCATAGATTATAGATTATTGTTAATGTGATGTTAAGTCTGTTATATCTCAAAGTGATGATTTTAATACACAGCTGGATAAGTTAGTGGTTGCTTGCAGTGCAACAGCATGTATCTCTCCAACGCACAACGAAACGGGTTAGTTCTTGAATGCATTGTAATGCAACAAGTGCCTATTTTATGTTTTCTTCAATGCACAGCGAGAGGTCGTGTGTGCCATACAATGCAAGATATGCACATTATGCTATTTCCCCACAAGTTGGTTCTTGTACACACGGCAATAAAATGAGTGCAATGCAAAAGCACATATGTTATGTCTTTATTGCAATACGGGACTAGTTCTAGTATGCATTACAATGCAACAAGTGCATAGCTTACATGTTTTTCTTCAAAGGACATCGTAGATCGTTTGTGCAATGCGACACATATGTGATATTTCTTCAGTGCACGTTGGAATAAGTTAGATGTTTTATACAATGCAATGCAACGGCACATAAGTTATATCCTCAATGCACTGCGGAATGAGTTAGTTCTTGTATGCATTGTGATGCAACAGCTCAGCTTATGTGTTATGCGTTGTCTCTTCACTGCACAAACAAATTAGTTAGATCTCGTGTGCAGTGCAATGCAACAGCACATATGTTATGTCTTCACTGTAAAACGGGACTAACTCTTGTATGCATTGTGATGCAACAGCTCAGCTTATGTGTTATGTGTTGTCTCTTCACTGCACAAACAAATTAGTTAGATCTCGTGGGCAGTGCAATGCAACAGCACATATGTTATGTCTTCATTGTAAAACGGGACGAGTTAATTTTTGTATGCATTTACAATGCAACAAGTGCACTCTTCGAAGGACATCGTAGATCGCGTGCAATGTTTTGAAGAAAATGCGAAAACACGTTATGTGTTGTCTTTGCAATGCACAAAGCAATAAGTTACATCTTGAATGCATTGCAATGCAGCAACACGTTACCTCTCCAGTGCACAACGGATTGAGTAAGTAGTTGTATGAAATACAACAGAATAATTTCTTGTACACAATGCAATGAAATGAGATTATATGATATTCTTTTTAATGTAATATTATTTCTCAAAGTGATAACTTTAACACACAGCTGGATAAGTGGAAATTTCCTGTTGCTTGCAGTGCAACAGCACGTATCTCTCCAACGCACAACGAAACGGGTTAGTTCTTGAATGCATTGTAATGCAATAGTGCATATTTTATATGTTGTCCTTTAATGCACAGCGAGAGGTCGTGTGTGCCATACAATGCAAGATATGCACATATGCATTACAATGCAACAAGTGCATAGCTTACATGTTATTCTTCAAAGGACATCGTAGATCGTGTGTGCAATGCGACACATATGTGATATCTCTTCAGTGCACGTTGGAATAAGTTAGATGTTTTATCCAATGCAATGGCAACGGCACATAAGTTATGTCCTCAGTGCACGGCGGAATGAGTTAGTTCTTGTATGCATTGTGATGCAAGAGCTCAGCTTATGTTATGTTATGTGTTGTCTCTTCACTGCACATTGACTGCAAATTAGATCTTGTGTGCAGTGCACATGCAACATATGTCTTCATTGTAAAAAGGGACTAGTTACATCTTGAATGCATTGCAATGCAACGACACGTTACCTCTCCAATGCACAACGGAATGAGTTAGAATAACATATAAGCTATTGCACTCGTTGAATTGTAATGCATACAAGAACTAACTTATTCCACCGTGCATTGAAGAGATAATCCGTTGCACATTGAAGAATATCATATAATCTATGCATTCATTTCATTGTATTGTATAAAGGAACTAATTTATTCCGTTGTGCAGTGAAGGATAACACGTGCCACTGCATTGCATTACACACACGACCTTTCGAAGAACAACATATAAACTATGCACTTGTTGCGTTTTAATGCATACAAGAACTAACTCGTCCCGTTTTACAATGAAGATATAACATATGTGCTGTTGCATTGCATTGCACACACGATCTACGATGTCCTTTGAAGAAAAACATGTAAGCTATGCACTTGTTGCATTGTAATGCATACTAGAACTAGTCCCGTATTACATTGAAGACATAACATATGTGCTTTTACATTGCACTCATTTCATTGCCGTGTATACAAGAACCAACTTGTGGGGAAATAGCATTATGTGGTTATCTTGCACTGAAGAAAACATATAAAATATGCACTTGTTGCATAACAATGCATTCAAGAACTAACCCGTTTCGTTGTGCGTTGGAGAGATACGTGCTGTTGCACTGCAAGCAACAACTAATTTATCCAGCTGTGTATTAAAGTCATCACTTTGAGATATAACAGACATAACATCACATTAACAAATATCATATAATCTATGCACTTATTTCATTGCATTGTATACAAGAACTGAATTATTCCGTTATGCAGTGAAGAGATACATGTCCTGGGGCATTGCACACACGACCTTTCACTGTACATTGAAGACCAGTATTAAAGCTATGCAATTGTTGAATATTAATGCATACTAGAACTAACTCATTCCGTTGTGCATTGGAGAGGTAACGTGTTGTTGTATTGCAATGCATTCAAGGTGTAACTTATTGCTTTGTGCATTGCAACGACAACACATAAAGTGTTTTCGGAAAGTGACGTTATGTCTCATTGCACGCGATCTTCGATGTCCTTTGAAGAATGCTCTTGTTGCATTGTAATGCATACAAAAACTAACTCTTCTCGTTTTGCAATGGAGACAATAACATATGCTGTTGCATTGCATAGCACACAAGATCTAACTCATTTTTTTGTGCAATGAAGAGACAACACATAACATAAGCTGAGCTGTTGCATCACAATGCATACAAGAACTAACTCATTCCATCGTGCATTGAGGACATAACATATTTGTTGCATTGCACTCATTTCATTGCCGTGTATACAAGAACCAACTTATGTCTGTTGTGTAATGGAGCAATAGCATATGTGCATTGCAACAGCGCATATCCAGCACATATCCACTTGAAGACATATCCCAGCGAAGAGATAACATTTGTGCTCTTGCATTTGCATTGCACACACAACCTTTCGCTGTCTACTGAAGAGCAACAGCTATGCACTTGTTGCATTGCAATTTATACAAGAACTAACTCATTCCGACTTGCACTGATGAATCCGACTTGAATTTATGTGCTGTTGCATTGGATTGCACACACGACCTCTCACTCTGCATAGAAGAACAACATTTAAGCTATGCACTTGTTGCATTACATTGCACACAAGAACTAACTCATTCCGCTGTGCAGAGATATATGTGCTGTTGCAGTGAAGAGATAACATATATGTGGTTGCATTGCATTGCATACAACAGCTAACTTATTAATTTGTAGAAGAATAACATATAAACAAACTCATTCTGACGTGCATTGAAGAGATACAATGTTGCATGATATTGGGCAATGTTTAATTTCATTGCATGCAAGAAACTAAGTTAATCCGTTGCACACTGAAAAATATCGTATAATCTATGAGATAACGTATGCGCTTGTTGCATTTGCATTGCATAAAATATCTAACAATCCGATGCATATTGAAGAATAGCATATAATTCATGCATTCATTTCATTTCATTCTATTGTATAAAAAGTATAAATTTATTCCGTTGTGCAGTGAAGGATAACACATGTGCCACTGCATTGCATTACACACACAACCTTTCGAAGAACAACATATAAACTATGCACTTATTGCGTTTTAATGCATACAAGAACTAACTCGTCCCGTTTTACAATAAAGATATAACATTGCACACACGATCTAACTATGTGCTTTAAAGAATAAAGCACAAGGCATGCACTTGTTGCATTGAAATTCATACAACTACTAACTCATTCCGTTGTGCAGTGAAGACATACATGTGCTGTGGCTTTGCACTTGCACACAAAACCTTTCACTGAGCGTTGAAGAAAAATATAAAAGCCATGCAATTCTTGAAATGTAATTCATACAAGAACTAACTCATTCCGTTGTGCATTGGAGAGGTAACGTGTCGTTGCATTGCAATGCATTCAAGATGTAACTTATTGATTTGTGCAACATTGCATTGCAGTGCATTGCATTGCATTGCACGCGATCTAAGATGTTCTTAGAAGAATGCATTTATTGCATTGTAATGCATACAAAAAAGTAACTCGTCCCGTTTTACAATGAAGACGTAATGTGCTAATGTGCTGTGGCACTGCATTGCACACAAGATCTAACTCATTTCTCTGTGCATTGAAGAGACAACACATAACAAAAGCTGAGTTGTTGCATCACAATGCATATAAAGAACTAACTCATTCTGCCGTGCATTAATGACATAACCTATGTACTGTTGCATTTGCACTGCATAAAATATCTTAATCCGTTGCACATTGAAAAATATCATATAATCTATGCACTCATTTTATTGCATTGTATAGCTACGGGAGCTAATTTATTCCGTTGTGCAATGAAGAGATAACGCGTGTGCCACTGTACTGCATTGAACACACGACCTTTCGCTGTGCATTAAAGAACAACATATAAGCTAAGCACTTGTTGCGGTGTAATACATACAAGAACTAGTTCCTTTTTACAATGAAGACATACGTTGCATGTGCACTGCACACAAGATCTAACTGATTTTTTTGTGCAGTGAAGAGACAACACATAACATAACATAACATAACATAACATAACATAACATAACATAACATAACATAACATAACATAAAATTCCGCCGTGCACTGAGGACATAATTTATGTGCTGTTGCAATGCATTGTATGAAACATCTAACTTATTCCAACGTGCACTGAAGAGATATCACATATGTGTCGCATTGCACACACGATCTACGATGTCCTTTGAAGAAAAACATGTAAGCTTTGCACTTGTAATGCATACTAGAACTAGTCCCGTTTTGCAATGAAGAAACATATGTGCTTTTGCATTGCACTCATTTTATTGCCGTGTGTACAAGAACCAACTTATGGGGAAATAGCATAATGTGCATATCTTGCATTGTATGGCACACACGACCTCTCGCTGTGCATTGAAGAAAACATATAAAATATGCACTTGTTGCATTACAATGCATTCAAGAACTAACCCGTTTCGTTGTGCGTTGGTGATATACATGCTGTTGCACTGCAAGCAACAACTAACTTATACAGCTGTGTATTAAAGTCATCACTTTGAGATATAATAGACATCACATTAACAAATATCATATAATCTATGCACTCATTTCATTGCATTGTATACAAGAACTGAATTATTCCGTTGTGCATTGGAGAGGTAACGTGTTGTTGTATTGCAATGCATTCAAAGTGTAATTTATTGCTTTGTGCATTGCAAAGACAACACATAAAGTGTTTTCGGAAAGTGACGTTATGTCTCATTGCACGCGATCTACGATGTCCTTTGAAGAATGCTCTTGTTGCATTGTAATGCATACAAAAACTAACTCTTCCCGTTTTACAATGAAGACAATAACATATGCTGTTGCATTGCACAGCACACAAGATCTAACTCATTTTTTTGTGCCATGAAGAGACAACACATAACATAAGCTGAGCTGTTGCATCACGATGCATACAAGAACTAACTCATTCCATCGTGCATTGAGGACATAACATATTTGTTGCATTGCACTCATTTCATTGCCGTGTATACAAGAACCACTTATGTCTGTTGTGTAATGGAGCAATAGCATATGTGCGCTAGCATTGCAGTGCACACACGACCTCTCGCTGTGCATAGAAGAAAAACATATAAAATATGCACTTGTTGCATTACAATGTATTCAAGAACTAACTCGTTTCGTTGTACAATGGAGAGATATGTGCTGTATCCACAACTTATACAGCTGTGTATTAAAGTTATCACTTTAAGACATGGAAGCAGTTGTGCAGTGAAGAGATAACACATGCTGTTGAATTGCATTGCAAACACAGCCTTTCGCTGTGCACTGAAGAATAACAAATGAGCTTATGCACTTGATGCATTGTAATGTATACAAGAACTAACTCATTCCATTGTATATTGAAGAGATAACATATGTGCTGTTGTTAAGAATACAACATTAACTTATTATATATATATATACTTCTATATTATACTCATCCTTCTGATGAGACATCAGCCAGAGAGTAGTCCATTTTTGACTTAGTAAACATATTTATGGTCCGAGAGTCCTAGATCATGACCTTTCTATACATAGTAATTGGAAGTAATCAGAAATATAGTCCATATTTGAACTAATAAACAGATTTCTGGCCAAAGGGTACTCGATCTTAAGCATTCTATAAGCACTATTTGACTTCTAATATTACATAAGCTAGACATTAGCCCACATTTGACAAACTGAACATATTCCTTTCCCAAGAGTCCTAGATGGTGATCTTTCTAAAAATTATCATTAACTCCTCTTGTTGTTAAATCAGCCTGACAGTAGTCCAAATTCAACCTTCTGAACATATTTATAGCCCAAGAGTCCTCGATCAAGAACTTTCTATTTATATTCATTGACTTCTACTGATGTTAAATCAGCAACAGAGTAGTCCATTTTTGAGCTTCAGGACATATTTCTGGCCAAAGAGTCCTGGAACATGAACTTTCCATATATACTCATTGACTTCTACTGAAGGTAAATCCATAACAGATTAGTCCGTATTTGACCTACTAAACAGATTTCTGGCCAAAGGGAATCGATCTTGAACATTCTATACATACTAAGTGACTTTATTTTAATACATAATCCAGATATTGCACTTTGACATTGAGAACATATTTCTGGTCCAAGAGTCCTAGATCATCATATTTCTATAAATTGTCAGTGACTTCTACTGATGTTAAATCAGCAATAGAGTAGTCCATATTTGATCTACTAAAGAGATGTCTGGCCAGAGAGTACTCAATCTTAAACATTCTATATGTACTAATTGACCCCTGATATTACATAAGCCAGACATTAGTTAATTTTTACATTGAGAATATATTTTTTGTCCAAGAGTCCTAGACTGATTTTAATATAAATTGTCATTGACTCCTTTTGATGTTAAATCAGCCTGACAGTAGTCCATATTTGACCTTCTGAATATATTTATGGCCCAAGAGTACTCGATCATGAACTTTCTATATACGCTTATTGACTTCTCCTGATGTTAAATCAGCAATAGAGTAATCCATATTTGACCTGCTAAACAGATTTCTGGCCAAAGGGTCCTCGATCTTAAACATTCTATACATACTAATTAACTTCTAATATTACATAAGCCAGATATTAGTTCATTTTGACATTGAGAACATATTTCTGGCCCAAGAATCCTAGATCATGATCTTTCTATAAATTGTCATTGAATCTTTTTGATGTTAAATCAGCCTGACAGTATTTCATTTTTGATCTTCAGAACACATTTCTGCACCAAGATTCCTTGATCATTATCTTTCTGTTACATTATCATAGACTCCATATGCTGTTAAATCAGACCATTTTGACATTGAGAACATATTTCTGGTCCAAGAGTCCTAGATCAAGATCTTTCTATAAATTGACTTTGACTCCTTTTGATGTTAAATCAGACTGGCAGTAGTCCATATCTGACGTTCTGAACATGTTTATGGCCCAAGAGTCCACGATCATGAATTTTCTATATGTACTCATTGAAGTCTACGAATGTTAAATCAGCAATAGAGTAGTCCAATTTTTAGCTTCAGAACATATTTCTGCACCAAGAGTCCTAGATCATGACCTTTCTATACAATTTCATAAACTCCTTTTAAATGTTAAATCAGACTGGCAGCAGTGCATATTTGATGTTTTGAACATATTTATGGCCCAAGAGTCTTCAATCAGGAACTTTCTATATATAGTCTTTGACTTCTGCTGATGTTAAATCAGCAACAGAGTAGTCCATATTTGACCTACAAAACAGATTTCTGGCCAAAGGGTACTCGATCTTAAACATTCTATACATAATAATTGACTTCTGATATTACATAAGACAGACATTAGTCCATTTTGACATTGAGAACATATTTCTAGCCCAAGAGTCCTAGACCATGATCTTTCTATAAATTGTCATTGGCTCCTTTTGATTTTATATCAGACTGGCAGCAGTCCATATTTGACGTTCTGAACATATTTATGGCCCAAGAGTCCTCTATCAAGAACATTCTATATGTACTCATTGACTTCTACTGATGTTAAATCAGCAATAGAGTAGTCAAGTTTTGATCTTCAGAACATATTTCTGGTCCAAGAGTCCTAGATCATGATTTTAATATAAATTGTCATTGACTCCTTTTGATGTTAAATCAGCCTGACAGTAGTTCATATTTGACCTTCTGAATATATTTATGGCCCAAGAGTACTCGATCATGAACTTTCTATATACGCTTATTGACTTCTCCTGATGTTAAATCAGCAATAGAGTAATCCATATTTGACCTACTAAACAGATTTCTGGCCAAAGGGTCCTCGATCTTAAACATTCTATACATACTAATTGACTTCTGATATTACATATGCCAGACATTAGTATAGCATATTTCTGGTCCTAGAGTCCTAGATCATGATCTTTCTATAAATTGTCTTTGACTCCTACAGATGTTAAATCAGCAATAGAATAGTCCATATTTAACCTACTGAAATACATTTCTGGCCAAAGGGTACTCAAACTCAAATAGTATCTGTATACTAATTGTCTTCTAATGATGATAAATCAGCAGTAGTCCATATTTGAACTACTAAAGAGATGTCTGGCCAAAGAGTACGCAATCTTAAACATTCCATAAATACTAATTGACCCCTGATATTACATAAGAAAGACAGTAGTCAAAATTTGACCTTCTGAACATATTTATGGCCCAAGAGTCCTCGATCATGAACTTTCTATATACACTTATTGACTTCCACTGATGTTAAATCAGCAATAGAGTAGTCAAGTTTTGATCTTCAGAACATATTTCTGGTCCAAGAGTCCTAGATCATGATTTTAATATAAATTGTCATTGACTCCTTTTGATGTTAAATCAGCCTGACAGTAGTCCATATTTGACCTTCTGAATATATTTATGTCCCAAGAGTACTCGATCATGAACTTTCTATATACGCTTATTGACCTCCTGATGTTAAATCAGCAATAGAGTAATCCATATTTGACCTACTAAACAGATTTCTGGCCAATGGGTCCTCGATCTTAAACATTCTATACATACTAATTGACTTCTGATATTACTTAAGAAAGACAGTAGTCAAAATTTGACCTTCTGAACATATTTATGGCCCAAGAGTCCTCGATCATGAACTTTCTATATACACTTATTGACTTCCACTGATGTTATATCAGCAATAGAGTAAACCATATTTGACCTACTAAACAGATTTCTGGCCAAAGGGTCCTCAATCTTAAACATTCTATACATACTAATTGACTTCTGATATTACATATGCCAGACATTAGTATAGCATATTTCTGGTCCTAGAGTCCTAGATCATGATCTTTCTATAAATTGTCTTTGACTCCTACTGATGTTAAATCAGCAATAGAGTAAACCATATTTGACCTACTAAACAGATTTCTGGCCAAAGGGTCCTCGATCTTAAACATTCTATACATACTAATTAACTTCTAATATTACATAAGCCAGATATTAGTTCATTTTGACATTGAGAACATATTTCTAGCCCAAGAGTCCTAGACCATGATCTTTCTATAAATTGTCATTGGCTCCTTTTGATTTTATATCAGACTGGCAGCAGTCCATATTTGATGTTCTGAACATATTTATGGCCCAAGAGTCCTCTATCAAGAACATTCTATATGTACTCATTGACTTCTACTGATGTTAAATCAGCAATAGAGTAGTCAAGTTTTGATCTTCAGAACATATTTCTGGTCCAAGAGTCCTAGATCATGATTTTAATATAAATTGTCATTGACTCCTTTTGATGTTAAATCAGCCTGACAGTAGTCCATATTTGACCTTCTGAATATATTTATGGCCCAAGAGTACTCGATCATGAACTTTCTATATACGCTTATTGACTTCTCCTGATGTTAAATCAGCAATAGAGTAATCCATATTTGACCTACTAAACAGATTTCTGGCCAAAGGGTCCTCGATCTTAAACATTCTATACATACTAATTGACTTCTGATATTACATATGCCAGACATTAGTATAGCATATTTCTGGTCCTAGAGTCCTAGATCATGATCTTTCTATAAATTGTCTTTGACTCCTACAGATGTTAAATCAGCAATAGAATAGTCCATATTTAACCTACTGAAATACATTTCTGGCCAAAGGGTACTCAAACTCAAATAGTATCTGTATACTAATTGTCTTCTAATGATGATAAATCAGCAGTAGTCCATATTTGAACTACTAAAGAGATGTCTGGCCAAAGAGTACGCAATCTTAAACATTCCATAAATACTAATTGACCCCTGATATTACATAAGAAAGACAGTAGTCAAAATTTGACCTTCTGAACATATTTATGGCCCAAGAGTCCTCGATCATGAACTTTCTATATACACTTATTGACTTCCACTGATGTTAAATCAGCAATAGAGTAAACCATATTTGACCTACTAAACAGATTTCTGGCCAAAGGGTCCTCAATCTTAAACATTCTATACCTACTAATTGACTTCTGATATTACATATGCCAGACATTAGTATAGCATATTTCTGGTCCTAGAGTCCTAGATCATGATCTTTCTATAAATTGTCTTTGACTCCTACTGATGTTAAATCAGCAATAGAGTAAACCATATTTGACCTACTAAACAGATTTCTGGCCAAAGGGTCCTCGATCTTAAACATTCTATACATACTAATTGACTTCTGATATTACATATGCCAGACATTAATCCATTTTTACATTGAGAACATATTTCTGGCCAAAGAGTCATAGACCATGATCTTTCTATAAATTGTCATTGACTCTTTTTGATGTTAAATCAGCCTGATGCTAATCCAAATTTGACCATATAAACATATTTATGGCCCAAGAGTCCTTGATCATGAACTTTCTATACATTGTCATTGACTGCTTTTGATGTTAAAATCAACCTAACAGTAGTCCATATTTGACCTTCTGAACATATTTCTGGCCCAAGAGTCCACGATCATGAACTTTCTATGGATACTCATTGACTTCTACTGATGATAAATCAGCAATAGAGTAATCCATTTTTGATCTTCAGAACACATTTCTGCATCAAGAGCCCTAGACCATAATCTTTCTTATACATTGTCATAGACTTCTTCTGATCTTAAATCAGACTAGCAGTAGTCCATATTTGACATTCTGAACATATTTTTGGACCAAGGGTCCACAATCATGAACTTTCTATATATATATACTCTTTGACTTCTGTTGATGTTAAATCGGCAATTGATTAGTCCATATTTCACCAACTGAACAAATATTTGGACAAAGAGTCCCTGAACATTAACTTTTTATACATATTAATAGACTTTTTTGGAAGTTACCTTAGCCAGACAGTAGTCCAAATTTGACCGTCTGAACATATTTATGGCCCAAGAGTCCTCGATCATGAACTTTCTATATACACTTATTGACTTCTACTGATGTTAAATCAGCAATAGAGTAGTCAAGTTTTGATCTTCAGGACATATTTCTGGTCCAAGAGTCCTAGATCATGATTTTAATATAAATTGTCATTGACTCCTTTTGATGTTAAATCAGCCTGACAGTAGTCCATATTTGACCTTCTGAATATATTTATGGCCCAAGAGTACTCGATCATGAACTTTCTATATACGCTTATTGACTTCTGATGTTAAATCAGCAATAGAGTAATCCATATTTGACCTGCTAAACAGATTTCTGGCCAAAGGGTCCTCGATCTTAAACATTCTATACATACTAATTAACTTCTAATATTACATAAGCCAGATATTAGTTCATTTTGACATTGAGAACATATTTCTGGCCCAAGAATCCTAGATCATGATCTTTCTATAAATTGTCATTGAATCTTTTTGATGTTAAATCAGCCTGACAGTATTTCATTTTTGATCTTCAGAACACATTTCTGCACCAAGATTCCTTGATCATTATCTTTCTGTTACATTATCATAGACTCCATATGCTGTTAAATCAGACCATTTTGACATTGAGAACATATTTCTGGTCCAAGAGTCCTAGATCAAGATCTTTCTATAAATTGACTTTGACTCCTTTTGATGTTAAATCAGACTGGCAGTAGTCCATATCTGATGTTCTGAACATGTTTATGGCCCAAGAGTCCACGATCATGAATTTTCTATATGTACTCATTGAAGTCTACGAATGTTAAATCAGCAATAGAGTAGTCCAATTTTTAGCTTCAGAACATATTTCTGCACCAAGAGTCCTAGATCATGACCTTTCTATACAATTTCATAAACTCCTTTTAAATGTTAAATCAGACTGGCAGCAGTGCATATTTGATGTTTTGAACATATTTATGGCCCAAGAGTCTTCAATCAGGAACTTTCTATATATAGTCTTTGACTTCTGCTGATGTTAAATCAGCAACAGAGTAGTCCATATTTGACCTACAAAACAGATTTCTGGCCAAAGGGTACTCGATCTTAAACATTCTATACATAATAATTGACTTCTGATATTACATAAGACAGACATTAGTCCATTTTGACATTGAGAACATATTTCTAGCCCAAGAGTCCTAGACCATGATCTTTCTATAAATTGTCATTGGCTCCTTTTGATTTTATATCAGACTGGCAGCAGTCCATATTTGACGTTCTGAACATATTTATGGCCCAAGAGTCCTCTATCAAGAACATTCTATATGTACTCATTGACTTCTACTGATGTTAAATCAGCAATAGAGTAGTCAAGTTTTGATCTTCAGAACATATTTCTGGTCCAAGAGTCCTAGATCATGATTTTAATATAAATTGTCATTGACTCCTTTTGATGTTAAATCAGCCTGACAGTAGTTCATATTTGACCTTCTGAATATATTTATGGCCCAAGAGTACTCGATCATGAACTTTCTATATACGCTTATTGACTTCTCCTGATGTTAAATC
This sequence comes from Ancherythroculter nigrocauda, assembly GCA_036281575.1. NCBI lineage: Eukaryota > Metazoa > Chordata > Actinopteri > Cypriniformes > Xenocyprididae > Ancherythroculter > Ancherythroculter nigrocauda. The sequence continues at coordinate 10,061,775 of VTFQ01000020.1, forward strand.
AGCAATAGAGTAATCCATATTTGACCTACTAAACAGATTTCTGGCCAAAGGGTCCTCGATCTTAAACATTCTATACATACTAATTGACTTCTGATATTACATATGCCAGACATTAGTATAGCATATTTCTGGTCCTAGAGTCCTAGATCATGATCTTTCTATAAATTGTCTTTGACTCCTACAGATGTTAAATCAGCAATAGAATAGTCCATATTTAACCTACTGAAATACATTTCTGGCCAAAGGGTACTCAAACTCAAATAGTATCTGTATACTAATTGTCTTCTAATGATGATAAATCAGCAGTAGTCCATATTTGAACTACTAAAGAGATGTCTGGCCAAAGAGTACGCAATCTTAAACATTCCATAAATACTAATTGACCCCTGATATTACATAAGAAAGACAGTAGTCAAAATTTGACCTTCTGAACATATTTATGGCCCAAGAGTCCTCGATCATGAACTTTCTATATACACTTATTGACTTCCACTGATGTTAAATCAGCAATAGAGTAAACCATATTTGACCTACTAAACAGATTTCTGGCCAAAGGGTCCTCAATCTTAAACATTCTATACATACTAATTGACTTCTGATATTACATATGCCAGACATTAGTATAGCATATTTCTGGTCCTAGAGTCCTAGATCATGATCTTTCTATAAATTGTCTTTGACTCCTACTGATGTTAAATCAGCAATAGAGTAAACCATATTTGACCTACTAAACAGATTTCTGGCCAAAGGGTCCTCGATCTTAAACATTCTATACATACTAATTAACTTCTAATATTACATAAGCCAGATATTAGTTCATTTTGACATTGAGAACATATTTCTAGCCCAAGAGTCCTAGACCATGATCTTTCTATAAATTGTCATTGGCTCCTTTTGATTTTATATCAGACTGGCAGCAGTCCATATTTGATGTTCTGAACATATTTATGGCCCAAGAGTCCTCTATCAAGAACATTCTATATGTACTCATTGACTTCTACTGATGTTAAATCAGCAATAGAGTAGTCAAGTTTTGATCTTCAGAACATATTTCTGGTCCAAGAGTCCTAGATCATGATTTTAATATAAATTGTCATTGACTCCTTTTGATGTTAAATCAGCCTGACAGTAGTCCATATTTGACCTTCTGAATATATTTATGGCCCAAGAGTACTCGATCATGAACTTTCTATATACGCTTATTGACTTCTCCTGATGTTAAATCAGCAATAGAGTAATCCATATTTGACCTACTAAACAGATTTCTGGCCAAAGGGTCCTCGATCTTAAACATTCTATACATACTAATTGACTTCTGATATTACATATGCCAGACATTAGTATAGCATATTTCTGGTCCTAGAGTCCTAGATCATGATCTTTCTATAAATTGTCTTTGACTCCTACAGATGTTAAATCAGCAATAGAATAGTCCATATTTAACCTACTGAAATACATTTCTGGCCAAAGGGTACTCAAACTCAAATAGTATCTGTATACTAATTGTCTTCTAATGATGATAAATCAGCAGTAGTCCATATTTGAACTACTAAAGAGATGTCTGGCCAAAGAGTACGCAATCTTAAACATTCCATAAATACTAATTGACCCCTGATATTACATAAGAAAGACAGTAGTCAAAATTTGACCTTCTGAACATATTTATGGCCCAAGAGTCCTCGATCATGAACTTTCTATATACACTTATTGACTTCCACTGATGTTAAATCAGCAATAGAGTAAACCATATTTGACCTACTAAACAGATTTCTGGCCAAAGGGTCCTCAATCTTAAACATTCTATACCTACTAATTGACTTCTGATATTACATATGCCAGACATTAGTATAGCATATTTCTGGTCCTAGAGTCCTAGATCATGATCTTTCTATAAATTGTCTTTGACTCCTACTGATGTTAAATCAGCAATAGAGTAAACCATATTTGACCTACTAAACAGATTTCTGGCCAAAGGGTCCTCGATCTTAAACATTCTATACATACTAATTGACTTCTGATATTACATATGCCAGACATTAATCCATTTTTACATTGAGAACATATTTCTGGCCAAAGAGTCATAGACCATGATCTTTCTATAAATTGTCATTGACTCTTTTTGATGTTAAATCAGCCTGATGCTAATCCAAATTTGACCATATAAACATATTTATGGCCCAAGAGTCCTTGATCATGAACTTTCTATACATTGTCATTGACTGCTTTTGATGTTAAAATCAACCTAACAGTAGTCCATATTTGACCTTCTGAACATATTTCTGGCCCAAGAGTCCACGATCATGAACTTTCTATGGATACTCATTGACTTCTACTGATGATAAATCAGCAATAGAGTAATCCATTTTTGATCTTCAGAACACATTTCTGCATCAAGAGCCCTAGACCATAATCTTTCTTATACATTGTCATAGACTTCTTCTGATCTTAAATCAGACTAGCAGTAGTCCATATTTGACATTCTGAACATATTTTTGGACCAAGGGTCCACAATCATGAACTTTCTATATATATATACTCTTTGACTTCTGTTGATGTTAAATCGGCAATTGATTAGTCCATATTTCACCAACTGAACAAATATTTGGACAAAGAGTCCCTGAACATTAACTTTTTATACATATTAATAGACTTTTTTGGAAGTTACCTTAGCCAGACAGTAGTCCAAATTTGACCGTCTGAACATATTTATGGCCCAAGAGTCCTCGATCATGAACTTTCTATATACACTTATTGACTTCTACTGATGTTAAATCAGCAATAGAGTAGTCAAGTTTTGATCTTCAGGACATATTTCTGGTCCAAGAGTCCTAGATCATGATTTTAATATAAATTGTCATTGACTCCTTTTGATGTTAAATCAGCCTGACAGTAGTCCATATTTGACCTTCTGAATATATTTATGGCCCAAGAGTACTCGATCATGAACTTTCTATATACGCTTATTGACTTCTCCTGATGTTAAATCAGCAATAGAGTAATCCATATTTGACCTGCTAAACAGATTTCTGGCCAAAGGGTCCTCGATCTTAAACATTCTATACATACTAATTAACTTCTAATATTACATAAGCCAGATATTAGTTCATTTTGACATTGAGAACATATTTCTGGCCCAAGAATCCTAGATCATGATCTTTCTATAAATTGTCATTGAATCTTTTTGATGTTAAATCAGCCTGACAGTATTTCATTTTTGATCTTCAGAACACATTTCTGCACCAAGATTCCTTGATCATTATCTTTCTGTTACATTATCATAGACTCCATATGCTGTTAAATCAGACCATTTTGACATTGAGAACATATTTCTGGTCCAAGAGTCCTAGATCAAGATCTTTCTATAAATTGACTTTGACTCCTTTTGATGTTAAATCAGACTGGCAGTAGTCCATATCTGATGTTCTGAACATGTTTATGGCCCAAGAGTCCACGATCATGAATTTTCTATATGTACTCATTGAAGTCTACGAATGTTAAATCAGCAATAGAGTAGTCCAATTTTTAGCTTCAGAACATATTTCTGCACCAAGAGTCCTAGATCATGACCTTTCTATACAATTTCATAAACTCCTTTTAAATGTTAAATCAGACTGGCAGCAGTGCATATTTGATGTTTTGAACATATTTATGGCCCAAGAGTCTTCAATCAGGAACTTTCTATATATAGTCTTTGACTTCTGCTGATGTTAAATCAGCAACAGAGTAGTCCATATTTGACCTACAAAACAGATTTCTGGCCAAAGGGTACTCGATCTTAAACATTCTATACATAATAATTGACTTCTGATATTACATAAGACAGACATTAGTCCATTTTGACATTGAGAACATATTTCTAGCCCAAGAGTCCTAGACCATGATCTTTCTATAAATTGTCATTGGCTCCTTTTGATTTTATATCAGACTGGCAGCAGTCCATATTTGACGTTCTGAACATATTTATGGCCCAAGAGTCCTCTATCAAGAACATTCTATATGTACTCATTGACTTCTACTGATGTTAAATCAGCAATAGAGTAGTCAAGTTTTGATCTTCAGAACATATTTCTGGTCCAAGAGTCCTAGATCATGATTTTAATATAAATTGTCATTGACTCCTTTTGATGTTAAATCAGCCTGACAGTAGTTCATATTTGACCTTCTGAATATATTTATGGCCCAAGAGTACTCGATCATGAACTTTCTATATACGCTTATTGACTTCTCCTGATGTTAAATCAGCAATAGAGTAATCCATATTTGACCTACTAAACAGATTTCTGGCCAAAGGGTCCTCGATCTTAAACATTCTATACATACTAATTGACTTCTGATATTACATATGCCAGACATTAGTATAGCATATTTCTGGTCCTAGAGTCCTAGATCATGATCTTTCTATAAATTGTCTTTGACTCCTACAGATGTTAAATCAGCAATAGAATAGTCCATATTTAACCTACTGAAATACATTTCTGGCCAAAGGGTACTCAAACTCAAATAGTATCTGTATACTAATTGTCTTCTAATGATGATAAATCAGCAGTAGTCCATATTTGAACTACTAAAGAGATGTCTGGCCAAAGAGTACGCAATCTTAAACATTCCATAAATACTAATTGACCCCTGATATTACATAAGAAAGACAGTAGTCAAAATTTGACCTTCTGAACATATTTATGGCCCAAGAGTCCTCGATCATGAACTTTCTATATACACTTATTGACTTCCACTGATGTTAAATCAGCAATAGAGTAAACCATATTTGACCTACTAAACAGATTTCTGGCCAAAGGGTCCTCAATCTTAAACATTCTATACATACTAATTGACTTCTGATATTACATATGCCAGACATTAGTATAGCATATTTCTGGTCCTAGAGTCCTAGATCATGATCTTTCTATAAATTGTCTTTGACTCCTACTGATGTTAAATCAGCAATAGAGTAAACCATATTTGACCTACTAAACAGATTTCTGGCCAAAGGGTCCTCGATCTTAAACATTCTATACATACTAATTAACTTCTAATATTACATAAGCCAGATATTAGTTCATTTTGACATTGAGAACATATTTCTAGCCCAAGAGTCCTAGACCATGATCTTTCTATAAATTGTCATTGGCTCCTTTTGATTTTATATCAGACTGGCAGCAGTCCATATTTGATGTTCTGAACATATTTATGGCCCAAGAGTCCTCTATCAAGAACATTCTATATGTACTCATTGACTTCTACTGATGTTAAATCAGCAATAGAGTAGTCAAGTTTTGATCTTCAGAACATATTTCTGGTCCAAGAGTCCTAGATCATGATTTTAATATAAATTGTCATTGACTCCTTTTGATGTTAAATCAGCCTGACAGTAGTCCATATTTGACCTTCTGAATATATTTATGGCCCAAGAGTACTCGATCATGAACTTTCTATATACGCTTATTGACTTCTCCTGATGTTAAATCAGCAATAGAGTAATCCATATTTGACCTACTAAACAGATTTCTGGCCAAAGGGTCCTCGATCTTAAACATTCTATACATACTAATTGACTTCTGATATTACATATGCCAGACATTAGTATAGCATATTTCTGGTCCTAGAGTCCTAGATCATGATCTTTCTATAAATTGTCTTTGACTCCTACAGATGTTAAATCAGCAATAGAATAGTCCATATTTAACCTACTGAAATACATTTCTGGCCAAAGGGTACTCAAACTCAAATAGTATCTGTATACTAATTGTCTTCTAATGATGATAAATCAGCAGTAGTCCATATTTGAACTACTAAAGAGATGTCTGGCCAAAGAGTACGCAATCTTAAACATTCCATAAATACTAATTGACCCCTGATATTACATAAGAAAGACAGTAGTCAAAATTTGACCTTCTGAACATATTTATGGCCCAAGAGTCCTCGATCATGAACTTTCTATATACACTTATTGACTTCCACTGATGTTAAATCAGCAATAGAGTAAACCATATTTGACCTACTAAACAGATTTCTGGCCAAAGGGTCCTCAGTCTTAAACATTCTATACATACTAATTGACTTCTGATATTACATATGCCAGACATTAGTATAGCATATTTCTGGTCCTAGAGTCCTAGATCATGATCTTTCTATAAATTGTCTTTGACTCCTACTGATGTTAAATCAGCAATAGAGTAAACCATATTTGACCTACTAAACAGATTTCTGGCCAAAGGGTCCTCGATCTTAAACATTCTATACATACTAATTGACTTCTGATATTACATATGCCAGACATTAATCCATTTTTACATTGAGAACATATTTCTGGCCAAAGAGTCATAGACCATGATCTTTCTATAAATTGTCATTGACTCTTTTTGATGTTAAATCAGCCTGATGCTAATCCAAATTTGACCATATAAACATATTTATGGCCCAAGAGTCCTTGATCATGAACTTTCTATACATTGTCATTGACTGCTTTTGATGTTAAAATCAACCTAACAGTAGTCCATATTTGACCTTCTGAACATATTTCTGGCCCAAGAGTCCACGATCATGAACTTTCTATGGATACTCATTGACTTCTACTGATGATAAATCAGCAATAGAGTAATCCATTTTTGATCTTCAGAACACATTTCTGCATCAAGAGCCCTAGACCATAATCTTTCTTATACATTGTCATAGACTTCTTCTGATCTTAAATCAGACTAGCAGTAGTCCATATTTGACATTCTGAACATATTTTTGGACCAAGGGTCCACAATCATGAACTTTCTATATATATATACTCTTTGACTTCTGTTGATGTTAAATCGGCAATTGATTAGTCCATATTTCACCAACTGAACAAATATTTGGACAAAGAGTCCCTGAACATTAACTTTTTATACATATTAATAGACTTTTTTGGAAGTTACCTTAGCCAGACAGTAGTCCAAATTTGACTGTCTGAACATATTTATGGCCCAAGAGTCCTCGATCATGAACTTTCTATATACACTTATTGACTTCTACTGATGTTAAATCAGCAATAGAGTAGTCAAGTTTTGATCTTCAGGACATATTTCTGGTCCAAGAGTCCTAGATCATGATTTTAATATAAATTGTCATTGACTCCTTTTGATGTTAAATCAGCCTGACAGTAGTCCATATTTGACCTTCTGAATATATTTATGGCCCAAGAGTACTCGATCATGAACTTTCTATATACGCTTATTGACTTCTCCTGATGTTAAATCGGCAATAGAGTAATCCATATTTGACCTACTAAACAGATTTCTGGCCAAAGGGTCCTCGATCTTAAACATTCTATACATACTAATTGACTTCTGATATTACATATGCCAGACATTAGTATAGCATATTTCTGGTCCTAGAGTCCTAGATCATGATCTTTCTATAAATTGTCTTTGACTCCTACAGATGTTAAATCAGCAATAGAATAGTCCATATTTAACCTACTGAAATACATTTCTGGCCAAAGGGTACTCAAACTCAAATAGTATCTGTATACTAATTGTCTTCTAATGATGATAAATCAGCAGTAGTCCATATTTGAACTACTAAAGAGATGTCTGGCCAAAGAGTACGCAATCTTAAACATTCCATAAATACTAATTGACCCCTGATATTACATAAGAAAGACAGTAGTCAAAATTTGACCTTCTGAACATATTTATGGCCCAAGAGTCCTCGATCATGAACTTTCTATATACACTTATTGACTTCCACTGATGTTAAATCAGCAATAGAGTAAACCATATTTGACCTACTAAACAGATTTCTGGCCAAAGGGTCCTCAATCTTAAACATTCTATACCTACTAATTGACTTCTGATATTACATATGCCAGACATTAGTATAGCATATTTCTGGTCCTAGAGTCCTAGATCATGATCTTTCTATAAATTGTCTTTGACTCCTACTGATGTTAAATCAGCAATAGAGTAAACCATATTTGACCTACTAAACAGATTTCTGGCCAAAGGGTCCTCGATCTTAAACATTCTATACATACTAATTGACTTCTGATATTACATATGCCAGACATTAATCCATTTTTACATTGAGAACATATTTCTGGCCAAAGAGTCATAGACCATGATCTTTCTATAAATTGTCATTGACTCTTTTTGATGTTAAATCAGCCTGATGCTAATCCAAATTTGACCATATAAACATATTTATGGCCCAAGAGTCCTTGATCATGAACTTTCTATACATTGTCATTGACTGCTTTTGATGTTAAAATCAACCTAACAGTAGTCCATATTTGACCTTCTGAACATATTTCTGGCCCAAGAGTCCATGATCATGAACTTTCTATGGATACTCATTGACTTCTACTGATGATAAATCAGCAATAGAGTAATCCATTTTTGATCTTTAGAACACATTTCTGCATCAAGAGCCCTAGACCATAATCTTTCTTATACATTGTCATAGACTTCTTCTGATCTTAAATCAGACTAGCAGTAGTCCATATTTGACATTCTGAACATATTTTTGGACCAAGGGTCCACAATCATGAACTTTCTATATATATATATATACTCTTTGACTTCTGTTGATGTTAAATCGGCAATTGATTAGTCCATATTTCACCAACTGAACAAATATTTGGACAAAGAGTCCCTGAACATTAACTTTTTATACATATTAATAGACTTTTTTGGAAGTTACCTTAGCCAGACAGTAGTCCAAATTTGACCGTCTGAACATATTTATGGCCCAAGAGTCCTCGATCATGAACTTTCTATATACACTTATTGACTTCTCCTGATGTTAAATCAGCAATAGAGTAATCCATATTTGACCTACTAAACAGATTTCTGGCCAAAGGGTCCTCGATCTTAAACATTCTATACATACTAATTGACTTCTGATATTACATATGCCAGACATTAATCCATTTTTACATTGAGAACATATTTCTGGCCAAAGAGTCATAGACCATGATCTTTCTATAAATTGTCTTTGACTCCTACAGATGTTAAATCAGCAATAGAATAGTCCATATTTAACCTACTGAAATACATTTCTGGCCAAAGGGTACTCAAACTCAAATAGTATCTGTATACTAATTGTCTTCTAATGATGATAAATCAGCAGTAGTCCATATTTGAACTACTAAAGAGATGTCTGGCCAAAGAGTACGCAATCTTAAACATTCCATAAATACTAATTGACCCCTGATATTACATAAGAAAGACAGTAGTCAAAATTTGACCTTCTGAACATATTTATGGCCCAAGAGTCCTCGATCATGAACTTTCTATATACACTTATTGACTTCCACTGATGTTAAATCAGCAATAGAGTAAACCATATTTGACCTACTAAACAGATTTCTGGCCAAAGGGTCCTCGATCTTAAACATTCTATACATACTAATTAACTTCTAATATTACATAAGCCAGATATTAGTTCATTTTGACATTGAGAACATATTTCTAGCCCAAGAGTCCTAGACCATGATCTTTCTATAAATTGTCATTGGCTCCTTTTGATTTTATATCAGACTGGCAGCAGTCCATATTTGACGTTCTGAACATATTTATGGCCCAAGAGTCCTCTATCAAGAACATTCTATATGTACTCATTGACTTCTACTGATGTTAAATCAGCAATAGAGTAGTCAAGTTTTGATCTTCAGAACATATTTCTGGTCCAAGAGTCCTAGATCATGATTTTAATATAAATTGTCATTGACTCCTTTTGATGTTAAATCAGCCTGACAGTAGTCCATATTTGACCTTCTGAATATATTTATGGCCCAAGAGTACTCGATCATGAACTTTCTATATACGCTTATTGACTTCTCCTGATGTTAAATCAGCAATAGAGTAATCCATATTTGACCTACTAAACAGATTTCTGGCCAAAGGGTCCTCGATCTTAAACATTCTATACATACTAATTGACTTCTGATATTACATATGCCAGACATTAGTATAGCATATTTCTGGTCCTAGAGTCCTAGATCATGATCTTTCTATAAATTGTCTTTGACTCCTACAGATGTTAAATCAGCAATAGAATAGTCCATATTTAACCTACTGAAATACATTTCTGGCCAAAGGGTACTCAAACTCAAATAGTATCTGTATACTAATTGTCTTCTAATGATGATAAATCAGCAGTAGTCCATATTTGAACTACTAAAGAGATGTCTGGCCAAAGAGTACGCAATCTTAAACATTCCATAAATACTAATTGACCCCTGATATTACATAAGAAAGACAGTAGTCAAAATTTGACCTTCTGAACATATTTATGGCCCAAGAGTCCTCGATCATGAACTTTCTATATACACTTATTGACTTCCACTGATGTTAAATCAGCAATAGAGTAAACCATATTTGACCTACTAAACAGATTTCTGGCCAAAGGGTCCTCAGTCTTAAACATTCTATACATACTAATTGACTTCTGATATTACATATGCCAGACATTAGTATAGCATATTTCTGGTCCTAGAGTCCTAGATCATGATCTTTCTATAAATTGTCTTTGACTCCTACTGATGTTAAATCAGCAATAGAGTAAACCATATTTGACCTACTAAACAGATTTCTGGCCAAAGGGTCCTCGATCTTAAACATTCTATACATACTAATTGACTTCTGATATTACATATGCCAGACATTAATCCATTTTTACATTGAGAACATATTTCTGGCCAAAGAGTCATAGACCATGATCTTTCTATAAATTGTCATTGACTCTTTTTGATGTTAAATCAGCCTGATGCTAATCCAAATTTGACCATATAAACATATTTATGGCCCAAGAGTCCTTGATCATGAACTTTCTATACATTGTCATTGACTGCTTTTGATGTTAAAATCAACCTAACAGTAGTCCATATTTGACCTTCTGAACATATTTCTGGCCCAAGAGTCCACGATCATGAACTTTCTATGGATACTCATTGACTTCTACTGATGATAAATCAGCAATAGAGTAATCCATTTTTGATCTTCAGAACACATTTCTGCATCAAGAGCCCTAGACCATAATCTTTCTTATACATTGTCATAGACTTCTTCTGATCTTAAATCAGACTAGCAGTAGTCCATATTTGACATTCTGAACATATTTTTGGACCAAGGGTCCACAATCATGAACTTTCTATATATATATACTCTTTGACTTCTGTTGATGTTAAATCGGCAATTGATTAGTCCATATTTCACCAACTGAACAAATATTTGGACAAAGAGTCCCTGAACATTAACTTTTTATACATATTAATAGACTTTTTTGGAAGTTACCTTAGCCAGACAGTAGTCCAAATTTGACTGTCTGAACATATTTATGGCCCAAGAGTCCTCGATCATGAACTTTCTATATACACTTATTGACTTCTACTGATGTTAAATCAGCAATAGAGTAGTCAAGTTTTGATCTTCAGGACATATTTCTGGTCCAAGAGTCCTAGATCATGATTTTAATATAAATTGTCATTGACTCCTTTTGATGTTAAATCAGCCTGACAGTAGTCCATATTTGACCTTCTGAATATATTTATGGCCCAAGAGTACTCGATCATGAACTTTCTATATACGCTTATTGACTTCTCCTGATGTTAAATCAGCAATAGAGTAATCCATATTTGACCTACTAAACAGATTTCTGGCCAAAGGGTCCTCGATCTTAAACATTCTATACATACTAATTGACTTCTGATATTACATATGCCAGACATTAGTATAGCATATTTCTGGTCCTAGAGTCCTAGATCATGATCTTTCTATAAATTGTCTTTGACTCCTACAGATGTTAAATCAGCAATAGAATAGTCCATATTTAACCTACTGAAATACATTTCTGGCCAAAGGGTACTCAAACTCAAATAGTATCTGTATACTAATTGTCTTCTAATGATGATAAATCAGCAGTAGTCCATATTTGAACTACTAAAGAGATGTCTGGCCAAAGAGTACGCAATCTTAAACATTCCATAAATACTAATTGACCCCTGATATTACATAAGAAAGACAGTAGTCAAAATTTGACCTTCTGAACATATTTATGGCCCAAGAGTCCTCGATCATGAACTTTCTATATACACTTATTGACTTCCACTGATGTTAAATCAGCAATAGAGTAAACCATATTTGACCTACTAAACAGATTTCTGGCCAAAGGGTCCTCAATCTTAAACATTCTATACCTACTAATTGACTTCTGATATTACATATGCCAGACATTAGTATAGCATATTTCTGGTCCTAGAGTCCTAGATCATGATCTTTCTATAAATTGTCTTTGACTCCTACTGATGTTAAATCAGCAATAGAGTAAACCATATTTGACCTACTAAACAGATTTCTGGCCAAAGGGTCCTCGATCTTAAACATTCTATACATACTAATTGACTTCTGATATTACATATGCCAGACATTAATCCATTTTTACATTGAGAACATATTTCTGGCCAAAGAGTCATAGACCATGATCTTTCTATAAATTGTCATTGACTCTTTTTGATGTTAAATCAGCCTGATGCTAATCCAAATTTGACCATATAAACATATTTATGGCCCAAGAGTCCTTGATCATGAACTTTCTATACATTGTCATTGACTGCTTTTGATGTTAAAATCAACCTAACAGTAGTCCATATTTGACCTTCTGAACATATTTCTGGCCCAAGAGTCCATGATCATGAACTTTCTATGGATACTCATTGACTTCTACTGATGATAAATCAGCAATAGAGTAATCCATTTTTGATCTTTAGAACACATTTCTGCATCAAGAGCCCTAGACCATAATCTTTCTTATACATTGTCATAGACTTCTTCTGATCTTAAATCAGACTAGCAGTAGTCCATATTTGACATTCTGAACATATTTTTGGACCAAGGGTCCACAATCATGAACTTTCTATATATATATATACTCTTTGACTTCTGTTGATGTTAAATCGGCAATTGATTAGTCCATATTTCACCAACTGAACAAATATTTGGACAAAGAGTCCCTGAACATTAACTTTTTATACATATTAATAGACTTTTTTGGAAGTTACCTTAGCCAGACAGTAGTCCAAATTTGACCGTCTGAACATATTTATGGCCCAAGAGTCCTCGATCATGAACTTTCTATATACACTTATTGACTTCTCCTGATGTTAAATCAGCAATAGAGTAATCCATATTTGACCTACTAAACAGATTTCTGGCCAAAGGGTCCTCGATCTTAAACATTCTATACATACTAATTGACTTCTGATATTACATATGCCAGACATTAATCCATTTTTACATTGAGAACATATTTCTGGCCAAAGAGTCATAGACCATGATCTTTCTATAAATTGTCTTTGACTCCTACAGATGTTAAATCAGCAATAGAATAGTCCATATTTAACCTACTGAAATACATTTCTGGCCAAAGGGTACTCAAACTCAAATAGTATCTGTATACTAATTGTCTTCTAATGATGATAAATCAGCAGTAGTCCATATTTGAACTACTAAAGAGATGTCTGGCCAAAGAGTACGCAATCTTAAACATTCCATAAATACTAATTGACCCCTGATATTACATAAGAAAGACAGTAGTCAAAATTTGACCTTCTGAACATATTTATGGCCCAAGAGTCCTCGATCATGAACTTTCTATATACACTTATTGACTTCCACTGATGTTAAATCAGCAATAGAGTAAACCATATTTGACCTACTAAACAGATTTCTGGCCAAAGGGTCCTCGATCTTAAACATTCTATACATACTAATTAACTTCTAATATTACATAAGCCAGATATTAGTTCATTTTGACATTGAGAACATATTTCTAGCCCAAGAGTCCTAGACCATGATCTTTCTATAAATTGTCATTGGCTCCTTTTGATTTTATATCAGACTGGCAGCAGTCCATATTTGACGTTCTGAACATATTTATGGCCCAAGAGTCCTCTATCAAGAACATTCTATATGTACTCATTGACTTCTACTGATGTTAAATCAGCAATAGAGTAGTCAAGTTTTGATCTTCAGAACATATTTCTGGTCCAAGAGTCCTAGATCATGATTTTAATATAAATTGTCATTGACTCCTTTTGATGTTAAATCAGCCTGACAGTAGTCCATATTTGACCTTCTGAATATATTTATGGCCCAAGAGTACTCGATCATGAACTTTCTATATACGCTTATTGACTTCTCCTGATGTTAAATCAGCAATAGAGTAATCCATATTTGACCTACTAAACAGATTTCTGGCCAAAGGGTCCTCGATCTTAAACATTCTATACATACTAATTGACTTCTGATATTACATATGCCAGACATTAGTATAGCATATTTCTGGTCCTAGAGTCCTAGATCATGATCTTTCTATAAATTGTCTTTGACTCCTACAGATGTTAAATCAGCAATAGAATAGTCCATATTTAACCTACTGAAATACATTTCTGGCCAAAGGGTACTCAAACTCAAATAGTATCTGTATACTAATTGTCTTCTAATGATGATAAATCAGCAGTAGTCCATATTTGAACTACTAAAGAGATGTCTGGCCAAAGAGTACGCAATCTTAAACATTCCATAAATACTAATTGACCCCTGATATTACATAAGAAAGACAGTAGTCAAAATTTGACCTTCTGAACATATTTATGGCCCAAGAGTCCTCGATCATGAACTTTCTATATACACTTATTGACTTCCACTGATGTTAAATCAGCAATAGAGTAAACCATATTTGACCTACTAAACAGATTTCTGGCCAAAGGGTCCTCAGTCTTAAACATTCTATACATACTAATTGACTTCTGATATTACATATGCCAGACATTAGTATAGCATATTTCTGGTCCTAGAGTCCTAGATCATGATCTTTCTATAAATTGTCTTTGACTCCTACTGATGTTAAATCAGCAATAGAGTAAACCATATTTGACCTACTAAACAGATTTCTGGCCAAAGGGTCCTCGATCTTAAACATTCTATACATACTAATTGACTTCTGATATTACATATGCCAGACATTAATCCATTTTTACATTGAGAACATATTTCTGGCCAAAGAGTCATAGACCATGATCTTTCTATAAATTGTCATTGACTCTTTTTGATGTTAAATCAGCCTGATGCTAATCCAAATTTGACCATATAAACATATTTATGGCCCAAGAGTCCTTGATCATGAACTTTCTATACATTGTCATTGACTGCTTTTGATGTTAAAATCAACCTAACAGTAGTCCATATTTGACCTTCTGAACATATTTCTGGCCCAAGAGTCCACGATCATGAACTTTCTATGGATACTCATTGACTTCTACTGATGATAAATCAGCAATAGAGTAATCCATTTTTGATCTTCAGAACACATTTCTGCATCAAGAGCCCTAGACCATAATCTTTCTTATACATTGTCATAGACTTCTTCTGATCTTAAATCAGACTAGCAGTAGTCCATATTTGACATTCTGAACATATTTTTGGACCAAGGGTCCACAATCATGAACTTTCTATATATATATACTCTTTGACTTCTGTTGATGTTAAATCGGCAATTGATTAGTCCATATTTCACCAACTGAACAAATATTTGGACAAAGAGTCCCTGAACATTAACTTTTTATACATATTAATAGACTTTTTTGGAAGTTACCTTAGCCAGACAGTAGTCCAAATTTGACTGTCTGAACATATTTATGGCCCAAGAGTCCTCGATCATGAACTTTCTATATACACTTATTGACTTCTACTGATGTTAAATCAGCAATAGAGTAGTCAAGTTTTGATCTTCAGGACATATTTCTGGTCCAAGAGTCCTAGATCATGATTTTAATATAAATTGTCATTGACTCCTTTTGATGTTAAATCAGCCTGACAGTAGTCCATATTTGACCTTCTGAATATATTTATGGCCCAAGAGTACTCGATCATGAACTTTCTATATACGCTTATTGACTTCTCCTGATGTTAAATCAGCAATAGAGTAATCCATATTTGACCTACTAAACAGATTTCTGGCCAAAGGGTCCTCGATCTTAAACATTCTATACATACTAATTGACTTCTGATATTACATATGCCAGACATTAGTATAGCATATTTCTGGTCCTAGAGTCCTAGATCATGATCTTTCTATAAATTGTCTTTGACTCCTACAGATGTTAAATCAGCAATAGAATAGTCCATATTTAACCTACTGAAATACATTTCTGGCCAAAGGGTACTCAAACTCAAATAGTATCTGTATACTAATTGTCTTCTAATGATGATAAATCAGCAGTAGTCCATATTTGAACTACTAAAGAGATGTCTGGCCAAAGAGTACGCAATCTTAAACATTCCATAAATACTAATTGACCCCTGATATTACATAAGAAAGACAGTAGTCAAAATTTGACCTTCTGAACATATTTATGGCCCAAGAGTCCTCGATCATGAACTTTCTATATACACTTATTGACTTCCACTGATGTTAAATCAGCAATAGAGTAAACCATATTTGACCTACTAAACAGATTTCTGGCCAAAGGGTCCTCAATCTTAAACATTCTATACCTACTAATTGACTTCTGATATTACATATGCCAGACATTAGTATAGCATATTTCTGGTCCTAGAGTCCTAGATCATGATCTTTCTATAAATTGTCTTTGACTCCTACTGATGTTAAATCAGCAATAGAGTAAACCATATTTGACCTACTAAACAGATTTCTGGCCAAAGGGTCCTCGATCTTAAACATTCTATACATACTAATTGACTTCTGATATTACATATGCCAGACATTAATCCATTTTTACATTGAGAACATATTTCTGGCCAAAGAGTCATAGACCATGATCTTTCTATAAATTGTCATTGACTCTTTTTGATGTTAAATCAGCCTGATGCTAATCCAAATTTGACCATATAAACATATTTATGGCCCAAGAGTCCTTGATCATGAACTTTCTATACATTGTCATTGACTGCTTTTGATGTTAAAATCAACCTAACAGTAGTCCATATTTGACCTTCTGAACATATTTCTGGCCCAAGAGTCCATGATCATGAACTTTCTATGGATACTCATTGACTTCTACTGATGATAAATCAGCAATAGAGTAATCCATTTTTGATCTTTAGAACACATTTCTGCATCAAGAGCCCTAGACCATAATCTTTCTTATACATTGTCATAGACTTCTTCTGATCTTAAATCAGACTAGCAGTAGTCCATATTTGACATTCTGAACATATTTTTGGACCAAGGGTCCACAATCATGAACTTTCTATATATATACTCTTTGACTTCTGTTGATGTTAAATCGGCAATTGATTAGTCCATATTTCACCAACTGAACAAATATTTGGACAAAGAGTCCCTGAACATTAACTTTTTATACATATTAATAGACTTTTTTGGAAGTTACCTTAGCCAGACAGTAGTCCAAATTTGACCGTCTGAACATATTTATGGCCCAAGAGTCCTCGATCATGAACTTTCTATATACACTTATTGACTTCTCCTGATGTTAAATCAGCAATAGAGTAATCAATATTTGACCTACTAAACAGATTTCTGGCCAAAGGGTCCTCGATCTTAAACATTCTATACATACTAATTGACTTCTGATATTACATATGCCAGACATTAATCCATTTTTACATTGAGAACATATTTCTGGCCAAAGAGTCATAGACCATGATCTTTCTATAAATTGTCTTTGACTCCTACAGATGTTAAATCAGCAATAGAATAGTCCATATTTAACCTACTGAAATACATTTCTGGCCAAAGGGTACTCAAACTCAAATAGTATCTGTATACTAATTGTCTTCTAATGATGATAAATCAGCAGTAGTCCATATTTGAACTACTAAAGAGATGTCTGGCCAAAGAGTACGCAATCTTAAACATTCCATAAATACTAATTGACCCCTGATATTACATAAGAAAGACAGTAGTCAAAATTTGACCTTCTGAACATATTTATGGCCCAAGAGTCCTCGATCATGAACTTTCTATATACACTTATTGACTTCCACTGATGTTAAATCAGCAATAGAGTAAACCATATTTGACCTACTAAACAGATTTCTGGCCAAAGGGTCCTCGATCTTAAACATTCTATACATACTAATTAACTTCTAATATTACATAAGCCAGATATTAGTTCATTTTGACATTGAGAACATATTTCTAGCCCAAGAGTCCTAGACCATGATCTTTCTATAAATTGTCATTGGCTCCTTTTGATTTTATATCAGACTGGCAGCAGTCCATATTTGACGTTCTGAACATATTTATGGCCCAAGAGTCCTCTATCAAGAACATTCTATATGTACTCATTGACTTCTACTGATGTTAAATCAGCAATAGAGTAGTCAAGTTTTGATCTTCAGAACATATTTCTGGTCCAAGAGTCCTAGATCATGATTTTAATATAAATTGTCATTGACTCCTTTTGATGTTAAATCAGCCTGACAGTAGTCCATATTTGACCTTCTGAATATATTTATGGCCCAAGAGTACTCGATCATGAACTTTCTATATACGCTTATTGACTTCTCCTGATGTTAAATCAGCAATAGAGTAATCCATATTTGACCTACTAAACAGATTTCTGGCCAAAGGGTCCTCGATCTTAAACATTCTATACATACTAATTGACTTCTGATATTACATATGCCAGACATTAGTATAGCATATTTCTGGTCCTAGAGTCCTAGATCATGATCTTTCTATAAATTGTCTTTGACTCCTACAGATGTTAAATCAGCAATAGAATAGTCCATATTTAACCTACTGAAATACATTTCTGGCCAAAGGGTACTCAAACTCAAATAGTATCTGTATGCTAATTGTCTTCTAATGATGATAAATCAGCAGTAGTCCATATTTGAACTACTAAAGAGATGTCTGGCCAAAGAGTACGCAATCTTAAACATTCCATAAATACTAATTGACCCCTGATATTACATAAGAAAGACAGTAGTCAAAATTTGACCTTCTGAACATATTTATGGCCCAAGAGTCCTCGATCATGAACTTTCTATATACACTTATTGACTTCCACTGATGTTAAATCAGCAATAGAGTAAACCATATTTGACCTACTAAACAGATTTCTGGCCAAAGGGTCCTCAATCTTAAACATTCTATACCTACTAATTGACTTCTGATATTACATATGCCAGACATTAGTATAGCATATTTCTGGTCCTAGAGTCCTAGATCATGATCTTTCTATAAATTGTCTTTGACTCCTACTGATGTTAAATCAGCAATAGAGTAAACCATATTTGACCTACTAAACAGATTTCTGGCCAAAGGGTCCTCGATCTTAAACATTCTATACATACTAATTGACTTCTGATATTACATATGCCAGACATTAATCCATTTTTACATTGAGAACATATTTCTGGCCAAAGAGTCATAGACCATGATCTTTCTATAAATTGTCATTGACTCTTTTTGATGTTAAATCAGCCTGATGCTAATCCAAATTTGACCATATAAACATATATATGGCCCAAGAGTCCTTGATCATGAACTTTCTATACATTGTCATTGACTGCTTTTGATGTTAAAATCAACCTAACAGTAGTCCATATTTGACCTTCTGAACATATTTCTGGCCCAAGAGTCCACCATCATGAACTTTCTATGGATACTCATTGACTTCTACTGATGATAAATCAGCAATAGAGTAGTCCATTTTTGATCTTCAGAACACATTTCTGCATCAAGAGCCCTAGACCATAATCTTTCTTATACATTGTCATAGACTTCTTCTGATCTTAAATTAGACTAGCAGTAGTCCATATTTGACATTCTGAACATATTTTTGGACCAAGGGTCCACAATCATGAACTTTCTATATATATATATACTCTTTGACTTCTGTTGATGTTAAATCGGCAATTGATTAGTCCATATTTCACCAACTGAACAAATATTTGGACAAAGAGTCCCTGAACATTAACTTTTTATACATATTAATAGACTTTTTTGGAAGTTACCTTAGCCAGACAGTAGTCCAAATTTGACCGTCTGAACATATTTATGGCCCAAGAGTCCTCGATCATGAACTTTCTATATACACTTATTGACTTCTACTGATGTTAAATCAGCAATAGAGTAGTCAAGTTTTGATCTTCAGAACATATTTCTGGTCCAAGAGTCCTAGATCATGATTTTAATATAAATTGTCATTGACTCCTTTTGATGTTAAATCAGCCTGACAGTAGTCCATATTTGACCTTCTGAATATATTTATGGCCCAAGAGTACTCGATCATGAACTTTCTATATACGCTTATTGACTTCTCCTGATGTTAAATCAGCAACAGAGTAATCCATATTTGACCTGCTAAACAGATTTCTGGCCAAAGGGTCCTCGATCTTAAACATTCTATACATACTAATTAACTTCTAATATTACATAAGCCAGATATTAGTTCATTTTGACATTGAGAACATATTTCTGGCCCAAGAATCCTAGATCATGATCTTTCTATAAATTGTCATTGAATCTTTTTGATGTTAAATCAGCCTGACAGTATTTCATTTTTGATCTTCAGAACACATTTCTGCACCAAGATTCCTTGATCATTATCTTTCTGTTACATTATCATAGACTCCATATGCTGTTAAATCAGACCATTTTGACATTGAGAACATATTTCTGGTCCAAGAGTCCTAGATCAAGATCTTTCTATAAATTGACTTTGACTCCTTTTGATGTTAAATCAGACTGGCAGTAGTCCATATCTGACGTTCTGAACATGTTTATGGCCCAAGAGTCCACGATCATGAATTTTCTATATGTACTCATTGAAGTCTACGAATGTTAAATCAGCAATAGAGTAGTCCATTTTTTAGCTTCAGAACATATTTCTGCACCAAGAGTCCTAGATCATGACCTTTCTATACAATTTCATAAACTCCTTTTAAATGTTAAATCAGACTGGCAGCAGTGCATATTTGATGTTTTGAACATATTTATGGCCCAAGAGTCTTCAATCAGGAACTTTCTATATATAGTCTTTGACTTCTGCTGATGTTAAATCAGCAACAGAGTAGTCCATATTTGACCTACAAAACAGATTTCTGGCCAAAGGGTACTCGATCTTAAACATTCTATACATAATAATTGACTTCTGATATTAATAAGACAGACATTAGTCCATTTTGACATTGAGAACATATTTCTAGCCCAAGAGTCCTAGACCATGATCTTTCTATAAATTGTCATTGGCTCCTTTTGATTTTATATCAGACTGGCAGCAGTCCATATTTGACGTTCTGAACATATTTATGGCCCAAGAGTCCTCTATCAAGAACATTCTATATGTACTCATTAACTTCTACTGATGTTAAATCAGCAATAGAGTAGTCAAGTTTTGATCTTCAGAACATATTTCTGGTCCAAGAGTCCTAGATCATGATTTTAATATAAATTGTCATTGACTCCTTTTGATGTTAAATCAGCCTGACAGTAGTCCATATTTGACCTTCTGAATATATTTATGGCCCAAGAGTACTCGATCATGAACTTTCTATATACGCTTATTGACTTCTCCTGATGTTAAATCAGCAATAGAGTAATCCATATTTGACCTACTAAACAGATTTCTGGCCAAAGGGTCCTCGATCTTAAACATTCTATACATACTAATTGACTTCTGATATTACATATGCCAGACATTAGTATAGCATATTTCTGGTCCTAGAGTCCTAGATCATGATCTTTCTATAAATTGTCTTTGACTCCTACAGATGTTAAATCAGCAATAGAATAGTCCATATTTAACCTACTGAAATACATTTCTGGCCAAAGGGTACTCAAACTCAAATAGTATCTGTATACTAATTGTCTTCTAATGATGATAAATCAGCAGTAGTCCATATTTGAACTACTAAAGAGATGTCTGGCCAAAGAGTACGCAATCTTAAACATTCCATAAATACTAATTGACCCCTGATATTACATAAGAAAGACAGTAGTCAAAATTTGACCTTCTGAACATATTTATGGCCCAAGAGTCCTCGATCATGAACTTTCTATATACACTTATTGACTTCCACTGATGTTAAATCAGCAATAGAGTAAACCATATTTGACCTACTAAACAGATTTCTGGCCAAAGGGTCCTCAGTCTTAAACATTCTATACATACTAATTGACTTCTGATATTACATATGCCAGACATTAGTATAGCATATTTCTGGTCCTAGAGTCCTAGATCATGATCTTTCTATAAATTGTCTTTGACTCCTACTGATGTTAAATCAGCAATAGAGTAAACCATATTTGACCTACTAAACAGATTTCTGGCCAAAGGGTCCTCGATCTTAAACATTCTATACATACTAATTGACTTCTGATATTACATATGCCAGACATTAATCCATTTTTACATTGAGAACATATTTCTGGCCAAAGAGTCATAGACCATGATCTTTCTATAAATTGTCATTGACTCTTTTTGATGTTAAATCAGCCTGATGCTAATCCAAATTTGACCATATAAACATATTTATGGCCCAAGAGTCCTTGATCATGAACTTTCTATACATTGTCATTGACTGCTTTTGATGTTAAAATCAACCTAACAGTAGTCCATATTTGACCTTCTGAACATATTTCTGGCCCAAGAGTCCACGATCATGAACTTTCTATGGATACTCATTGACTTCTACTGATGATAAATCAGCAATAGAGTAATCCATTTTTGATCTTCAGAACACATTTCTGCATCAAGAGCCCTAGACCATAATCTTTCTTATACATTGTCATAGACTTCTTCTGATCTTAAATCAGACTAGCAGTAGTCCATATTTGACATTCTGAACATATTTTTGGACCAAGGGTCCACAATCATGAACTTTCTATATATATATACTCTTTGACTTCTGTTGATGTTAAATCGGCAATTGATTAGTCCATATTTCACCAACTGAACAAATATTTGGACAAAGAGTCCCTGAACATTAACTTTTTATACATATTAATAGACTTTTTTGGAAGTTACCTTAGCCAGACAGTAGTCCAAATTTGACTGTCTGAACATATTTATGGCCCAAGAGTCCTCGATCATGAACTTTCTATATACACTTATTGACTTCTACTGATGTTAAATCAGCAATAGAGTAGTCAAGTTTTGATCTTCAGGACATATTTCTGGTCCAAGAGTCCTAGATCATGATTTTAATATAAATTGTCATTGACTCCTTTTGATGTTAAATCAGCCTGACAGTAGTCCATATTTGACCTTCTGAATATATTTATGGCCCAAGAGTACTCGATCATGAACTTTCTATATACGCTTATTGACTTCTCCTGATGTTAAATCAGCAATAGAGTAATCCATATTTGACCTACTAAACAGATTTCTGGCCAAAGGGTCCTCGATCTTAAACATTCTATACATACTAATTGACTTCTGATATTACATATGCCAGACATTAGTATAGCATATTTCTGGTCCTAGAGTCCTAGATCATGATCTTTCTATAAATTGTCTTTGACTCCTACAGATGTTAAATCAGCAATAGAATAGTCCATATTTAACCTACTGAAATACATTTCTGGCCAAAGGGTACTCAAACTCAAATAGTATCTGTATACTAATTGTCTTCTAATGATGATAAATCAGCAGTAGTCCATATTTGAACTACTAAAGAGATGTCTGGCCAAAGAGTACGCAATCTTAAACATTCCATAAATACTAATTGACCCCTGATATTACATAAGAAAGACAGTAGTCAAAATTTGACCTTCTGAACATATTTATGGCCCAAGAGTCCTCGATCATGAACTTTCTATATACACTTATTGACTTCCACTGATGTTAAATCAGCAATAGAGTAAACCATATTTGACCTACTAAACAGATTTCTGGCCAAAGGGTCCTCAATCTTAAACATTCTATACCTACTAATTGACTTCTGATATTACATATGCCAGACATTAGTATAGCATATTTCTGGTCCTAGAGTCCTAGATCATGATCTTTCTATAAATTGTCTTTGACTCCTACTGATGTTAAATCAGCAATAGAGTAAACCATATTTGACCTACTAAACAGATTTCTGGCCAAAGGGTCCTCGATCTTAAACATTCTATACATACTAATTGACTTCTGATATTACATATGCCAGACATTAATCCATTTTTACATTGAGAACATATTTCTGGCCAAAGAGTCATAGACCATGATCTTTCTATAAATTGTCATTGACTCTTTTTGATGTTAAATCAGCCTGATGCTAATCCAAATTTGACCATATAAACATATTTATGGCCCAAGAGTCCTTGATCATGAACTTTCTATACATTGTCATTGACTGCTTTTGATGTTAAAATCAACCTAACAGTAGTCCATATTTGACCTTCTGAACATATTTCTGGCCCAAGAGTCCATGATCATGAACTTTCTATGGATACTCATTGACTTCTACTGATGATAAATCAGCAATAGAGTAATCCATTTTTGATCTTTAGAACACATTTCTGCATCAAGAGCCCTAGACCATAATCTTTCTTATACATTGTCATAGACTTCTTCTGATCTTAAATCAGACTAGCAGTAGTCCATATTTGACATTCTGAACATATTTTTGGACCAAGGGTCCACAATCATGAACTTTCTATATATATATACTCTTTGACTTCTGTTGATGTTAAATCGGCAATTGATTAGTCCATATTTCACCAACTGAACAAATATTTGGACAAAGAGTCCCTGAACATTAACTTTTTATACATATTAATAGACTTTTTTGGAAGTTACCTTAGCCAGACAGTAGTCCAAATTTGACCGTCTGAACATATTTATAGCCCAAGAGTCCTCGATCATGAACTTTCTATATACACTTATTGACTTCTCCTGATGTTAAATCAGCAATAGAGTAATCCATATTTGACCTACTAAACAGATTTCTGGCCAAAGGGTCCTCGATCTTAAACATTCTATACATACTAATTGACTTCTGATATTACATATGCCAGACATTAATCCATTTTTACATTGAGAACATATTTCTGGCCAAAGAGTCATAGACCATGATCTTTCTATAAATTGTCTTTGACTCCTACAGATGTTAAATCAGCAATAGAATAGTCCATATTTAACCTACTGAAATACATTTCTGGCCAAAGGGTACTCAAACTCAAATAGTATCTGTATACTAATTGTCTTCTAATGATGATAAATCAGCAGTAGTCCATATTTGAACTACTAAAGAGATGTCTGGCCAAAGAGTACGCAATCTTAAACATTCCATAAATACTAATTGACCCCTGATATTACATAAGAAAGACAGTAGTCAAAATTTGACCTTCTGAACATATTTATGGCCCAAGAGTCCTCGATCATGAACTTTCTATATACACTTATTGACTTCCACTGATGTTAAATCAGCAATAGAGTAAACCATATTTGACCTACTAAACAGATTTCTGGCCAAAGGGTCCTCAATCTTAAACATTCTATACATACTAATTAACTTCTAATATTACATAAGCCAGATATTAGTTCATTTTGACATTGAGAACATATTTCTAGCCCAAGAGTCCTAGACCATGATCTTTCTATAAATTGTCATTGGCTCCTTTTGATTTTATATCAGACTGGCAGCAGTCCATATTTGACGTTCTGAACATATTTATGGCCCAAGAGTCCTCTATCAAGAACATTCTATATGTACTCATTGACTTCTACTGATGTTAAATCAGCAATAGAGTAGTCAAGTTTTGATCTTCAGAACATATTTCTGGTCCAAGAGTCCTAGATCATGATTTTAATATAAATTGTCATTGACTCCTTTTGATGTTAAATCAGCCTGACAGTAGTCCATATTTGACCTTCTGAATATATTTATGGCCCAAGAGTACTCGATCATGAACTTTCTATATACGCTTATTGACTTCTCCTGATGTTAAATCAGCAATAGAGTAATCCATATTTGACCTACTAAACAGATTTCTGGCCAAAGGGTCCTCGATCTTAAACATTCTATACATACTAATTGACTTCTGATATTACATATGCCAGACATTAGTATAGCATATTTCTGGTCCTAGAGTCCTAGATCATGATCTTTCTATAAATTGTCTTTGACTCCTACAGATGTTAAATCAGCAATAGAATAGTCCATATTTAACCTACTGAAATACATTTCTGGCCAAAGGGTACTCAAACTCAAATAGTATCTGTATACTAATTGTCTTCTAATGATGATAAATCAGCAGTAGTCCATATTTGAACTACTAAAGAGATGTCTGGCCAAAGAGTACGCAATCTTAAACATTCCATAAATACTAATTGACCCCTGATATTACATAAGAAAGACAGTAGTCAAAATTTGACCTTCTGAACATATTTATGGCCCAAGAGTCCTCGATCATGAACTTTCTATATACACTTATTGACTTCCACTGATGTTAAATCAGCAATAGAGTAAACCATATTTGACCTACTAAACAGATTTCTGGCCAAAGGGTCCTCAATCTTAAACATTCTATACATACTAATTGACTTCTGATATTACATATGCCAGACATTAGTATAGCATATTTCTGGTCCTAGAGTCCTAGATCATGATCTTTCTATAAATTGTCTTTGACTCCTACTGATGTTAAATCAGCAATAGAGTAAACCATATTTGACCTACTAAACAGATTTCTGGCCAAAGGGTCCTCGATCTTAAACATTCTATACATACTAATTGACTTCTGATATTACATATGCCAGACATTAATCCATTTTTACATTGAGAACATATTTCTGGCCAAAGAGTCATAGACCATGATCTTTCTATAAATTGTCATTGACTCTTTTTGATGTTAAATCAGCCTGATGCTAATCCAAATTTGACCATATAAACATATTTATGGCCCAAGAGTCCTTGATCATGAACTTTCTATACATTGTCATTGACTGCTTTTGATGTTAAAATCAACCTAACAGTAGTCCATATTTGACCTTCTGAACATATTTCTGGCCCAAGAGTCCACGATCATGAACTTTCTATGGATACTCATTGACTTCTACTGATGATAAATCAGCAATAGAGTAATCCATTTTTGATCTTCAGAACACATTTCTGCATCAAGAGCCCTAGACCATAATCTTTCTTATACATTGTCATAGACTTCTTCTGATCTTAAATCAGACTAGCAGTAGTCCATATTTGACATTCTGAACATATTTTTGGACCAAGGGTCCACAATCATGAACTTTCTATATATATATACTCTTTGACTTCTGTTGATGTTAAATCGGCAATTGATTAGTCCATATTTCACCAACTGAACAAATATTTGGACAAAGAGTCCCTGAACATTAACTTTTTATACATATTAATAGACTTTTTTGGAAGTTACCTTAGCCAGACAGTAGTCCAAATTTGACCGTCTGAACATATTTATGGCCCAAGAGTCCTCGATCATGAACTTTCTATATACACTTATTGACTTCTACTGATGTTAAATCAGCAATAGAGTAGTCAAGTTTTGATCTTCAGGACATATTTCTGGTCCAAGAGTCCTAGATCATGATTTTAATATAAATTGTCATTGACTCCTTTTGATGTTAAATCAGCCTGACAGTAGTCCATATTTGACCTTCTGAATATATTTATGGCCCAAGAGTACTCGATCATGAACTTTCTATATACGCTTATTGACTTCTCCTGATGTTAAATCAGCAATAGAGTAATCCATATTTGACCTACTAAACAGATTTCTGGCCAAAGGGTCCTCGATCTTAAACATTCTATACATACTAATTGACTTCTGATATTACATATGCCAGACATTAATCCATTTTTACATTGAGAACATATTTCTGGCCAAAGAGTCATAGACCATGATCTTTCTATAAATTGTCATTGACTCTTTTTGATGTTAAATCAGCCTGATGCTAATCCAAATTTGACCATATAAACATATATATGGCCCAAGAGTCCTTGATCATGAACTTTCTATACATTGTCATTGACTGCTTTTGATGTTAAAATCAACCTAACAGTAGTCCATATTTGACCTTCTGAACATATTTCTGGCCCAAGAGTCCACGATCATGAACTTTCTATGGATACTCATTGACTTCTACTGATGATAAATCAGCAATAGAGTAGTCCATTTTTGATCTTCAGAACACATTTCTGCATCAAGAGCCCTAGACCATAATCTTTCTTATACATTGTCATAGACTTCTTCTGATCTTAAATCAGACTAGCAGTAGTCCATATTTGACATTCTGAACATATTTTTGGACCAAGGGTCCACAATCATGAACTTTCTATATATATATATACTCTTTGACTTCTGTTGATGTTAAATCGGCAATTGATTAGTCCATATTTCACCAACTGAACAAATATTTGGACAAAGAGTCCCTGAACATTAACTTTTTATACATATTAATAGACTTTTTTGGAAGTTACCTTAGCCAGACAGTAGTCCAAATTTGACCGTCTGAACATATTTATGGCCCAAGAGTCCTCGATCATGAACTTTCTATATACACTTATTGACTTCTACTGATGTTAAATCAGCAATAGAGTAGTCAAGTTTTGATCTTCAGAACATATTTCTGGTCCAAGAGTCCTAGATCATGATTTTAATATAAATTGTCATTGACTCCTTTTGATGTTAAATCAGCCTGACAGTAGTCCATATTTGACCTTCTGAATATATTTATGGCCCAAGAGTACTCGATCATGAACTTTCTATATACGCTTATTGACTTCTCCTGATGTTAAATCAGCAACAGAGTAATCCATATTTGACCTGCTAAACAGATTTCTGGCCAAAGGGTCCTCGATCTTAAACATTCTATACATACTAATTAACTTCTAATATTACATAAGCCAGATATTAGTTCATTTTGACATTGAGAACATATTTCTGGCCCAAGAATCCTAGATCATGATCTTTCTATAAATTGTCATTGAATCTTTTTGATGTTAAATCAGCCTGACAGTATTTCATTTTTGATCTTCAGAACACATTTCTGCACCAAGATTCCTTGATCATTATCTTTCTGTTACATTATCATAGACTCCATATGCTGTTAAATCAGACCATTTTGACATTGAGAACATATTTCTGGTCCAAGAGTCCTAGATCAAGATCTTTCTATAAATTGACTTTGACTCCTTTTGATGTTAAATCAGACTGGCAGTAGTCCATATCTGACGTTCTGAACATGTTTATGGCCCAAGAGTCCACGATCATGAATTTTCTATATGTACTCATTGAAGTCTACGAATGTTAAATCAGCAATAGAGTAGTCCATTTTTTAGCTTCAGAACATATTTCTGCACCAAGAGTCCTAGATCATGACCTTTCTATACAATTTCATAAACTCCTTTTAAATGTTAAATCAGACTGGCAGCAGTGCATATTTGATGTTTTGAACATATTTATGGCCCAAGAGTCTTCAATCAGGAACTTTCTATATATAGTCTTTGACTTCTGCTGATGTTAAATCAGCAACAGAGTAGTCCATATTTGACCTACAAAACAGATTTCTGGCCAAAGGGTACTCGATCTTAAACATTCTATACATAATAATTGACTTCTGATATTAATAAGACAGACATTAGTCCATTTTGACATTGAGAACATATTTCTAGCCCAAGAGTCCTAGACCATGATCTTTCTATAAATTGTCATTGGCTCCTTTTGATTTTATATCAGACTGGCAGCAGTCCATATTTGACGTTCTGAACATATTTATGGCCCAAGAGTCCTCTATCAAGAACATTCTATATGTACTCATTAACTTCTACTGATGTTAAATCAGCAATAGAGTAGTCAAGTTTTGATCTTCAGAACATATTTCTGGTCCAAGAGTCCTAGATCATGATTTTAATATAAATTGTCATTGACTCCTTTTGATGTTAAATCAGCCTGACAGTAGTCCATATTTGACCTTCTGAATATATTTATGGCCCAAGAGTACTCGATCATGAACTTTCTATATACGCTTATTGACTTCTCCTGATGTTAAATCAGCAATAGAGTAATCCATATTTGACCTACTAAACAGATTTCTGGCCAAAGGGTCCTCGATCTTAAACATTCTATACATACTAATTGACTTCTGATATTACATATGCCAGACATTAGTATAGCATATTTCTGGTCCTAGAGTCCTAGATCATGATCTTTCTATAAATTGTCTTTGACTCCTACAGATGTTAAATCAGCAATAGAATAGTCCATATTTAACCTACTGAAATACATTTCTGGCCAAAGGGTACTCAAACTCAAATAGTATCTGTATACTAATTGTCTTCTAATGATGATAAATCAGCAGTAGTCCATATTTGAACTACTAAAGAGATGTCTGGCCAAAGAGTACGCAATCTTAAACATTCCATAAATACTAATTGACCCCTGATATTACATAAGAAAGACAGTAGTCAAAATTTGACCTTCTGAACATATTTATGGCCCAAGAGTCCTCGATCATGAACTTTCTATATACACTTATTGACTTCCACTGATGTTAAATCAGCAATAGAGTAAACCATATTTGACCTACTAAACAGATTTCTGGCCAAAGGGTCCTCAATCTTAAACATTCTATACATACTAATTGACTTCTGATATTACATATGCCAGACATTAGTATAGCATATTTCTGGTCCTAGAGTCCTAGATCATGATCTTTCTATAAATTGTCTTTGACTCCTACTGATGTTAAATCAGCAATAGAGTAAACCATATTTGACCTACTAAACAGATTTCTGGCCAAAGGGTCCTCGATCTTAAACATTCTATACATACTAATTGACTTCTGATATTACATATGCCAGACATTAATCCATTTTTACATTGAGAACATATTTCTGGCCAAAGAGTCATAGACCATGATCTTTCTATAAATTGTCATTGACTCTTTTTGATGTTAAATCAGCCTGATGCTAATCCAAATTTGACCATATAAACATATATATGGCCCAAGAGTCCTTGATCATGAACTTTCTATACATTGTCATTGACTGCTTTTGATGTTAAAATCAACCTAACAGTAGTCCATATTTGACCTTCTGAACATATTTCTGGCCCAAGAGTCCACGATCATGAACTTTCTATGGATACTCATTGACTTCTACTGATGATAAATCAGCAATAGAGTAGTCCATTTTTGATCTTCAGAACACATTTCTGCATCAAGAGCCCTAGACCATAATCTTTCTTATACATTGTCATAGACTTCTTCTGATCTTAAATCAGACTAGCAGTAGTCCATATTTGACATTCTGAACATATTTTTGGACCAAGGGTCCACAATCATGAACTTTCTATATATATATACTCTTTGACTTCTGTTGATGTTAAATCGGCAATTGATTAGTCCATATTTCACCAACTGAACAAATATTTGGACAAAGAGTCCCTGAACATTAACTTTTTATACATATTAATAGACTTTTTTGGAAGTTACCTTAGCCAGACAGTAGTCCAAATTTGACCGTCTGAACATATTTATGGCCCAAGAGTCCTCGATCATGAACTTTCTATATACACTTATTGACTTCTACTGATGTTAAATCAGCAATAGAGTAGTCAAGTTTTGATCTTCAGAACATATTTCTGGTCCAAGAGTCCTAGATCATGATTTTAATATAAATTGTCATTGACTCCTTTTGATGTTAAATCAGCCTGACAGTAGTCCATATTTGACCTTCTGAATATATTTATGGCCCAAGGGTACTCGATCATGAACTTTCTATATACGCTTATTGACTTCTCCTGATGTTAAATCAGCAACAGAGTAATCCATATTTGACCTGCTAAACAGATTTCTGGCCAAAGGGTCCTCGATCTTAAACATTCTATACATACTAATTAACTTCTAATATTACATAAGCCAGATATTAGTTCATTTTGACATTGAGAACATATTTCTGGCCCAAGAATCCTAGATCATGATCTTTCTATAAATTGTCATTGAATCTTTTTGATGTTAAATCAGCCTGACAGTATTTCATTTTTGATCTTCAGAACACATTTCTGCACCAAGATTCCTTGATCATTATCTTTCTGTTACATTATCATAGACTCCATATGCTGTTAAATCAGACCATTTTGACATTGAGAACATATTTCTGGTCCAAGAGTCCTAGATCAAGATCTTTCTATAAATTGACTTTGACTCCTTTTGATGTTAAATCAGACTGGCAGTAGTCCATATCTGACGTTCTGAACATGTTTATGGCCCAAGAGTACACGATCATGAATTTTCTATATGTACTCATTGAAGTCTACGAATGTTAAATCAGCAATAGAGTAGTCCATTTTTTAGCTTCAGAACATATTTCTGCACCAAGAGTCCTAGATCATGACCTTTCTATACAATTTCATAAACTCCTTTTAAATGTTAAATCAGACTGGCAGCAGTGCATATTTGATGTTTTGAACATATTTATGGCCCAAGAGTCTTCAATCAGGAACTTTCTATATATAGTCTTTGACTTCTGCTGATGTTAAATCAGCAACAGAGTAGTCCATATTTGACCTACAAAACAGATTTCTGGCCAAAGGGTACTCGATCTTAAACATTCTATACATAATAATTGACTTCTGATATTAATAAGACAGACATTAGTCCATTTTGACATTGAGAACATATTTCTAGCCCAAGAGTCCTAGACCATGATCTTTCTATAAATTGTCATTGGCTCCTTTTGATTTTATATCAGACTGGCAGCAGTCCATATTTGACGTTCTGAACATATTTATGGCCCAAGAGTCCTCTATCAAGAACATTCTATATGTACTCATTGACTTCTACTGATGTTAAATCAGCAATAGAGTAGTCAAGTTTTGATCTTCAGAACATATTTCTGGTCCAAGAGTCCTAGATCATGATTTTAATATAAATTGTCATTGACTCCTTTTGATGTTAAATCAGCCTGACAGTAGTCCATATTTGACCTTCTGAATATATTTATGGCCCAAGAGTACTCGATCATGAACTTTCTATATACGCTTATTGACTTCTCCTGATGTTAAATCAGCAATAGAGTAATCCATATTTGACCTACTAAACAGATTTCTGGCCAAAGGGTCCTCGATCTTAAACATTCTATACATACTAATTGACTTCTGATATTACATATGCCAGACATTAGTATAGCATATTTCTGGTCCTAGAGTCCTAGATCATGATCTTTCTATAAATTGTCTTTGACTCCTACAGATGTTAAATCAGCAATAGAATAGTCCATATTTAACCTACTGAAATACATTTCTGGCCAAAGGGTACTCAAACTCAAATAGTATCTGTATACTAATTGTCTTCTAATGATGATAAATCAGCAGTAGTCCATATTTGAACTACTAAAGAGATGTCTGGCCAAAGAGTACGCAATCTTAAACATTCCATAAATACTAATTGACCCCTGATATTACATAAGAAAGACAGTAGTCAAAATTTGACCTTCTGAACATATTTATGGCCCAAGAGTCCTCGATCATGAACTTTCTATATACACTTATTGACTTCCACTGATGTTAAATCAGCAATAGAGTAAACCATATTTGACCTACTAAACAGATTTCTGGCCAAAGGGTCCTCAATCTTAAACATTCTATACATACTAATTGACTTCTGATATTACATATGCCAGACATTAGTATAGCATATTTCTGGTCCTAGAGTCCTAGATCATGATCTTTCTATAAATTGTCTTTGACTCCTACTGATGTTAAATCAGCAATAGAGTAAACCATATTTGACCTACTAAACAGATTTCTGGCCAAAGGGTCCTCGATCTTAAACATTCTATACATACTAATTGACTTCTGATATTACATATGCCAGACATTAATCCATTTTTACATTGAGAACATATTTCTGGCCAAAGAGTCATAGACCATGATCTTTCTATAAATTGTCATTGACTCTTTTTGATGTTAAATCAGCCTGATGCTAATCCAAATTTGACCATATAAACATATTTATGGCCCAAGAGTCCTTGATCATGAACTTTCTATACATTGTCATTGACTGCTTTTGATGTTAAAATCAACCTAACAGTAGTCCATATTTGACCTTCTGAACATATTCTGGCCCAAGAGTCCACGATCATGAACTTTCTATGGATACTCATTGACTTCTACTGATGATAAATCAGCAATAGAGTAATCCATTTTTGATCTTCAGAACACATTTCTGCATCAAGAGCCCTAGACCATAATCTTTCTTATACATTGTCATAGACTTCTTCTGATCTTAAATCAGACTAGCAGTAGTCCATATTTGACATTCTGAACATATTTTTGGACCAAGGGTCCACAATCATGAACTTTCTATATATATATACTCTTTGACTTCTGTTGATGTTAAATCGGCAATTGATTAGTCCATATTTCACCAACTGAACAAATATTTGGACAAAGAGTCCCTGAACATTAACTTTTTATACATATTAATAGACTTTTTTGGAAGTTACCTTAGCCAGACAGTAGTCCAAATTTGACCGTCTGAACATATTTATGGCCCAAGAGTCCTCGATCATGAACTTTCTATATACACTTATTGACTTCTACTGATGTTAAATCAGCAATAGAGTAGTCAAGTTTTGATCTTCAGGACATATTTCTGGTCCAAGAGTCCTAGATCATGATTTTAATATAAATTGTCATTGACTCCTTTTGATGTTAAATCAGCCTGACAGTAGTCCATATTTGACCTTCTGAATATATTTATGGCCCAAGAGTACTCGATCATGAACTTTCTATATACGCTTATTGACTTCTCCTGATGTTAAATCAGCAATAGAGTAATCCATATTTGACCTACTAAACAGATTTCTGGCCAAAGGGTCCTCGATCTTAAACATTCTATACATACTAATTGACTTCTGATATTACATATGCCAGACATTAATCCATTTTTACATTGAGAACATATTTCTGGCCAAAGAGTCATAGACCATGATCTTTCTATAAATTGTCATTGACTCTTTTTGATGTTAAATCAGCCTGATGCTAATCCAAATTTGACCATATAAACATATATATGGCCCAAGAGTCCTTGATCATGAACTTTCTATACATTGTCATTGACTGCTTTTGATGTTAAAATCAACCTAACAGTAGTCCATATTTGACCTTCTGAACATATTTCTGGCCCAAGAGTCCCGATCATGAACTTTCTATGGATACTCATTGACTTCTACTGATGATAAATCAGCAATAGAGTAGTCCATTTTTGATCTTCAGAACACATTTCTGCATCAAGAGCCCTAGACCATAATCTTTCTTATACATTGTCATAGACTTCTTCTGATCTTAAATCAGACTAGCAGTAGTCCATATTTGACATTCTGAACATATTTTTGGACCAAGGGTCCACAATCATGAACTTTCTATATATATACTCTTTGACTTCTGTTGATGTTAAATCGGCAATTGATTAGTCCATATTTCACCAACTGAACAAATATTTGGACAAAGAGTCCCTGAACATTAACTTTTCATATTAATAGACTTTTTTGGAAGTTACCTTAGCCAGACAGTAGTCCAAATTTGACCGTCTGAACATATTTATGGCCCAAGAGTCCTCGATCATGAACTTTCTATATACACTTATTGACTTCTACTGATGTTAAATCAGCAATAGAGTAGTCAAGTTTTGATCTTCAGAACATATTTCTGGTCCAAGAGTCCTAGATCATGATTTTAATATAAATTGTCATTGACTCCTTTTGATGTTAAATCAGCCTGACAGTAGTCCATATTTGACCTTCTGAATATTTATGGCCCAAGAGTACTCGATCATGAACTTTCTATATACGCTTATTGACTTCTCCTGATGTTAAATCAGCAACAGAGTAATCCATATTTGACCTGCTAAACAGATTTCTGGCCAAAGGGTCCTCGATCTTAAACATTCTATACATACTAATTAACTTCTAATATTACATAAGCCAGATATTAGTTCATTTTGACATTGAGAACATATTTCTGGCCCAAGAATCCTAGATCATGATCTTTCTATAAATTGTCATTGAATCTTTTTGATGTTAAATCAGCCTGACAGTATTTCATTTTTGATCTTCAGAACACATTTCTGCACCAAGATTCCTTGATCATTATCTTTCTGTTACATTATCATAGACTCCATATGCTGTTAAATCAGACCATTTTGACATTGAGAACATATTTCTGGTCCAAGAGTCCTAGATCAAGATCTTTCTATAAATTGACTTTGACTCCTTTTGATGTTAAATCAGACTGGCAGTAGTCCATATCTGACGTTCTGAACATGTTTATGGCCCAAGAGTCCACGATCATGAATTTTCTATATGTACTCATTGAAGTCTACGAATGTTAAATCAGCAATAGAGTAGTCCATTTTTTAGCTTCAGAACATATTTCTGCACCAAGAGTCCTAGATCATGACCTTTCTATACAATTTCATAAACTCCTTTTAAATGTTAAATCAGACTGGCAGCAGTGCATATTTGATGTTTTGAACATATTTATGGCCCAAGAGTCTTCAATCAGGAACTTTCTATATATAGTCTTTGACTTCTGCTGATGTTAAATCAGCAACAGAGTAGTCCATATTTGACCTACAAAACAG